>CAUJNP010000117.1:0-72133 GCA_963383655.1 Bathymodiolus septemdierum | reverse complement strand
ATCCATTCATATAGATCCCCCTATTAATGTTGAGGATGACCATATACATTGAACCTATAAGACTTACATTCATCCATTCATATAGACCCCCTATTAATGTTGAGGATGACCATATACATTGAACCTATAGACTTACATTCATCCATTCATATAGACCCCCTATTAATGTTGAGGATGACCATATACATTGAACCTATAGACTTACATTCATCCATTCATATAGATCCCCTATTAATGTTGAGGATAACCATATACATTGAACCTATAGACTTACATTCATCCATTCATATAGACCCCCTATTAATGTTGAGGATGACCATATACATTGAACCTATAGACTTACATTCATCCATTCATATAGACCCCCTATTAATGTTGAGGATGACCATATACATTGAACCTATAGACTTACATTCATCCATTCATATAGACCCCTATTAATGTTGAGGATGACCATATACATTGAACCTATAGACTTACATTCATCCATTCATATAGACCCCCTATTAATGTTGAGGATGACCATATACATTGAACCTATAGACTTACATTCATTCATTCATATAGACCCCCTATTAATGTTGAGGATGACCATATACATTGAACCTATAGACTTACATTCATCCATTCATATAGACCCCCTATTAATGTTGAGGATGACCATATACATTGAACCTATAGACTTACATTCATCCATTCATATAGACCCCCTATTAATGTTGAGGATGACCATATACATTGAACCTATAGACTTACATTCATCCATTCATATAGATCCCCTATTAATGTTGAGGATGACCATATACATTGAACCTATAGACTTACATTCATCCATTCATATAGACCCCCTATTAATGTTGAGGATGACCATATACATTGAACCTATAGACTTACATTCATCCATTCATATAGACCCCCTATTAATGTTGAGGATGACCATATACATTGAACCTATAGACTTACATTCATCCATTCATATAGACCCCCTATTAATGTTGAGGATGACCATATACATTGAACCTATAAGACTTACATTCATCCATTCATATAGACCCCCTATTAATGTTGAGGATGACCATATACATTGAACCTATAGACTTACATTCATCTATTCATATAGACCCCCTATTAATGTTGAGGATGACCATATACATTGAACCTATAGACTTACATTCATCCATTCATATAGACCCCCTATTAATGTTGAGGATGACCATATACATTGAACCTATAGACTTACATTCATCCATTCATATAGACCCCCTATTAATGTTGAGGATGACCATATACATTGAACCTATAAGACTTACATTCATCCATTCATATAGACCCCCTATTAATGTTGAGGATGACAATATACATTGAACCTATAGACTTACATTCATCCATTCATATAGATCCCCTATTAATGTTGAGGATGACCATATACATTGAACCTATAGACTTACATTCATCCATTCATATAGACCCCCTATTAATGTTGAGGATAACCATATACATTGAACCTATAGACTTACATTCATCCATTCATATAGACCCCCTATTAATGTTGAGAATGACCATATACATTGAACCTATAGATTTACATTCATCCATTCATATAGACCCCCTATTAATGTTGAGGATGACCATATACATTGAACCTATAGACTTACATTCATCCATTCATATAGACCCCCTATTAATGTTGAGGATGACCATATACATTGAACCTATAGACTTACATTCATCCATTCATATAGACCCCCTATTAATGTTGAGGATGACCATATACATTGAACCTATAGACTTACATTCATCTATTCATATAGACCCCCTATTAATGTTGAGGATGACCATATACATTGAACCTATAGACTTACATTCATCCATTCATATAGACCCCCTATTAATGTTGAGGATGACCATATACATTGAACCTATAGACTTACATTCATCCATTCATATAGACCCCCTATTAATGTTGAGGATGACCATATACATTGAACCTATAAGACTTACATTCATCCATTCATATAGACCCCCTATTAATGTTGAGGATGACAATATACATTGAACCTATAGACTTACATTCATCCATTCATATAGATCCCCTATTAATGTTGAGGATGACCATATACATTGAACCTATAGACTTACATTCATCCATTCATATAGACCCCCTATTAATGTTGAGGATAACCATATACATTGAACCTATAGACTTACATTCATCCATTCATATAGACCCCCTATTAATGTTGAGAATGACCATATACATTGAACCTATAGATTTACATTCATCCATTCATATAGACCCCCTATTAATGTTGAGGATGACCATATACATTGAACCTATAGACTTACATTCATCCATTCATATAGACCCCCTATTAATGTTGAGGATGACCATATACATTGAACCTATAGACTTACATTCATCCATTCATATAGATCCCATATTAATGTTGAGGATGACCATATACATTGAACCTATAGACTTACATTCATCCATTCATATAGACCCCCTATTAATGTTGAGGATGACAATATACATTGAACCTATAGACTTACATTCATCCATTCATATAGACCCCCTATTAATGTTGAGGATGACCATATACATTGAACCTATAGACTTACATTCATCCATTCATATAGACCCCCTATTAATGTTGAGGATAACCATATACATTGAACCTATAGACTTACATTCATCCATTCATATAGACCCCCTATTAATGTTGAGAATGACCATATACATTGAACCTATAGATTTACATTCATCCATTCATATAGACCCCCTATTAATGTTGAGGATGACCATATACATTGAACCTATAGACTTACATTCATCCATTCATATAGACCCCCTATTAATGTTGAGGATGACCATATACATTGAACCTATAGACTTACATTCATCCATTCATATAGATCCCATATTAATGTTGAGGATGACCATATACATTGAACCTATAGACTTACATTCATCCATTCATATAGACCCCCTATTAATGTTGAGGATGACCATATACATTGAACCTATAAGACTTACATTCATCCATTCATATAGATCCCCTATTAATGTTGAGGATGACCATATACATTGAACCTATAGACTTACATTCATCCATTCATATAGACCCCCTATTAATGTTGAGGATAACCATATACATTGAACCTATAGACTTACATTCATCCATTCATATAGATCCCATATTAATGTTGAGGATGACCATATACATTGAACCTCTAGACTTACATTCATCCATTCATATAGACCCCCTATTAATGTTGAGGATAACCATATACATTGAACCTATAGACTTACATTCATCCATTCATATAGACCCCCTATTAATGTTGAGGATAACCATATACATTGAACCTATAGACTTACATTCATCCATTCATATAGACCCCCTATTAATGTTGAGGATGACCATATACATTGAACCTCTAGACTTACATTCATCCATTCATATAGACCCCCTATTAATGTTGAGGATAACCATATACATTGAACCTATAGACTTACATTCATCCATTCATATAGACCCCCTATTAATGTTGAGGATAACCATATACATTGAACCTATAGACTTACATTCATCCATTCATATAGACCCCCTATTAATGTTGAGGATAACCATATACATTGAACCTATAGACTTACATTCATCCATTCATATAGATCCCATATTAATGTTGAGGATAACCATATACATTGAACCTATAGACTTACATTCATCATTTTAAACTCTTGTCTCCTCCTACGACAATATTTACTGACGATGAACCCAATGGCGAAAAAGACGATGGCAGCGATGATAGCCACAGCTATAACAATACCAATGGACACTTTATCACTATCGTCAGTCTGAAACAGAAACAAATCAAATATGATTAAATATGTTAATTAAAGGTGCGCATGTGTCAGGTGGAGTAAATCATAACATAGACATACATAGCAAACAAATATATTGGTGTTATACAGAAATCAGCCAATAGTATTTACCGTGTATAATAACACACCATACTTTTGCTGCTATGTCATTGCGATAGCATGAGCGCTTTGAACTAGACCAACACGCTTATAGATTTTTATAGTGCTAGCTAACAGAAGTCCACGGGTAGACATGTGGCTCCACTTAGACACATATTCTGATTCCGAGCCAAATAATCTTTACTCTTGCTCCTTAATACTGCGTGCTTAGCAGAGAACCAGCAAATGTTACCTGACCGTGAATGTTTTTCTTTAACACCTGTTCAAAATGTGGAAAAGTACACTATTTAGGAGATAACTGTATTGTATTTTAAAATTTAACGGCATCAATTGGAAATTTGATGGTCGTAAATTGAATTTACTGGCGAACTAGGGTGTATATTTCGACATTACAATAAAATTAGGGTGAATATTTCGACATTACATTACAACTAGGGTGCATATTTCGACATCACAATAAAACTAGGGTGTATATTACGATATCACAATAAAACTAGGGTGTATATTACGACATCACAATAAAACTAGGGTGAATATTTCGATATCACAATAAAACTAGGGTGTATATTTCGACATTACATTAAAACTAGGGTGTATATTTCAACATCACAATAAAACTAGGGTGTATATTACGACATCACAATAAAACTAGGGTGTATATTTCGACATCACAATAAAATAGAGTGTATATTACGACATCACAATAAAAATTGTGTATATTTCGACATCACAATAAAACTAGGGTGTATATTTCGACATCACAATAAAACTAGGGTGTATATTACGACATCACATTAAAACTAGGGTCTATATTTCGACATCACAATAAACTAGGGTGTATATTTCGACATCACAATAGAACTAGGGTGTATATTTCGACATCACAATAAAACTAGGGTGTATATTTCGACATCACAATAAAATAGAGTGTATATTACGACATCACAATAAAACTAGGGTGTATATTTCGACATCACAATAAAACTAGGGTGTATGGTTGAACATCACAATAAAACTAGGGTGTACATTTCGACATTACATTTAAATTAGGGTGTAAATTTCGACATCACAAAAAAACTAGCATGTATATTTCGACATTGCAATAAAACTAAGGTGTATATTTCGACATCACATATTAAATTTGATACTCACCATTGATGCAATTTTCCTTTCAGAAGCCAATGATCTTGTGGGAATATCGTTTTTCTCTGGAAAAAAAGTGTAAAATTATCCAAAATAATGTCAATATACTACAGTCAATACTTGACGAAAACTTTGAAGAGTTACCGTCATGTTTACACTGTTTTGATAAGGTAAGGATTTGAATACAGACATCTCAAACCTTTATATCTACATAATATTAATATCATTTCATGGCGTGATAAAAAAAAGTCATTATCGATCTTTACAAACAAAAATATATCAAAATCCTGATTGTGTACTATAGCTGATCATAGCTAGCAATAGACTTCAATGACGGTACAGTAATTAATTAGCCAGATGACAATGGTGTCGCTTTATTGAAACCTATTCCATGTAGAGTTAGATTCATTAGATAATGGAGTTTTAATTAAATTAAGATAAATTTCAATTTATAATTGTGAACTGATTATGACATGGAGGTAAATTCCCTTTTAATTATATCCCGCCACTCCCTAGTCCTTAACCTCCACCACACCTTACAGAAAATAGATCCCCGGGGAGTGTATCTTAACCTCCACCACACCCTACAGAAAATAGATCCCCGGGGAATGCATATTAACCTCCACAACACCCTACAGAAATAGATCTCCGGGGAATGCATCTTAACCTCCACCACACTCTTCAGAAAATAGATCCCTGGGGAATGTATATTAACCTCCACAACACCCTACAGAAATAGATCTCCGGGGAATGTATCTTAACCTCCACCACACTCTTCAGAAAATAGATCTCCGGGGAATGTATCTTAACCTCCCCCACACCCTACAGAAAATAGATCTCCGGGGAATGTATCTTAACCTCCACCACACCCTACAGAAAATAGATCCCCGGGGAATGTATCTTAACCTCCCCCACACCCTACAGAAAATAGATCTCCGGGGAATGTATCTTAACCTCCACCACACCCTACAGAAAATAGATCCCCGGGGAATGTATATTAACCTCCACCACACTCTACAGAAAATAGATCCCCGGGGAATGTATCTTAACCTCCACCACACCCTACAGAAAATAGATCCCCGGGGAATGTATCTTAACCTCCACCACACCCTACAGAAAATAGATCCCCGGGGAATGTATCTTAACCTCCACCACACCCTAGAGAAAATAGATCCCCGGGGAATGTATCTTAACCTCCACCACACTCTACAGAAAATAGATCCCCGGGGAATGTATCTTAACCTCCACCACACCCTACAGAAAATAGATCCCCGGGGAATGTATCTTAACCTCCCCCACACCCTACAGAAAATAGATCCCCGGGGAATGTATATTAATCTCCACCACACCCTACAGAAAATAGATCCCCGGGGAATGTATCTTAACCTCCACCACACCTTACAGAAAATAGATCCCCGGGGAATGTATCTTAACCTCCACCACACCTTACAGAAAATAGATCCCCGGGGAATGTATCTTAACCTCCACCACACCTTACAGAAAATAGATCTCCGGGGAATGTATCTTAACCTCCACCACACTCTTCAGAAAATAGATCTCCGGGGAATGTATATTAACCTCCACCACACCCTACAGAAATAGATCTCCGGGGAATGTATCTTAACCTCCACCACACTCTTCAGAAAATAGATCTCCGGGGAATGTATCTTAACCTCCACCACACCCTACAGAAAATAGATCCCCGAGGAATGTATTGTTATGTCTTCCTATCTATTTCTGACACCATATATGTTTTAGATAAATACGATTCCTATATGTTCTGACAGAATATCATGGGTTTTCAAAATTCTGTCCCACCCGAACATTCTGTAGTAATAAGTCATGCATCAAACCCTCCATATAGGTATCAAAATACAACTAAATACAATCAAATCTGAACCTAAAATAATCCTTATATATTAACCGTCAATTACGTATTTGATATACGCCATTCCATCCAATATATTTCAAAATACAACAAAGTCTAAGTTCTGATTGGTTGAATTAGTATTTGATGCCTAAAACCATGTGTAGTAATCTGTCAGAATTACCGTATTAAAATCATTACATATCATAGTTTATCTTTATGTGGCTTTAATGATATACATATGCACAGAGTAGAATAGAGGTTTCCGAGAGATGGAGAAATGGGAGGGTTTGTTGTTTGCTTGATGGTGTTTAACACCACTTTCAACAATATTTCAGCTAGTATATCATGACAGTCAGTTTTATTGGTGCAGGAAACCGGAGGACCCGGAGAAAACCATCGACTTGTAAAACTGGGAGGGGATACGTAGTGTATGGTATAAAAACTACTATAAGCTGTATATTAACATGTTACATATATGTACCTGTTTTTGGAGTTGCAGATTTTCTTTCTACTGGAACAGCTATGGTTATTTCCTCTACTTTATCATTACTCATTTGATCATCACTTTTGTCATCATCTAACTTTATACCAGGACCTAAATCTATTCTTAGCGCCGCCGTTGTAGTTTGTACCGTGTGTGACGTTGACGGTGTTTCTGACGCAACGGTCGTCACTTTTGTCTTCTTTGTAGGGACAGGTGGCGAGACGGGAATTAAATCCTCATCTTTGACCACAGTATCGTTTTGTAACACTGGTAATACACTTGCTGTTTTGTCTTCAGGAATTATTTCATCAACGGGAGGGATTACTAATATGACGTCCCCACTCCCTTCTGTTTCATTGTCAGCAATAATATAATCATCGTTTATAACAGTGACATTAGGATGAACAACAACATCAACTTCTTCTGTTCCTGAACCAGTCTCTTCGATGTTATCCAGCTTCAAGCTACCACTACCTAAGCTTAAGTCAAGTTGTGGCACTTTTTGACCTTTACAGATTGACCTATATATCTCAGTATCTACTACATGATCACATGATTGACATAACGTGTCTGTTGTTGTAGTACACTGAACAGATACATACGACCCGGCCGGACAAACAGAGCATATGTTACAGTCTGCTTCTAGATTGTCCTCTAGAGACATAAAACGCCCTGCCGGACATTGTGTACATACAGTATCATGATCTGTAGTACATGCTTCCTTTACGTAAAATCCATGTTTACATTTCCTACAGTTAATACCATCACTTGTCGATGATAACACTAGTCCAGTAATCTGTAAAAGACAAATCAAAATTATCACCAACAATCATTTCAGCTATGTAAGCATTCTCTATCCAGAGTTGTCGTTCCTGCTACGCTAGACTCTATCTCTGTCAACGCCCATTTTACAAGATTCTTGTAAAAGTTAGAAGCAATAAAAAAAAATGTACTTAAAATTGTTTTAATTATTGTGAATATCAATAAAGATGAATATAAATCACTCATTTCAAATCAATTCTCTCTTAAAAATTATCCCCCCCCCCCCCCCCCCCACTTTTTGGAGAACTATTTTGCGGAGGTCAAAATTAAAAAGTTAAAAACGATCATCAATCATTTTTAGGAGAGAATTGATTTGAAATGAGTGATTTATTTTCATCTTTTTTGATATTTACCATAATTAAAACAATTTTAAGTACATTTTTTTACTGTTTATAAATTTTACAAAAATCTTGTAAAATGGGCGTTGACAGAGATAGAGTCTAGCGTAGCAGGAACGACAATTCTGGATAGAGAATGCTATGTAGGAAAATGTTTTTGGTAAGAGTTACTTATGGCACCCCCACCCAAAAATCTATGAAATTTGTATATTTAATAATAAGCATATTAATTCAATGATTTTGATAATAAATAGGGTTAGGGTTAGAGTTAGGGTTAGGGATGGATGTGGGTGCCATAAGGACCTCTTTCCACTTATAATGTACAGAAGATAAAGGACAGGTGAATTGTTTACAGAAGTTAATTATGTTCACATTTATAGATAGTATGTAAATAACCTCTAACATCATAGAATGTTTATTGTTTTCTTTTCAGATCGCCATTAACCGAAATATAAATTATTAGTCCTCAAAAGTTATTGTATACAAATAAATAAGATAATATTTATGAAGCAGTTTAATATGATTTCGTCTTTTTAATTTGCTAGCGATTGTTGAAGTTCAAAGATTTACATTTTTATGAGAATATATCTGTTATTGAAAAGGGAGCAACCATGTGATTTTTATGGGGTACACGCAGGGATTTTGAACAAAAAAATCTCACCATACAAAAGCAGTGAAAAATAAATACAAAATGTAGTCAGAACCTCAATTTGATTAACATCACGCGTCTCGTTTGCTCCACTTTGTGCCCACGTCGCGACATCAGTGGAAGTGATGGTTGGGGTGTGGAAGGGGGGGGGGGGGGGGGGGGGGGAGGGGGGGTTCATTGAGAGGTGTGTTTACCTGTAATACGCCAAACAAATCATGTAAGAATTAAACACTAATCTAGATCGTCATACCATTAAATAACTTGTTCCTATCAGATTCATTCATTTTCACAGAATGCTAAGAAATAATGAAGTTCATCTTCAAAATCTTATCAGATGTGCAATATGTACATAATTTAAATTACTAACAATTTTAGAAAAATCCGATTTCTATTTTTAATTTGGAAAAATAAACAGCATCATTTCTACATAAAAAATAATCCCAACCGTTTAAAAGCAGGTTAAAACTGACAATTAGTTTGTCGTTCTCTTAGCTGGATTTACGTTTACTATAAAATGTCATATTACAAGGAAGTCGTGTTTGAATAATTTTTTAATATTTTGACAGTAACTAAACAGTCATTAAACAACCGTCAAAAATAAATATGGGATCAATCCATCATGTCGTAGAAAAGATGTCTACTAAACACAAGGAAAAACAAATAGAGACAATTGTTTACAAATGTCTACTAAATACAAGTAAAAACAAGTGGGGGAGTAGCATTGTTTACAAATTCTATGTTAATTGCCGTAAATGCAATGCTTTTGGTTTTTACTTATGACCATGCATAAGCACTGTTTCGGATTTCATATTCTGAAAGGAACGTCGTGGTGGTTATAGACCATATCTGAGTTCTGGTATTTAGTTGTACAATTTCAAAATTTTAATCATGACGAAAAACTCGGCAAATGTATAAACTTGACGAAAAATTCGAAATGTGCTAAAAAGCACCTATATATTTTATATACCTTTACAGTTAAATTCTGAGCTGATTCTAGCTTGAAATACAGTTGCTTTGGTTAAGTTAAGAATTTCACATATTAAGTAATGGTGGTCATTTTGGATGGAGTTCGGAACTATCGGATATAATTTAGAATAGTGACATACCAAGGGCCATGTCTGCCAAGTTTGGTTAATATTGGTCGATTGGTTTATATTAAAAGATGAAGATGAACATGTGAAAAGTTAACACATGGACTTAAAGATCAGACTTACTTTACTCAGGTGGGCTAAAAACTTGTTTCGAATTTTCGGATGAATGTTTTCAGCATAAGAAGAGTTTAAAGATACCAAAGGGGTAATCAGAATCCGTAAATCGAAAAAGGGCAGACCGGCGGTGAACTTGGATTGTTGTTTGTCCGTTTGTTTATTTTCTTTTGGCCATTGTTATGTCTGTTCTTTTTCGATATATGGATTCTGATTACCTCCCTTTGGTATTTTCAAACTCTTTTTAGGTGCTCCAAATAATGCGTAAGCTGACCAAAGTGTCTTCATATCAATTCACATTTGTTACCTTCGAAATGATAACTTGTATTTAAGATTTAATTAAGTAGTTATTCTACTAAGACTTTTCTTTGTTTTCCTAATTCTATATAACACATTTCTATCAAGTGTTCGTGGTATCAGTTCTAGTGTATTGTTTCTTATCTCATTGATCTACAAGACATTTATTTGACCTTAGCAATGACCTCCATCATTTTCAGATTATTTCTACAAAAAAACTGGTACCTGGTCATTATATTACTATCTGTCCTGGTACCAACTTTACTGAATAAAACATATAGCATGGTTCATTGAAAACAGAGAATACAATATGAAGTTAAGTGCCGGATGGTCAGTTACTGATACCGCGAACTTTTAATTCAGAAGCGACATCTGCTGTAACATCAAAGACTGTAATGTGTGGTATTACGGCACTTCAAAGCCTCTTGAGAAAGTACTCTAATCAAATTATAACTGAACATTGTTACAATTACCTATTACAAAAAAGGGTGCACTCGACTCGCAGCCGCAAGTGATAAAGTTTACCAGTTGCTTACCCATGGTCGGTGGTTCTCTCCGGGTACTCCGGCTTCTTCAATCATTAAAACTGGTCGCCATGATATAGCTGAAATATTGCTGAAAGTGGCGCTAAAACATCAAAAATCAAAAATCAATCACCTATTATAACTGTAGTGTAACTAGTGTATCGATTAATAGCCACAATTAAGTCAAATATTAGTTCTGCTTACAAACTAGTTAATACCAATTAGTCTTCAAAAATCAATTTCTCTTTCTAAAAATGTCCACGACAATTATTAGTGACGTAGTTTTTTTTTTATAATAATAAAAGTCTGCTTGTGTAACAATATTGAAAACCAATACAAGAATTCTCATAAAAATTCTGATCTTTTTATCAAACATTTCCTGTTACGTGATTTTTGATTAATTGAAAATATAAAAGAGAATGAATATTATACAGTCGTGTTTTTACCGTGGGTTGTATTTAGGTATAACAATAATGATATCTGAAATATCAAATGTTTTTTTACTGAAGTTTATGCTTTAATTAACTATGACACGTTATATGACACGTTATGTGAACTACTTTGATATTTATCATATCAAGTATTTAATTTTATACCAAATTATTTATTATTTTGACAAAATACGAAGGTTTTTAATTTCTGCAAATAAAAGGAGAAGTAGAAAATATGAATAAACTAATATTACTGGAATCCTTCATGTGCATAGACATAAATAGTTAGTTTCTACAATTGTATTTATGTATTTAAAGATAAATTAGTATTTCTTCCTAATCTTTTAATCTTGTGAAAAATGGCGAGATCAATATTAGTCGTGACACTTAGCAATTGACCAAATATTTTGAATTATTCATAAATGTATTACCACTTGTAAGTGTTCACTGTCAATAGTTAATTACATTGTACACAGATGTGTTTTTTTACAACTGACCTACAGACATATACTACATGACCCAGTAATTTCATGGTATTATAATTCGTTCTTAGCACACAAAGTGGTATTAAAACCTTTAGAATTTTTTTAATCAGATTTCTCGAGATAAGTGTAAAGTACGTCAGAACGTTTTTCAAATATATTTAATAACCTTTGAAAAATAAACAAATGAAACAATCCAGAACTTTGTTCTTTTAAATATTAAATAAATAAGTCAATTATTAAATCAATCGATCACTAAGTGACATATAATGTCTTGTCTAAGGTAACGGAGGTTAATTTCTTGAAGACATTCAAGACTTTGATTGAGATTCCAGAGAGAATGGAGAAGATGAAAGTCAAGTGGTCATATCCAATTTTTTTTAAAGCAAAAATTGAGAGGAGCGGATCCAGGCCATTTTTCGCAATAATTTACAATTTGTCTTAGAAGTTTTTAAATAATCATAGGACCTTTGTGGCCGAGTGGTTTAAGGTCACTGACATTAGAACACAAGCCTAACACAATGGACGCGGGTTCGTGCCGCAATACCCACCTGAAGTGTTAATGTTTCCTAACATCTACCCAAGACTAGAGGTTTCAACGGCCAATTCCTTATATATAACCTAGCTTGTCTTCTTCAACAAGATACAGCAGAACATTTATTAAGCGAGACGACAAACGTCGGTAACGCGATGTAGATAATAATGTTATTGTTGACAACATATACAGATAATGATGGCAATTGTTTGTAATTAAAATTCTTATTTACTTGCTCAATTACTTTAAAATTGGGTTTCCCAAGCTCTGCTACGTATAATGTATGAGATTATTGTAGAAATAGTCATTGTCAAGTATTTATACTTTATAAACCACATATACAGTTACCATCTTCTCTTTAATTTTTGTATTATAAGTTTTGGTTTTCGTGAACTTTGGAATATTTCGTGCTATAGAACTTTCTATCAAGTATATTTATTTACATTTAAGGATTGATCGCATTTTTTTTCCGGTTCATAAAGAAATAACCTCAATGAGGTTGTACACACCGTGTTACGCAAGGGTATATTCAATCTGATTGAGGTTATTTCGAATAAACCGAACAAATAATTTCGATCAATCCTTATAAATTAATTCAAACTTTTTTTGGTATGATATTGAAAAATATGGCTTAAGACAGTAACCACACACAGTCAGTAAACTGGACTATTCCTACCAAAAGGCAGATCTCCGAGTCGAATCCTAGACCTCAATCACACCCTCCTCTAGCCCCCCCCCCCCCCCCCCCCCCTCCACCCCCCTCCTTTTTTTTTATCTAAGTATTAACATCACACGAGTACAAAGTTACTTACAAATAAAAGATCGCATATCTTCTATCATATATACTATTAGATTACGTTTCACATATTTTTTCTTGTATTTGTTACATAATGTTTAACAATTTGATCTTCTGCATCTTTATTGTTTTAATACATTCAATAGATACAAAAGAAAATCTAAATTATGACGGAAGTTTAGTTGAAAGATTAAGACATTTGAGTGTTCCTGATAATATGACATTACGTAATAAAGATTATAAACAAGAGGTTGACCTGTGTTGTCTTTTCTACTTTAAACCCACTTCCGTATGATGAATCAATACGAACGTTAATTTTTAACTCCACAGTAAGAGAATTGACGGTCGTGTTGGTAGAATATTACATCTAACTCGTCCATATTGTATGTAGAATTAGTAACCTTTATATGTAAAAATAAAATGTTTCATAATTTTTATACAAGTATGAAGCCTTTCGGTTTAATGACGTTCCAAAATGTGACATTTTATTGTCTGACATACACAAATGTTCTTGACCTTATTAATGTTTTAGCCCATTACTATTTACCGTGGTTTTGGTGCAAATAAGAAACAGCAGAAATGAATTATCTCCCTTTATCAAATATAGGAATACCCAGTGTTAATTATCTCTCTTTATCAAATATAGGAATACCCAGTGTTAATTATCTCCCTTTATCAAACATAGGAATACCCAGTGTTAATTATCTCTCTTTATCAAATATAGGAATACCCAGTATTAATTATCTCTCTTTATCAAACATAGGAATATCCAGTGTTAATTATCTCCCTTTATCAAATATAGGAATACCCAGTGTTAATTATCTCTCTTTATCAAACATAGGAATACCCAGTGTTAATTATATCCCTTTATCAAATATAGGAATACCCAGTGTTAATTATCTCCCTTTATCAAATATAGGAATACCCAGTGTTAATTATCTCCCTTTATCAAATATAGGAATACCCAGTGTTAATTATCTCCCTTTATCAAATATAGGAATACCCAGTGTTAATTATCTCCCTTTATCAAATATAGGAATACCCAGTGTTAATTATCTCCCTTTATCAAATATAGGAATACCCAGTGTTAATTATCTCCCTTTATCAAATATAGGAATACCCAGTGTTAATTATCTCCCTTTATCAAATATAGGAATACCCAGTGTTAATTATCTCCCTTTATCAAATATAGGAATACCCAGTGTTAATTATCTCCCTTTATCAAATATAGGAATACCCAGTGTTAATTATCTCTCTTTATCAAATATAGGAATACCCAGTGTTAATTATCTCTCTTTATCAAATATAGGAATACCCAGTATTAATTATCTCTCTTTATCAAATATAGGAATACCCAGTGTTAATTATCTCCCTTTATCAAATATAGGAATACCCAGTGTTAATTATCTCTCTTTATCAAATATAGGAATACCCAGTGTTAATTATCTCTCTTTATCAGATATAGGAATACCCAGTATTAATTATCTCTCTTTATCAAATATAGGAATACCCAGTGTTATCTTGCTATGCCGCTTAGGCCCTTTGCTTTATTGCTCTCAAACACTTTTAAATCATTTGGCTTTCCAATATTTATATATTGAGCGTACCTGATGAAGGTTATTCCAGAAACGTGCCATGTGCACTAATATTAGATATCAACGTTATTATCGTGTATAATAATAATAAAGGTATCGACCATTTCCTTACCGAAGACAGATTTATTGTAAGGACAATTTTTTTTAATCTACAAAGAGCCTACAGGGAAAAGTGGGGTACTGATGCAGTAGTTTTATTTTATTTTGTTTTATTATTTTGCTAGCTAGACAGGAGACCCCGCTTGAAAGAAATGGTTGGTGTCTAACTATCTAGTCACTTTTTTCAAAATTCTATAATTGTGTACATGTTTTCAAATGAAACTGACTACACCATGCCCACCATCTGTTTTAATTTTTCAAACAACAGACAAGAAATGGACATGGGTCAGTTGTCAACATATTCCGGTCAGCTGTTTTATATTTCCGATCAGTTGTTGCTATGTTCTGCTTCAAAGATAAAACAACTTCTTGGTATGCGTCAAAACAAAACTTGAGCAATCCAAAAATTTATTGGATGGTTTAAATTTCATTTTCAAAGAGAACGTGCAACAATGGAATTAAATTAATTGATTATTTTTTTATTAACCGCCTACATACAAACTTTCAATGTTTATCCAGATCAGATATAATGTAAATACACCCTTAAATATTTTAATTCTGTGGTTGATCTGATAGGAATCGGAAATACAAATATTTCAAAATGTAAGCTTTGTCATGTTAATTCATAAAATAGGCGCCTTTCAATCATATAAAACACTTCCCAGAAATTCTATTAAATATTTATTATGTGTCAATAAATAGGTATACAGTAAGTGTACGTATGTGTATTAGCACGAAATTTAAAAAAAAAGCGTCATTCTTCCAAAATATACATCATACATTAATTACATGACATAAAATTTTTAAAACAGAATTGTATTTCGTAATAATCTTCCATTCGACTAAAGATATTTTAATCATAAATGATCATTCATAGGCTTACATAAGCCTGTGTCCGGGTTCCGTTATCTAGAGAGGATTTTTTTAATTTACGGCTCCTTTTTTTGGTAAATTTTTTGGTTCTGAACAACGCAAACCCTCCACCCACCCACCCACACACACCCTGTCTCTTTCTTTCTTTAAAGAACAATATATAGCTAACTGGTATTTTACAGACCATAGCTTCCTGTGGTGTCCACATTTCCCAAAGAACGTGTAACAGGACCCTGCATTGAGTCTACCTTTCTGTTTGAACGACACAATTCTGTTAATAAAATCTATTTTCTAATATAGTTTTTCATGCTCTATAATACAGAAATTGAGGGTAAGAGTAGTACATACTTTGTAATGCATACAATAACTGACAGACAATACACGATCAAGTTAAGTAGAAACTTTGAACTTAAAGCATAATTTAAATAATTGAAAGTGTTCTTGTTTTGAATTAGCAGTAATTTCCATGAAGTCGTGTGAAAGTGTTATTATACAAACGATCTGTAACGACCACATCGACATTCTTTACTTCAGGGCAAATTTTTCAAATGTAACTGTTGAAACAGATAAAAAGGTCACATGAATTATCATGAGTGAGGTTTGGCAGGGCTATGTGTGTCGTGTTGTTCAGTACAGTCGGTGAACGTCTGTCGTAACACTTGTCTGTAACTTATTAAATTAAAACATTTCAGTGTCGTGTACATGTTAAATTAAAGTTGGTACTTAAATGTCTGGATACCTATCTCTCTCTTTATCTATTGCCACTTGTATTATAGATCACTTTTTACTATTGATCTTAAGCATTTCGTACTGACTATGAACTTTCAGACTGTGTACTCTCTGACAGGTTTAATGCGATGCTTTTGTTTATATTACTCTGTTTGTGCGAACACTTTTTTTATTTCTTAGATTAGATATTGGCTAAAATAAATACCAAACTGTATTTTGTATTCCTATATCAAACTGTATTTTGTATTCCTATATCAAACTGTAGTTTGTATTCCTATATCAAACTGTAGTTTGTATTCCTATATCAAACTGGATAGTTGGTAAATATCTCCAACCAAGTACCAGAGGAAGGTATAAAGAGATGTTATTCATATTAAAGTAGGGGCAGTCTAAGAAAATCCTATAGAATATTACTCCACTATCTGTAATCAATGTCACAAAGATTCAGCTTAACAAACTGCAATGAGTAGGAATCTAGAATTTCAATACTTGGAGTCAATAATGGGGGTGTGAACACACTCAGTGGCGTTAGGATTGTAGTTCTTCACCATTAGTCTACACATACACAGAAGAACAGTAAGCTTTAGACACGTGACATTTATTTTTTTCCTTAATCATATACAGTCAAACCTGCCCACGCAGTCACATCTATTAAGTCAAACCTGCCCACGCAGTCACATTTATTAAGTCAAACCTGCCCACGTAGTCACATCTATTAAGTCAAACCTGCCCACGCAGTCACATCTATTAAGTCAAACCTACCCACGCAGTCACATTTATTAAGTCAAACCTGCCCACGCAGTCACATCTATTAAGTCAAACCTGCCCATGCAGTCGCATCTATTAACTCCAACCTGCACACGCAGTCACGTCTATTAAGTCAAACCTGCCCACGCAGTCACATCTATTAAGTCCAACCTGCATACGCAGTCACATCTATTAAGTCAAACCTACCCACGCAGTCACATCTATTAAGTCAAACCTACCCACGCAGTCACATCTATTAAGTCAAACCGGCACACGCAGTCACATCTATTAAGTCAAACCTACCCACGCAGTCACATCTATTAAGTCAAACCTGTCCACACAGTCACATCTATTAAGTCAAACCGGCCCACGCAGTCACATCTATTAAGTCAAACCTGCCCACGCAGTCACATCTATTAAGTCAAACCTGCCCACGCAGTCACATCTATTAAGTCAAACCTGCACACGCAGTCACATCTATTAAGTCAAACCTGCCCACACAGTCACATCTATTAAGTCAAACCTGCCCACGCAGTCACATCTATTAAGTCAAACCTGCACACGCAGTCACATCTATTAAGTCAAACCTGCCCACACAGTCACATCTATTAAGTCAAACCGGCCCACGCAGTCACATCTATTAAGTCAAACCTGCCCACGCAGTCACATCTATTAAGTCAAACCTACCCACGCAGTCACATCTATTAAGTCAAACCTGCACACGCAGTCACATCTATTAAGTCAAACCTGCCCACGCAGTCACATTTATTAAGTCCAACCTGCCCACGCAGTCACATCTATTAAGTCAAACCGGCACACGCAGTCACATCTATTAAGTCAAACCTACCCACGCAGTCACATCTATTAAGTCAAACCGGCACACGCAGTCACATCTATTAAGTCAAACCTACCCACGCAGTCACATCTATTAAGTCAAACCTACCCACGCAGTCACATCTATTAAGTCCAACCTGCATACGCAGTCACATCTATTAAGTCAAACCTACCCACGCAGTCACATCTATTAAGTCAAACCTACCCACGCAGTCACATCTATTAAGGCAAACCGGCACACGCAGTCACATCTATTAAGTCAAACCTACCCACGCAGTCACATCTATTAAGTCAAACCTGCCCACACGGTCACATCTATTAAGTCAAACCGGCCCACGCAGTCACATCTATTAAGTTAAACCTGCCCACGCAGTCACATCTATTAAGTCAAACCTGCCCACGCAGTCACATCTATTAAGTCAAACCTGCACACGCAGTCACATCTATTAAGTCAAACCTGCCCACACAGTCACATCTATTAAGTCAAACCTGCCCACGCAGTCACATCTATTAAGTCAAACTTGCACACGCAGTCACATCTATTAAGTCAAACCTACCCACGCAGTCACATCTATTAAGTCAAACCTGCCCACACAGTCACATCTATTAAGTCAAACCTGCCCACGCAGTCACATCTATTAAGTCAAACCTACCCACGCAGTCACATCTATTAAGTCAAACCTGCACACGCAGTCACATCTATTAAGTCCAACCTGCCCACGCAGTCACATTTATTAAGTCCAACCTGCCCACGCAGTCACATCTATTAAGTCAAACCTGCCCACGCAGTCACATCTATTAAGTCCAACCTGCACACGCAGTCACATCTATTAAGTCCAACCTGCACACGCAGTCACATTTATTAAGTCAAACCTGCCCACGCAGTCACATCTATTAAGTCCAACCTGCACACGCAGTCACATCTATTAAGTCAAACCTACCCACGCAGTCACATCTATTAAGTCAAACCTACCCACGCAGTCACATCTATTAAGTCAAACCTACCCACGCAGTCACATCTATCAAGTCAAACCTACCCACACAGTCACATCTATTATAACTGTAATTTCACTGTACACTAAATTAATACTGAACAAATTGTGGTATTTCATTCTAAAAGGTAGTAACCATGTGATAACATCCAAGGTAGTAACCATGTGATAACATCCACTGTTATCAACGGTGTTATTAACCCCCGTTATACGGAATTTGTTGTCCGATGTTGATCCGGCGTTGCCTTCCTGTCTACATTAATTCTGGTTACTTTTAGTTTACTGCAAATTTATGTTGTGATAAAAAATTGTCTTTTTAGATTGAAGAGGTTAATATTGACGAATTAGAGAAAATAATACAAAGCGACAAAGATGACACTGAAAAATGACGTGGATGACACGAGAAACCAAAATACCAAAGAAAAATGTCTTAAATATAGACAAACAAAAATACCAAGGGAAAATGTCTTAAATATAGACATTGTTTCTTTACTAAGTGAACTATCTGTATGATAAACCATAGAGACTTGTTTGTATGTCATATAAAAAAAACTTTAAAAAAAATTACCCCTCTGCTATACTGTTGGAGTAGTATAGTAGATGTTAAATTGTTTTTAAAGTTTTTTTATAAAACAAGTTCCTACGAGGGGCCATCGTGGCCGTGATCGCATGGTAGTTGGATTTACAACTACCTATTCAATCAGTGCCTATCACCACTGATTTTGTGAGTTCGAATCTCGATCAGGGCGAGGTGTACAAACATTATGTGATAAAGTTTGTCAGTGACTAGCGACAGATCGGTGGTTTTCTCAGGGTCCTCCGGTTTCCTCCACCAATAAAACTGACCGCCACGATATAACTGAAATATTGTTGAAAGTGACGTCAAGCACCATCAAACAAACAACAAACAAACAAGTCCCTACGTGATAAACAGATTAAAACATGATTGTTTTCGTATCATATACAATAACAGCTCCTGGTCGATATTTATCAATCTTCGATTTAAAAATCTCGAGTTACTATAATGGCCGCGGGAAGACATATAGTGTGTGATACATCAAAATGACATGCATTAATCTGTAGTTATTGTATTTATAGGGTTAGGGTTATGGTGTTTAACGCCATTTTCATTAATATTTCAGTTATATCGAGGAGATCAGTTTTATTGGTGGAGGAAACCGGAGTACCCGGAGAAAATCATCGACCTGCCGCAAGTAACTGACAAATTGTATCACATAATGTTGTATCGAGTACACCTGGCCTGTGCGGGATTGGAATTCACAACGTTAGAGACAATAGGCACTGATTGCATATGTAGTTGTAAATCCAACTACCATACGATCACGACCACGACGGCCCCTTATTGTATTTAAAATTTGCTATGATAATTGTACAAATTTATTACCGGTATAAATGGTCGTTTCTGGCAACATTTTCTTACCCCTTTTTTCCATTATGTATTTGTACATGTATCAAAAAGAATCAACAGACGGTGCCCTTTCTGAGAGAATGATAAGTTTGTTATAGACATCGCCATATACCCTCAGGTTCGAAAACATTTACAGCGAACCGACTGAAATCTTGAAAAGGGAATTAGACTGCATTGGATTAATTTGACTTTATACATGTAATAAAAACAACGCGAGAGTTCCGAATACAGTCGTTAATATTTCACATGAATATACACATAAAAGACCGAATCGACAGGAAAGGACACGAAAGGTGACTTTACCTGTCAAAATTAACCAAAATATTGTCATGTTAAAACACAAAGCCATATATATAAAACGTGTTACATATTATATCACTAACATGTGGTAATTACATATGAAATGTCCCCAATAAAACCGGAAATGTCTTGTCATTATTTAATTTTACATGATGTATAATATTATTTGACAGCTTTGATGTGTATGAATACTTAGTGGTCCTAAGGAACAGAAGGGGACGATAAATTGATAATTACTTCGTAAATTGTCCAGGTACTAAGTATATATAAATAAGTAATGTGCCGTGATTCTGTGATACTGAATTAAAATATCATCTACATATCGGTTACTGAATTAAAATATCATCTACATATCGGTTACTGAATTAAAATATCATCTACATATCGGTTACTGAATTAAAATATCATCTACATATCGGTTACTGACTCAGAATAAAATCTACATATCGGTTGCTGAATCAGAATATAATCTATATATCGGTTGCTGAATTAAAATAACATCTACCTATCGGTTACTGAATTAGAATCACATCTACCTGTCAGTTACTGAATTAGAATAACATCTACCTATCGGTTACTGAATTACAATAACATCTGCCTGTCGGTTACTGAATTAAAATAACATATACCTGTCGGTTACTGAATTAAAATAACATCTACCTATCGGTTACTGAATTAGAATAACGTCTACCTATTACGGTTATGTGTGTTAAACTGTAATTTCAACAATAATTAAATCGAGGTCGATTAAAAAAGTTTAATCAGTAACGGTCAACAATTCCGCGAATATTAACATGCCGATTGAAATTCTATAGTGCTAAATCACCGAAATAACACTATTCTGATTACCATGGTCAACCGGTCTTTCTTCTTATTTCTTAGTGTTGTATGCTTAGTGGAGAAAAAGCATATACCACATTTATAATCTTTGGTTTGACACAACTGGGGATCGAACTCACGATCTATCGAACTATCATAGCACTGACGAAACGAAAGCACGTCCTTGATTTTTTTTATTTAATATTTTCAAAGCATATTTATATTTACACAGTAAATAATATTATACAATTAATGACTTTTAATGATGTGGATACAAGGATTTATTAACCCAAGAATATTATATTTACCGAGGCCAGGGGCCGAGGTAAATATATTATTCTTAGGTTAATAAATCCTGGTATCCATCGAATTGAAAGTCATTAATTGTTTTATTATATGACACATTTTATATGTTTCTTTCACCCTTAAAATAAGCTTTTATCACGACGTTTTCTTTGGTTTAGCTTGGTGGAAGACGTCACGCGAGGTGAATATAACATGTTATCAAAGAACGTTACTAGGGACGTCAGCCAATCAGAAAAGACATTATCTGAAATCATATAATACTGAGAATTATTGCATCAATTTCATTTTTGTTCCCAACATACATACATATACAATGTGCACGATGTTATTTGCGGTATTCTTTTTTATTTTGTTTTACCAACAGTAAACAAACAAAAAATCACGCCACCGTGTGAATGTGAAAAGTTACATGATATTGAGTTATTATTGTAATTCCATTTACCATATTTAACGTTCTCAATATAAAGTTGTTAACATGCTTCAATAGACCTATTCACACAGGTTTCTGTATTTGACTTTATTTTTATAACGTTTATGATTGTCGTTGAATCTATTTAGGGTTTATTTGTTTTGAGATATTGATATGTTCTGGAGAATAGTAATTATAGATTCTATTTTAAACTTAATGCGCAGGGGTTGAAATCTGAGAAACATGCGTGGTAACACTGACTTGAACAGCTTTCCGGAAGTGTCAGATAGAAATGAATCGCGCACGCATGCTTGCAAATGGTGGTAATTTGTCGAATTGATCATTTAACCATTAACTATACAGAACTCCTACGATAAAAGATTTGTCTTCCGTGTACAATGTAATTAAAATATGTCATTTTAATACTATGATAGATTTACTTTAATGAAGATCACAAATTCATAATCTGAAAAACACAAGGCAGGTCAGAAATCGAATAGCCGTGAAGCCAGAACCCTGAAAGTGATACAGTGACACACGTGGTATAGAGACACATATTATCATATATACATGTCACTCCACTCGGACACATGTTATCATGTAGACATATCACTCCACTCGGGAAACATATCATATATACATGTCACTCCATTCGGACACATGTTATCATGTAGAGATATCACTCCACTCGGGAAACATATCATATATACATGTCACTCCATTCGGACACATGTTATCATGTAGAGATATCGCTCCACTCGGGAAACATATCATATATACATGTCACTCCACTCGGACACATGTTATCATGTAGACATGTCACTCCACTCGGGAAACATATCATATATACATGTCACTCCACTCGTACACATGTTATCATGTAGAGATATCACTCCACTCGGGAAACATATCATATATACATGTCACTCCACTCGGACACATGTTATCATGTAGAGATATCACTCCACTCGGGAAACATATCATATATACATGTCACTCCACTCGGACACATGTTATCATGTAGACATGTCACTCCACTCGGGAACCATATCATATATACATGCCACTCCACTCGGACACATGTTATCATGTAGACATGTCACTCCACTCGGGAAACATATCATATATACATGTCACTCCACTCAGACACATGTTATCATGTAGATATATCACTCCACTCGGGAAACATATCATATATACATGTCACTCCACTCGGACACATGTTATCATGTAGACATGTCACTCCACTCGGGAAACATATCATATATACATGTCACTTCACTCGGACACATATGTTACATTTATTGAACAAAAAGGCAAGTGTATCATCAGATATTTTGGTAGGCCATGTGACGAGTTTGCAGAACGAGTCTGGCCTATCAAAATATCTGATGGTGCACGAGTAACTTAAGGGACTTGTATCTTGCGACGTCAATCAAAGTTTTTTAATTTTGCTATTTGAGTGAGAGAATGTAAGCTTTATGATGATATCTTGTATATTTTGTTATCGAAGATATTGTATGATGTGTCGTCATCTAGCTCCACCTCCTCTCTGGGTATCATGAGATATTATACGGCTGTTGACAATAGAAAAGACGAGAAAGCATGATACAATATCATATAGACATGCATATATGTCACTCAACTCAGACACATGTTATCCTACTGCATATAAATATTTTTATTCAGGACTGTGAAGTCTTGTGTTCTTATAGTGGTTTGTAATGTACAGCACTTTTTACTGACTTCAATTTTTAATAGTACACCCTTTTAATATAAGGATTGTGTGTTTATTAGAAGTAATTCAACTTGTATAGTAGTTCACTGTGTGGACTGATAAGGAGGAGCTACACATTGATGACTAACAGCAACGCCAGTGGTTCATCTGATATAGGTGGCATATACAGGAGAGGTAAAGGTAGACATGTCGCTACACTTGGACATATATTATCATATAGACATGTCGCTCCACTTGGACATATATTATCATATAGACATGTCGCTCCACTTGGACATATATTATCATATAGACATGTCGCTCCACCTGGACATATAATATCATATAGACATGTCGCTCCACTTGGACATATATTATCATATAGACATGTCGCTCCACTTGGACATATATTATCATATAGACATGTCGCTCAACTTAGACATATATTATCACATAGACATGTCGTTCCACTTGGACATACATGTATATTATCATATAGACATGTCGCTCCACTTGGACATATATTATCATATAGACATGTCGCTCCACTTGGACATATATTATCATATAGACATGTCGCTCCACTTGGACATATATTATCATATAGACATGTCGCTCCACTTGGAACACATATTATC
The DNA here is from genome assembly GCA_963383655.1 of Bathymodiolus septemdierum. Taxonomy (NCBI): domain Eukaryota; kingdom Metazoa; phylum Mollusca; class Bivalvia; order Mytilida; family Modiolidae; genus Bathymodiolus; species Bathymodiolus septemdierum. The sequence continues at coordinate 47,082 of CAUJNP010000117.1, read as the reverse complement.
ATGATTTCGAGCCAATCGATCTTTTCTAGTACTCCTTAATGCCGCGATCTTAGGGGAGAAGTAACAAATACTATAGTCTTTGACTTGATCTGACCGAGGCTCGAACACGCGATCCACCGTACTCTAGATGAGCACGTTAACCATGCATTACACCACGGAGAATCTTCAGACAGTATATCATTGTATTTACTTGTTCAGTAGTATTATGAATTTACAGACATGTACTTCTCAGTGTGGGTGTGGGCTTTGTTTAGAATAGAAACAAATTAAGATATGATCTTGAATCTTTGCTTCATGAGTTTTGCAATTTCTGCATGACATAGATAAAAATTAATGGTATGTATATAAAAATGATGAAGTTGAGGATTACAGACATGACGTTTTCTTGTATTAAGCGGCTACGCTTGAGTGATTAGATAACGTTGTATTAAGCGGCTACACTTGAGTGATTAGATAACGTTTTATTGATGTGTTTCGGGTTAATTAAATATAGCAATTAAACGCTATGTAGAAAACAGATAAAAACGTCTATACATTTATTTTCAAAAAATGACTATAAAGAAACCACATACAATTTCAAAAATGACGAAGATTTGCAAAGCAAAACATTATTATATCATGGAAGAACAATTCAAATAAAAAGTTAAATTCACTCGAACTTTGTTTTCCAAGTCTATTTCAATTGAAATGCATTTATATTCGTTGTATTTCATAATAACTTAAACTGTTAGCTGTGTCATTCCAGGGGAGCTTTGTTTCTTAACAAATATAGAATTGACACACAGATAACCCCTTTATCAGACGCCACAGTTTGTATTACGACCGATAGTGACATCAGAGTACAATTTAAATTTATTTGATAAAAAGTCAATAGATTTCCCATTTGTCTTATTACTTAAAAATTTAGTTAAAGCTCTGTATTTACAGAAATGACAAACACACCTTAACGTGTTCACAGGTGGTCCTCGTCTTTTGTGTTTTTTTGTGAATGAAGTCGTGGGTAAGAGCTACGCCAATAACTTGGATTACACAAAGTACTCGAGATCAACCCGTGTACACTAACTTGGATTACACAAAATACTGGAGATCTACCCGTGTACATTATACGTCAACAATAAACAATTTAATCTCTTATTACACTCATCTGATTAATAATGTAATCTAGGTCAGCTAAACTTTTTTACGTTCTAATTCAACCATTGGACTGTGTAATAATTTGTTTTGATTTTTATAATTACTTATGATAAAAACGAAGCGTTTTCTGAACATTTTGAGAAACGCAATACAAAAAAACCCGACAAATTCATAAATTGTTAAAAAGATGAACCACCGCATGTTACAACAGCTCAGTTTTATTATGAAAAAACGAACAGATAACTGTTGTTTGACGTCATCATTTGAACTATTTTTTCAGCCATATCATGACGAGAAGTTAGTTTTGATGACATAATGGTGATGTCTAATTTGTCATAGATAAGCTTAAATACTAATTAACCGTTAGACATGTCACTCCACTCAGATTAACTGTTAGACATGTCACTCCACTCAGATTAACTGTTAGACATGTCACTCCACTCAGATTAACTGTTAGACATGTCACTCCACTCAGATTAACTGTTAGACATGTCACTCAACTCAGATTAACTGTTAAACATGTCACTCCACTCAGATTAACTGTTAGACATGTCACTCCACTCAGATTAACTGTTAGACATGTCACTCCACTCAGATTAACTGTTAGACATGTCACTCCACTCAGATTAACTGTTAGACATGTCACTCCACTCAGATTAACTGTTAAACATGTCACTCCACTCAGATTAACTGTTAGACATGTCACTCCACTCAGATTAACTGTTAGACATGTCAATCCACTCAGATTAACTGTTAAACATGTCACTCCACTCAGATTAACTGTTAGACATGTCACTCCACTCAGACCGTATGTAGATTGGTGAAGAGCTGTTAGCTCACTGAAATACTAATTAACTGTTAGACATGTCACTCCACTCGGACCGTATGTAGATTTATGAAGAGCTGCTAGCTCACTGAAATACTAATTAACTGTTAGACATGTCACTCCACTCAGACCGTATGTAGATTTGTGAAGAGCTGTTAGCTCACTGAAATACTAATTAACTGTTAGACATGTCACTCCACTCAGACCGTATGTAGATTTGTGAAGAGCTGTTAGCTCACTGAAATACTAATTAACTGTTAGACATGTCACTCCACTCAGACTAACTGTTAGACATGTCACTCCACTCAGACCGTATGTAGATTTGTGAAGAGCTGCTAGCTCACTGAAATACTAATTAACTGTTAGACATGTCACTCCACTCAGACCGTATGTAGATTTGTGAAGAGCTGTTAGCTCACTGAAATACTAATTAACTGTTAGACATGTCACTCCACTCAGACCGTATGTAGATTTGTGAAGAGCTGTTAGCTCACTGAAATACTAATTAACTGTTAGACATGTCACTGCACTCAGACTAACTGTTAGACATGTCACTCCACTCAGACCGTATGTAGATTTGTGAAGAGCTGCTAGCTCACTGAAATACTAATTAACTGTTAGACATGTCACTCCACTCAGACCGTATGTAGATTTGTGAAGAGCTGTTAGCTCACTGAAATACTAATTAACTGTTAGACATGTCACTCCACTCAGACTAACTGTTAGACATGTCACTCCACTCAGACTAACTGTTAGACATGTCACTCCACTCAGACCGTATGTAGATTTGTGAAGAGCTGCTAGCTCACTGAAATACTAATTAACTGTTAGACATGTCACTCCACTCAGACCGTATGTAGATTTGTGAAGAGCTGTTAGCTCACTGAAATACTAATTAACTGTTAGACATGTCACTCCACTCAGACCGTATGTAGATTTGTGAAGAGCTGTTAGCTCACTGAAATACTAATTAACTGTTAGACATGTCACTCCACTCAGACTAACTGTTAGACATGTCACTCCCCTCAGACCGTATGTAGATTTGTGAAGAGCTGTTAGCTCACTGAAATACTAATTAACTGTTAGACATGTCACTCCACTCAGATCGTATGTAGATTTGTGAAGAGCTGCTAGCTCACTGAAATACTAATTAACTGTTAGACATGTCACTCCACTCAGACTAACTGTTAGACATGTCACTCCACTCAGACCGTATGTAGATTTGTGAAGAGCTGCTAGCTCACTGAAATACTAATTAACTGTTAGACATGTCACTCCACTCGGACCGTATGTAGATTTGTGAAGAGCTGTTAGTTCACTGAAATACTAATTAACTGTTAGACATGTCACTCCACTCAGACCGTATGTAGATTTGTGAAGAGCTGCTAGCTCACTGAAATACTAATTAACTGTTAGACATGTCACTCCACTCAGACCGTATGTAGATTTGTGAAGAGCTGTTAGTTCACTGAAATACTAATTAACTGTTAGACATGTCACTCCACTCAGACCGTATGTAGATTTGTGAAGAGCTGCTAGCTCACTGAAATACTAATTAACTGTTAGACATGTCACTCCACTCAGACCGTATGTAGATTTATGAAGAGCTGCTAGCTCACTGAAATACTAATTAACTGTTAGACATGTCACTCCACTCAGACCGTATGTAGATTTGTGAAGAGCTGTTAGCTCACTGAAATACTAATTAATTGTTAGACATGTCACTCCACTCAGACCGTATGTAGATTTGTGAAGAGCTGCTAGCTCGCTGAAATACTAATTAACTGTTAGACATGTCACTCCACTCAGACCGTATGTAGATTTGTGAAGAGCTGTTAGCTCACTGAAATACTAATTAACTGTTAGACATGTCACTCCACTCAGACCGTATGTAGATTTGTGAAGAGCTGTTAGCTCACTGAAATACTAATTAACTGTTAGACATTTCACTCCACTCAGACCGTATGTAGATTTGTGAAGAGCTGTTAGCTCACTGAAATACTAATTAACTGTTAGACATGTCACTCCACTCAGACCGTATGTAGATTTGTGAAGAGCTGTTAGCTCACTGAAATACTAATTAACTGTTAGACATGTCACTCCACTCAGACCGTATGTAGATTTGTGAAGAGCTGTTAGCTCACTGAAATACTAATTAACTGTTAGACATGTCACTCCCCTCAGACCGTATGTAGATTTGTGAAGAGCTGTTAGCTCACTGAAATACTAATTAACTGTTAGACATGTCACTCCCCTCAGACCGTATGTAGATTTGTGAAGAGCTGTTAGCTCACTGAAATACTAATTAACTGTTAGACATGTCACTCCCCTCAGACATATAACATCATTATGATTCTGAGCCAACAAGTCTTTGCTCTTACTCCTTGTTGATGTGTGGCTTATCAGAGAAGCAATAAATACCATCTGTACAGTCTTTACTTTGACCAGACGACTGACTGGTCAACCATTAACAACTCTGGGTTAAACATCAAGAGAGGTTTTGTTATTTTTATTTCCGTCACGTTTACTGATACCCTCAGCTATATGATGACTATCAGAATTATTTGGGGATCCACTCTCCAGTAATAGCGAGGTGAGAGGTTAAGGCTCCTGTGTCGGGCATGTGTCTTGATGTGTGTGTGGGGGGAGGGGGGAGGGGGTAGGAGCCTATTGATCGGTTGAACACTGCCACATGTTGTAACTGTGGCATTCTTGTAGAACATGTGACATGTCATGTCCTAGAACTTCATCAGCCTCTGTATCCGTCTTTTTCTTGTGTTTAGCTGTATTTTGTGATTCGTGGTTTGTGAGATAAGACTATAGGTACACCGTTTAACATATGTTTTATCGGTAAGTTAAGATGTGTGCCTATACATGTATTTGACAAGACCATGACTCACGTCGGTATCAGACGTGTTATGTCACACATTATTATTTGTAAAAGGCTCCCATAAATTTTGTAAATTTGACATTGAAATCTGTGGTTCAAATAGAGATTCTATAGATAAAAATAATCTTTAAAATGAATTGAAATACATAGAAGATGTGTATCATGCAATATTGATGTAATTCTTCAGAACATTCACATTAATATTATTCCCCCATGCATGTGTAGTGTTTCTTTAAGTGTATTATATTCCTTATTTTAAATTATGGCTTATTAACATTGCAAAACAACAATTGTAAATTTGGAAATTTCTAAATTACAGTCAAACCTGTCTTATGTGACCTTCAAATGGGACATTAATATAAGGTCACATAAGACACGTGGTCACTAAATGCAGGGTTTACTTAATACAATTGTACTGGGGCATCAAAATTTTAAAATCAAGAGGAATATTATATAATCTGAAAAATATTGGAAACTAAGGATTTCTGTGAACTTTAAACTGGAAACCTCACCAATAAGAGTTATACTGACCATTTGACATAATCAAGGTTGCATTTGCCCCTTAATATATCAGACCAGTTACCATTTCAAGACATTTATCTAGAAATAACAAATTTCTATAACAATCTTACATAGATAAATAAAGAAAAGACTTAGGTTTTGTGTATGCTTCATTGAAACACATTTCAAATTTATACATGTATTTTATTTGAGATTCACAATAACTAAAAAAACAAACTATTTCATGACTGACTAATACTGTAAAATGTACTTAAATGTGTGAGGGTATATATTGTTTACAGTGTGAGGTATCCTCCCTATACTGTTGATGTACACACGATATACAATGATACACACACAATACAGTATGTGTTCCCACATTCACCACTTGTATTAAACGTAAAACAACACCATACTTCACAAAATTATCATATTATCAGTCCAACACGATATCTTATAATTTGTGTTTGTTAAACAAGTTTCCCATTGTACAAATTTATACCTCAACAGTCACTAAAATATGAAATAATTTAATAAAAGTGCAACCTACGTGTATGATTTAAAAGGACATGTACACTGAATTAGCCCCCCGGAAGCGATCACGACCAGTTCTACTTAGAATAAACAAACTATGGTTTTTACACAAATCAGAAGTCAAAACTCCTACGAGATTTATAAAGACTGAATGAACTTAAATTTCATTCATTTTTTTTTAAATAACACGGATGGAAGTAAAATTAAATCTTTATATTTAAATATGAAATGATTTACGCATAATGAACATGAAAGTTAATTCATGCGAATCTCAGGTAAAAAAAAAATAATTAAGGAATGGCATCTTCATTGTTATGATTTTATATTCTTGGAATGGAAAAGTCGTTATTTGTTGCTTAAAATACTGACCATAGAAAATCATTGTGCAAAAATAAGAATTTTCTCACATCAATTGAAAAAAAAAATAAGTCGGTTGTTTTTCTCAAATTCCTAGTAATGAAAGAATATTATAATAATTACTAATCTGGTGATACAGAAGATGAACTTCATTATTTATTAGTATGCCTAAAATATGAATCTAACAGGGGCCCGTTATTCAATATTATCATTTATGATAAATAAAGTTCCTAACTTCACTACTATTGAATATGGGACAAACATTTATTTATTCACTGAATTCAGAAGAAAATGATATTCTTAACTCTGTTGGTAAATATTTGATATAGTAAGAGGGAATCATAACACGATAGTTTCTCATGGCAATGTAAAATTGATGGACGTCCTCGTAGTCATAAACATGAGGTAGATGTACCAGTAGAGTATATTCTAGATATATCGTTTGATACTGGTGATGGTTCACAGAGCTAAAACACACAAAGCTGCTCAGCGAGTCCCCTTGTGGCGGATAGTGGGGGCCTCTCGATGGGAGTTGTCAGTTTATAATATGGAAAGCCTGACCGTGGACCATATTGAGTAACGTGTTCGGAGAGTGCCATACTCTCTGCACGATAAATACATCTTCTATAGATTTAAAAACAAGTTATGGTCATTGTATCCGCTACAACAGACTTTCCTCCATATTCAACACTCCATACCTTTTCAGTGTCAGTTGGAAGTCTTTGATTCGGGTGGCCAGTTCTGTCATTTCTTTGATTCGGGTGGCCAGTTCCGTCATTTCTTTGATTCGGGTGGCCAGTTCTGTCATTTCTTTGATTCGGGTGGCCATTTCCGTCATTTCTTTGATTCGGGTGGCCAGTTCCGTCATTTCTTTGATTCGGGTGGCCAGTTCCTTATTTCTATATAGTTTTATATATTATTGTTCTCGTCCTGAATATAGATGGACTACTGCTCACTGGACGTTAAGTAATAATCAATTAATCAATCATTCCCCGTGGCCTCGGGTAGATGTCTGGATACCTTAGCCACCCGTGGCCTTGAGTAGATGTCTGAGAACCTTAGACACCCGTGACCTTGGGTAGATGTCTGGATACCTTAGCCACCCGTGGTCTTGAGTAGATGTCTGAGAACCTTAGACACCCGTGACCTTGGGTAGATGTATGGATATCTTAGCCACCCGTGGTCTTGAGTAGATGTCTGAGAACCTTAGACACCCGTGACCTTGGGTAGATGTCTGGATACCTTAGCCACCCGTGGTCTTGAGTAGATGTCTGAGAACCTTAGACACCCGTGACCTTGGGTAGATGTATGGATATCTTAGCCACCCGTGGTCTTGAGTAGATGTCTGAGAACCTTAGATACCCGTGACCTTGGGTAGATGTATGGATACCATAACTACCCGTGGTCTTGAGTAGATGTCTGAGAACCTTAGACAACCGTGGCCTTGGGTAGATGTATGGATATCTTAGCCACCCGCGGTCTTGAGTAGATGTCTGAGAACCTTAGATACCCGTGACCTTGGGTAGATGTATGGATACCATAACTACCCGTGGTCTTGAGTAGATGTCTGAGAACCTTAGACACCTGTGACCTTGGGTAGATGTATGGATATCTTAGCCACCCGTGATCTGTAGTAGATGTCTGAGAACCTTAGACAACCGTGACCTTGGGTAGATGTATGGATACCTTAGCCACCGTGACCTTGGGTAGATGTCTGGATATCTTAGCCATCCATGGTCTTGAGTGGATGTATGGATAACTTAACAACCCGTGGCCTTGAGTAGATGTCTGAGAAGCTTAGACACCCGTGACCTGGGTAGATGTATGGATACCTTAGCCACCCGTGGTCTAGAGCAGATGTCTGAGAACTTTAGACAACCTTGACTATGGGTAGATGTCTGGATACCTTAACATTTTATATTAGTATCGGGTGTAAATCCACGTCATATATACCTACAGGCTTATATGATCTTATCTACAGGATCAACATTATTAGAATAGAAGAGTCAAGGTCAAACTCCAGAAGACAAAATTGCACATTTAATATTGCTAATTAAGTTCAAGATCAACAAATTAGCTGAAATTTAATTTAGAGAAATATTTATTGAAATTATTACGACATGAGAGAAACATGATAAGAAAGTTTAGATGTAGTAACATTAAACTTCCAATAGAAACTGGAAGATGGTCCAATACTCCAAGAGAAGGCCGTATTTGTCATCTGTGTAATGTTGGTTTAGGTACTGAATTTCATTTTTTATTTGAATGTACCTCTGATGATGTACAAAGGCTTAGATGTAAATTTATTCCAATTTATTATACTAGATATGCAAACATATATAAAATGAAAGGCCTGTTATCTTTGTGTAATGTTAAGGTTCTGAAAAAATTGTCATTATGTATATCTAAATTGCAAAATGTTTTGTAATTATATTCTGAAGCTGTATTATTCTAAGTTAGTTATATCCGTCATTATGTAAAATATTTTGTATAATATTCCTCTTGGTACACTTGTATATGTGTCTGAGTGAATAAAGAACTTGAACTTGAATTTGAACTTGAAGATTTTACATCTTCTGTCATAACCAGAAGTAACTTTGTTAAGACTTACGAACTACTCCTTAGCTTCATTTAATTCGAGTTAGATATTACTGTTTAACACTTGAACATAACAAATTGCTGGCAAAAATATCAGGTGGACTTTTGAACACTGCAGGACTTTGAACTGCTTAAAGTACACTTGCCTGCCAAAGTATCTATAGACCGTGTAATTGTTATTATAACTTGGGCATATCATGCCATCGGGCGTTTTAATTTATTAATACAATTGTGAATTTTAAATTATAATCATTGTTTTAAAAAACAGAGTTGACACACTATGAATATTAAATAAATAACACGATTGTCCTCATTATGTACGTCTGTAGGTGACAATATTGTCATGTCTATGTCATAGAGTTAGTGGCGGATTTAGGACAAATGAGGCCCTGTGCTAGTTAAGTTATGAGGTTCCTTACTTGGGCCCTGAATGTGGCACACTCCCATAGACTATCAACTCTATCATTATGTCTGGAATCGCTCCGAAACAGAACGCCTTCAAATTTGAAATTGCACCACATAAGCAGAAATCCATCGAAAACAAATGCTTAAGCACACCGAAGCACAATGGTAAATCCAAGCAAGTACACACAACGACACACTGCAGGGTTTACAAAGAACAGCATTGGGCCCCGCAAGTACACACAACGACACACTGCAGGGTTCACAAAGAACAGTATTGGGTCCAACAAGTACACACAACGACACACTGCATGGTTTACAAAGAACAGCATTGGGCCCAGCAAGTACACACAACGACACACTGCAGGGTTTACAAAGAACAGCATTGGGCCCAGCAAGTACACACAACGACACACTGCAGGGTTTACAAAGAACAACATTGGGCCCAACAAGTACACACAACGACACACTGCATGGTTTACAAAGAACAGCATTGGGCCCAGCAAGTACACACAACGACACACTGCAGGGTTTACAAAGAACAACATTGGGCCCAGCAAGTACACACAACGACACACTGCAGGGTTTACAAAGAACAGCACTGGGCCCCGGAAGTACACACAACGAAACACTGCAGGGTTTACAAAGAACAGCATTCGGCCCAGCAAGTACACACAACGACACACTGCAGGGTTTACAAAGAACAGCATTGGGCCCCGCAAGTACACACAACGACACACTGCAGGGTTTACAAAGAACAGCATTGGGCCCCGCAAGTACACACAACGACACACTGCAGGGTTTACAAAGAACAGCATTCGGCCCAGCAAGTACACACAACGACACACTGCAGGGTTTACAAAGAACAGCATTGGGCCCCGCAAGTACACACAACGACACACTGCAGGGTTTACAAAGAACAGCATTGGGCCCCACAAGTACACACAACGACACACTGCAGGGTTTACAAAGAACAGCATTGGGCCCCGCAAGTACACACAACGACACACTGCAGGGTTTACAAAGAACAGCATTGCGTCCCGCAAGTACACACAACGACACACTGCATGGTTTACAAAGAACAGTATTGGGCCCAACAAGTACACACAACGACACACTGCATGGTTTACAAAGAACAGCATTGGACCCAGCAAGTACACACAACGACACACTGTAGGGTTTACAAAGAACAGCATTGGGCCCAGCAAGTACACACAACGACACACTGCAGGGTTTACAAAGAACAACATTGGGCCCAGCAAGTACACACAACGACACACTGCAGGGTTTACAAAGAACAACATTGGGCCCAGCAAGTACACACAACGACACACTGTAGGGTTTGCAAATAACAGCATTGGGCCCAGCAAGTACACACAACGACACACTGCAGGGTTTACAAAGAACAGCATTGGGCCATGTACCTCCCAAAGTCGATCATGCGTACAATATTGTTGGATGTAGCAATAGTGGTTCAACCGCAAGGGCGAGTTTTAACTAAGATAATCTACCCGCCCCCCCCCCCTCCATATATATTTTTTTTTTTTTTCAAACTGACACACAAGTCGTTTTAGAACCAGTATGCCACCCATGTCAATCTATCATTTACAACCCAATAAAGCTATTTCTACTTCACATTACACCGTTAAGTCGATCACTCAATCGGTTAAGTACACATTAATCTACTTTAAAACAAACTCTGGACTTTTAATTTATATAGTCTGATCACGTTTTATTTATATAAAAAAGAGGGTCGAGTTAGAAATACCCATGCTTTTGTCCTGGAGCATTACAATTATATATATTAATGAAATCTATAACGAAACAAAAGAAATCGTGAAAATTAATCAACCAATTATATTAAAATAGAAATAGACTTACCGTCAATACAATGATGGCCAGACATAAAACATCTCTAGATGACACCATTTTATCTACTTTACAGAGATACGAAATTCAAATATGTCCTGTATACAGCCTTCTAATCAACGCAAAAATGAACGATATCCTTCAAAGTGAATCAATAGTAAAAAATCACTCGGAGAAATATCACAAACCACTTCCATTCATTTTTTGTCTCTTGATTGAAATGTTCTACCTTGATCGATTTGTGGCGTGTAAATTTCTGCTGTCAATCAAATTCTTGTTCTGTTGAAATACGATGTAAAAACAATTCTAGCTTGATTAATGTCGAATAGCACAACCCCCTTATGTCAAATTGATATTACAACTTCCTACTGGAATTTTAATAAAATATTGTAATTTCACTAAATACATAAATTTCCCAATACACATTTGTTTATGACCTATTCGTTATTCTATTGTGAAGTATTACGAGAAAATAAAATACTTTTATTTAATCATCGATTAAAGTTGTTCGAATACGTCACAATTAAATAACTGTCTTTAAATTTACACTCAATTAAATTTAACTTATAACAGTAAAATGATCATTGATATATAAACTTTGATAAACAGGTAATATACAGCTGTTCGTCATCTGTGGGTCAAATGACGAATTACTTTTAGTGTGTACCGTGTTGTATTAGCCTAATTTTAAGAGTTACTAGACCAAGTCTAAAATTTAAGCGAATAGTAATATACTTATTTGTGGTTTTTCTTTGTTTCTTCAATGTCTATTGAATATTTAAATGACTTAGAGACACAACAATGAAAGGAAATTAGGTTCATAGAATCCACTATGTCAAAAATATTTTTTTCTTGTTTAAAATAGTATGCATAAAATGAAAATATACATTCAGGTAAAACTGATTTATCAAATAAAATATTGAACATGCACAGAATTATAATGACTTTTCACACTGAGTGGAGAATAGTTAGCAATATAGTTTTTTGTGTACTGTTTAGGAAAAATAAAACCTATAATGATGTATGTACATTACAGACAATATGATCCAGTAGAACCTTAGATGTCGTGTAGCCTCGGGATAAAAATACGGACAGTACTTATGATAACGGACATCATTAAAACCAGCGTTGTTCGATATCAGTCTAAATTTTTTTTAAAATAAAAGATTAACACATATAATTTTCTTCCTCGGCACCTTTTTGACTGACTGTTTTATTCTCTACCTCCACACTTAATAATTATCGTTTTCTAATCAAAATATCATTATACAGATGTATTTAGTCTTTGACGACATTATAGTTTCTGAAAATAGAAATAAAATATCAAATGTCCAATTTAACAAATAACGAGCATGAAAAGAAAGTATACATAGTGATGTCCAACAATGCTACAAATATCAATGAAAGGAACACAAAAACAACCACGATATACTCTCTGTCCTGACTTGGAACAGGCACAAAAACAACCACGAAATACTCTGTGTCCTGACTTGGAACAGGCACAAAAACAACCACGAAATACTCTGTCCTGACTTGGAACAGGCACTAAAACAACCATGACATACGCTGTGTCCTTACTTGGAGCAGGCACAAAAACAACCATGACATACTCTGTGTTCTTACTTGGAACAGGCACAAAAACAACCATGACATACTCTGTGTTCTGACTTGGAACAGGCACAAAAACAACCATGACATACTCTGTGTTCTTACTTGAAACAGGCACAAAAACAACCATGACATACTCTGTGTTCTGACTTGGAACAGGCACAAAAACAACCACGAAATACTCTGCGTCCTGACTTGGAACAGGCACAATAACAACCACGAAATACTCTGTGTCCTGACTTGGAACAGGCACAAAAACAACCACGATATACTCTGTGTCCTGACTTGGAACAGGCACAAAAACAACCACGAAATACTCTGTGTCCTGACTTGGAACAGGCACAAAAACAACCATGACATACTCTGTGTTCTTACTTGGAACAGGCACAAAAACAACCATGACATACTCTGTGTTCTGACTTGGAACAGGCACAATAACAACCACGAAATACTCTGTGTCCTGACTTGGAACAGGCACAAAAACAACCACGATATACTCTGAGTCCTGACTTGGAACAGGCACAAAAACAACCACGAAATACTCTGTGTCCTGACTTGGAACAGGCACAAAAACAACCATGACATACTCTGTGTTCTTACTTGGAACAGGCACAAAAACAACCATGACATACTCTGTGTTCTGACTTGGAAAAGGTACAAGAACAACCATGACATACTCTGCGTCCTGACTTGGAACAGGCACAAAAACAACCACGAAATACTCTGTGTCCTTACTTGGAACAGGCACAAAAACAACCATGACATACTCTGTGTTCTGACTTGGAAAAGGTACAATAACAACCACGAAATACTCTGTGTCCTTACTTGGAACAGGCACAAAAACAACCATGACATACTCTGTGTTCTGACTTGGAACAGGTACAAGAACAACCATGACATACTCTGTGTCCTGACTTGGAACAGGCCCAAAAACAACCATGACATACTCTGTGTCCTGACTTGGAACAGGCCCAAAAACAACCACGACATACTCTGTGTCCTGACTTGGAACAGGCACAAAAACAACCATGACATACTTTGTGTCCTGACTTGGAACAGGCACAAAAACAACCATATCATACTTTGTTTCCTGACTTGGAACAGGCACAAAAACAACCATGACATACTCTGTGTTCTGACTTGGAACAGGCACAAAAACAACCATGACATACTCTGTGTCCTGACTTGGAACAGGCACAAAAACAATCACGACATACTCTGTGTCCTGACTTGGAACAGGCACAAAAACAACCATGATATACTCTGTGTTCTGACTTGGAACAGGCACAAAAACAACCACGACATACTCTGTGTCCTGACTTGGAACAGGCACAAAAACAACCATGATATACTCTGTGTTCTGACTTGGAACAGGCACAAAAACAACCATGATATACTCTGTGTTCTGACTTGGAACAGGCACAGAAATGTAGCGGTGTTAAACAGGTCAATAGGATCCCACGCACTCTTCATAAATAGATCTGTTTCCCCATAAACCAATACTAGTATTACAAAGAGGCATCGGACCATTTTCCTCATAATTTACACAATGAAGAATCATTTCTCTTTAGAACTGACAATAACTATATGATTTATTGATTAGAGAAACCCCTGTAGATGTTATCATTATGGAAATCAAATGCTGGAACCGTATAAAACATCCTACCTGAATAATCATGTATCGATATTTCATCGATTATAACATACAGATATGACAGGAATCAATATTAATGAATACCAAACAAAAGTTTCTGAAGAACATGCAAATGTGAAAAATAATAAAATGCAAGAACAATCACATAAAGCGTTGCCACGCGATGACTGTTCAGGTTTTTTGTTGTCACATAAAGCGTTGCCACGCGATGACTGTTCAGGTGTTTTGTTGTCACATAAAGCGTTGCCACGCGATGACTGTTCAGGTTTTTTGTTGTTTGTTTCTGGCGTTTCACACCACTTTCAACAATATTTCAGTTATATCGCGACGGTCATTATTATTGATGGAAGAAACTGGAGTATCCGGTGAAAACCACAGAGAGCAAATCGTTGTTAAATTTTAAGACATAATGCTGTATTGAATACACCTCGATACGGGTGGAAATCGAACTCAGAACTTTATTACATAATGTTGCATCGAGTACAACTCGACACGGGAGGGGATCGAACTCAGAATTTCATTACAAATCGAGTACACCGCGACACGGGAGGGAATCGAACTCAGTACTTAATTACACAATGTTGTATAACATAATGTTGTACCGAGTACATCTCGACACGAGAGGGAATCGAACTCAGTACTTAATTACACAATGTTGTATAACATAATGTTGTACCGAGTACATCTTGACATGAGAGGGAATCGAACTCAATACTTAATTACACAATGTTCTATAACATAATGTTGTACCGAGTACATCTCGACACGAAAGGGAATCGAACTCAGAACATTATTGCATAATGTTGCATAGAATGCACATCGATACGAGAGAGAATCGAACTCAGAACTTATTGGTGATTGACACTTATAACAAACTCCCAAACGATGGTCGTTCTCGTTTCTGTCATTGTCAGTAGAATAAGCTGACACCAATGAAGTACTCCTCGGGTAAGACACCACCAATTTAATTATATAGGTTGGAGTAAATAAATGTCGAATTCAAACTTTCTAGAAAAAAAATAATTTTGTTCAGAAGTTTGCTATGAAAAAATAATCTATTACAGATCACCTATAAACAGTACCAGAAAACTACTTGTTACTGTTCTGTTTCACAAGAGACAACCTGAATTTTGTAAAATTCGCCCCCTCCCCAAATAAATGGGTCGTCAATATTTTAGTGCTAATAAAACAAAATTCATCTGAAAATAATTACTGATGACATAACTGCATAACTGTGTACTTTTTTTTAACATAAAGAACTATAGATGTCTGAAATATCTATAAAAAGGGGATACAGAAATATTATTTTGTCTGCTAACATCAAAACAAAGCTGTGTCATGTCATATAACGCAATAACAAAAAATAAACAGTTATTGTCAGTACCAAGCTATATATGTACATTATATATAAACAATGTAACAGAACAAAGTTCGCTTGATCTATAGTTTACATGGTGTATTTATGATTAAATAACTGTTTGCATGAAGTCTACACAAGACAAGGCCAAGTGTTGTATGACAATAGTAACTTTAAAAGACGTAAAGACTGCTCCATTCACTATCTTACACAGCATTATCAGCCCTTACGCTTCCTCCAAGGGCTTCTCACGAATAAAGACAGAAAATTATTCCAGACTCTTTAATCCTAGATTCCGCCATACTGATGATGTTCTGTTACTGAACAATCCTCGATTTGGTGATTATCTACATCACATCTATCAACATGAGCATGAAGTTAAGTATACTACTGATACTCAAATGTCTGCTTCTTACCTTGACCTTCACCTTGAAATCGACAACAGATGAAGGTTAAAATAAAACTCTGCGACAAAATAGTCAGCTTCCCCTTCATCAGTAGCAATATTCCAGCATCAGTAGCGTATGGAGTTTATATTTCACAACGCGTACGTTATTCTATGGAGTTTATATTTCACACCTCGTACGTTATTCTATAGATTGCGCTCAGTAACAGTGATTTTCTGGACAGATCTCAGCTGCTGACGCAAAAACTACTTAAACAATTATACGGTCGTCATCACAATCTGGTTGACCGTTACGAAATATCCATATCTCAAATGGCAATGGATCTTTTACTTTTTACGTAGATGTTTTCTTTCCTCTACCACTGCCAAGACTTTTACTGGGTTTGACTATAATATCAGCAACACGGTGGGTGTTTTATAAGAAGCAGGAACTGCCTACCCTTCACAAGCACCTGAGTTCACTCCAGGTGTTTTGGTGGGGTCCTTGCTGCTTTTTTTTTATAAAGTATTTTGTGTTGTCCTATTATGTGTTTTTATGTCCTGAGCTCCGTGTTGTGAAGTCCGTTACGATTTCCGCATAAAAACGATGCTCGGTTCGTCTTTATTTCCAGTTGTTTGTAGGAGGGCACGTGTCTTATTTACGTTATTTGTGTTTGTTTGCGTATAGTGATGTTCAACATATATTGTTGTGTTTTTGTTTTGTTTTTCTTTGTATTGTGTACCCAATGTTGCCAGTTTCTCTGGATTTTCCATTTTTGATTGCCCCTTCGGTATTTTCTAACGTTTATTTAATATGCATGATATTTAATAACAAGTCCTAAAAATTTAAATTACATTATCTTTTAAATATTTTGTAAAAGACGACACAAGGTGTGAGTTACAGAGACCACACAGGTATAAAGGTTTGACAGAAGTTAGAGACGACAACATATAAAATGACCTGAAGTAGGGTTAGAACCGCACGAACACTAAAACCTGATTCTACAAGATGTAAAATGACCTGAAGTAAGGTTAGAGCCGCACGAACACTAAAACCTGATTCTACAAGATGTAAAATGACCTGAAGTAAGGTTAGAGCCGCACGAACACTAAAACCTGATTCTACAAGATGTAAAATGACCTGAAGTAAGGTTAGAGCCGCACGAACACTAAAACCTGATTCTACAAGATGTAAAATGACCTGAAGTAAGGTTAGAGCCGCACGAACACTAAAACCTGATTCTACAAGATGTAAAATGACCTGAAGTAAGGTTAGAGCCGCACGAACACTAAAACCTGATTCTACAAGATGTAAAATGACCTGAAGTAAGGTTAGAGCTGCACTAACACTAAAACCTGATTCTACAAGATGTAAAATGACCTGAAGTAAGGTTAGAGTCGCACGAACACTAAAACCTGATTCTACAAGATGTAAAATGACCTGAAGTAAGGTTAGAGCCGCACGAACACTAAAACCTGATTCTACAAGATGTAAAATGACCTGAAGTAAGGTTAGAGCCGCACGAACACTAAAACCTGATTCTACAAGATGTAAAATGACCTGAAGTAAGGTTAGAGCCGCACGAACACTAAAACCTGATTCTACAAGATGTAAAATGACCTGAAGTAAGGTTAGAGCCGCACGAACACTAAAACCTGATTCTACAAGATGTAAAATGACCTGAAGTAAGGTTAGAGCCGCACGAACACGAAAGCCTGATTCTACAAGATTTAAAATGACCTGAAGTAAGGTTAGAGCCGCACGAACACTAAAACCTGATTCTACAAGATGTAAAATGACCTGAAGTAAGGTTAGAGCCGCACGAACACTAAAACCTGATTCTACAAGATGTAAAATGACCTGAAGTAAGGTTAGAGCCGCACGAACACTAAAACCTGATTCTACAAGATGTAAAATGACCTGAAGTAAGGTTAGAGCCGCACGAACACTAAAACCTGATTCTACAAGATGTAAAATGACCTGAAGTAAGGTTAGAGCCGCACGAACACTAAAACCTGATTCTACAAGATGTAAAATGACCTGAAGTAAGGTTAGAGCCGCACGAACACTAAAACCTGATTCTACAAGATGTAAAATGACCTGAAGTAAGGTTAGGGCCGCACGAACACTAAAACCTGATTCTACAAGATGTAAAATGACCTGAAGTAAGGTTAGAGTCGCACGAACACTAAAACCTGATTCTACAAGATAGGATAGAATAATCAAACTTCTTGATTATAGACGACACTAAGTACAACAATATGTACATGATCAGTTTCAAAATCCAAATGTGAAATATTGTAATTAATGTACATAATATATATAAATATAGAACTCGAATTGCCTTATGTAACACTGTCCTTGTATTCCAGTCAAGATCCAAGTACGATTGATAACCTCACACAAAGTCACGAAACACTTGAACGACTGTAAAACTAGTTCTGGTTTTACTACATCACTGACCATAAAGTCACGAAACACTTGAACGACTCTAAAACTAGTTCTGGCCACTACATCATTGACCACAAAGACTTGAAACACTCTAAAACTGTACTACAACACCAGAGATGAAAGTTTTCACTAATGACAAAAGAGCAACTCCTATTCAGTACACGAATACCTTCTTCTTCAAGCTGTTTTGATCAATATTGACTCATTTACAAAAAGTGCACAAGTTACAATCCTTTACTTTTATTTTGTAAAGAAAAGTGTTTTTTTGCTTGGTTTGGTTTTTTTTGTAAAGAAGAACCAGAAACTATTGAACATCTACTATGGGAGTGTCATAAAGTCTCAGACTTATGGCATGAATTGAACAGATGGATTTTTGAAATGACATATATTGAAATTCCATTGAATTTGGAGATAGTTATGTTTGGCCTACTACATCCTTATGATGCTAATTTAATTAAAAATAAGATAATCTTATTTTTAGAACAAAGGTAAATGAAGAAATGGTCAACTTTGAAGCATTAAAGAATTATTTAAAAGAAAATCTGATTTTAGAAAAACACATTTCTTTCAAGAACTTAACTCTAGAAAAATACAATACGTACTGGAGTCCCTGGTTACCTATAATGGAACGTTGATCAATATTTATATAGTATTAAGGTATTGTTTCCTACCTCGTATACTTTTGATTAACAGCGCTATATTTACGCAAATTGTATAGGTGTTTGGTTATGGCTTTGCTACCTTTGCAGTCAAATTATAAATGTTTTATTAAGTTCAATAGCCTTGTGTTTATACTAATATGCATGTCTGTTTTCTGTATGTTGTAATATTTATATATGTGTTTTGTACAATAAATATAAAGTTTTCATTAAAAAAAAAAATATTGACTCATTTTATTTCTCAATGGATTGCTTAAAAAAGAAGAAAGCCGCTTATCAGAGGAAAACTTTCATCTCTGTAACACACAGATAAGACTATGATAGTCTCAAATGGACATTTATGTGTGGTTATTATTATTAATTTTTTTTTTCTGTTGTATTTTTTTTTTGGCGGGAAATGGTAGGGGGTGAGTGAGTGATTGTTGTTTAACGCCAAAGCAGCAAATGTTCAGCTATATCATGGCGAGAACAAGTTAATTATCAATGAGATGATGATGAGCCCCGCTTTGTACTAGACCAACATACTAAAAGTTGGATTGCTATAGTGCTATCTCACTGAAACAACCGTCCGTGGATAGACATGTCGCCCCACTTAGACACATTATCCAGATTCCGTGGATAGACATGTCGCCCCACTAAGACACATTATCATGATTCCGTGGATAGACATGTCGCCCCACTTAGACACATTATCCAGATTCCGTGGATAGACATGTCGCTCCACTTAGACACATTATCATGATTCCGTGGATAGACATGTCGCCCCACTTAGACACATTATCCAGATTCCGTGGATAGACATGTCGCTCCACTTAGACACATTATCATGATTCCGTGGATAGACATGTCGCCCCACTTAGACACATTATCCAGATTCCGTGGATAGACATGTCGCTCCACTTAGACACATTATCATGATTCCGTGGATAGACATGTCGCTCCACTCAGACACATTATCCAGATTCCGTGGATAGACATGTCGCTCCACTTAGACACATTATCATGATTCCGTGGATAGACATGTCGCCCCACTTAGACACATTATCCAGATTCCGTGGATAGACATGTCGCTCCACTTAGACACATTATCATGATTCCGTGGATAGACATGTCGCTCCACTTAGACACATTATCCAGATTCCGTGGATAGACATGTCGCTCCACTTAGACACATTATCCAGATTCCGTGGATAGACATGTCGCTCCACTTAGACACATTATCCAGATTCCGTGGATAGACATGTCGCTCCACTTAGACACATTATCCAGATTCCGTGGATAGAAATGTCGCTCCACTTAGACACATTATCCAGATTCCGTGGTTAGACATGTCGCCCCACTTAGACACATTATCCAGATTCCGTGGTTAGACATGTCGCTCCACCTAGACACATTATCCAGATTCCGTGGATAGACATGTCGCTCCACTTAGACACATTATCATGATTCCGTGGATAGACATGTCGCCCCACTTAGACACATTATCCAGATTCCGTGGATAGACATGTCGCTCCACTTAGACACATTTCCATGATTCCGTGGATAGACATGTCGCCCCACTTAGACACATTATCCAGATTCCGTGGATAGACATGTCGCTCCACTTAGACACATTATCATGATTCCGTGGATAGACATGTCGCTCCACTCAGACACATTATCCAGATTCCGTGGATAGACATGTCGCTCCACTTAGACACATTATCATGATTCCGTGGATAGACATGTCGCTCCACTTAAACACATTATCCAGATTCCGTGGATAGACATGTCGCTCCACTTAGACACATTATCATGATTCCGTGGATAGACATGTCGCTCCACTCAGACACATTATCCAGATTCCGTGGATAGACATGTCGCTCCACTTAAATACATTATCCAGATTCCGTGGATAGACATGTCGCTCCACTTAGACACATTATCATGATTCCGTGGATAGACATGTCGCTCCACTTAGACACATTATCCAGATTCCGTGGATAGACATGTCGCTCCACTTAGACACATTATCCAGATTCCGTGGATAGACATGTCGCTCCACTTAGACACATTATCCAGATTCCGTGGATAGACATGTCGCTCCACTTAGACACATTATCCAGATTCCGTGCATAGACATGTCGCTCCACTTAGACACATTATCATGATTCCGTGGTTAGACATGTCGCTCCACTTAGACAGATTCCCAGCCAACCAATCTTTGCCCTTTGTTCTTAGTGCTGCGTGCTTAACGGAGAAGCAACAAATACCAATTTTATAGTCTTTAGCTTGACCCGATCGGGGCTCGAACCCACGATCTACCGCACTCGAGGCGAGCATGCTAATCATTACACCACCGATGCGATGGGGTGGCAGACACGAACATATACTTGCTAAAGAAAAATCACGAATTCTGGAAGAGAAGAATATTCATTAAAAATGTACAAGAGAATTAGGATGTAGTCTAACAATAATAACTTTAAAGTTTGACTTCTTCCGCAGAATTTTGAGGTTAATTTGAAGTGCTACACTTTGTAATAAATACTTAATGGGAGCAAATTGACCAATCATTTCACCGAAATTATGCAAAATATGTAATCATCCCGTTTTCATCTATTTTATACTTTTTGACCTCATTAATGCGTGGGTGTTCTATTTTATGTAGCTGACCATTAACTGCGTCATTCAAGTCGTTATTTCCTGGGTATTTTGTTGGCAGTATATCTTCAGGTCACTACATTACATTTAAATACATTAATCTCATATTTACAAGTTAGACCTAATCGATGACACATTGATCAAATGTCTGATCAACTGACTGTCTCGGGGATATTTGTCCTCTTTGTACTAAATATTTAAGATAATTTTACTTAAGGTGGAGTAAATTAAATCTTTAAACCATATATACATTCTGAAAAAAAAGCTACAACTATTTTCAAACTCATGCTTAGGTTTTGAACCTAATTGTAAATTACAAAACAGATGTACAAGTTTTTCCAAACAAAGATTGTATTTGTTGTTTTTTCCGCTAATCACTTGCCATTTAGGAGTAACAGTCAATGCTGGTTAGTTCGGAATGAGTATAATGTGTCTTAGTCATAGTGGAGCGACATTGTATTATTTCTTTGAGCTAACACTATAAATATCTAACTGGGCGTCTTGTTGTTTCATTGCATTAATATCTAGTACAATATAAAGATTTATCTAAACATGTTGGTCTAGTAAAAAACATCAATGTAACTTGGTCTCGCCATGATATGGTTGAAAAATTGTTCACTTGGTGCTAAACAACAATCACTCACTCAAATTACTTATTAATTTTGAAGCTTTAAATGCTGACAAACTAATACAATTTTCAAACCAGAGCTAAGTATCCATTAAAATTTGAATAAAAAGATAATTAAATAATGTTACAAAGAGAAGTTGGTAACCATGGTAATTCAAAGGACAAGTAATACAAGTAATACAAGTAATACAAGTAATACAAGTAAAAGAATAAACAGACAAACAATGGTCGAGAAAACAAAAGACAGAAATACGAACCCAATTAAAACTGGGGTTAACTCATGTGCTTCGGAAGGGTAAACAGTTCTTGTTCCACTAGTGGCATCCGCTCTGTTTCTCAAGTTAAACATTCGGTGATAAGTCATGAAATAGAAAAGGGGGACAGGATTGTGCCTACAACAAATGGAACATACCCATGGTCATCTGTTAAACAGATAATCTGTAACCATGGTGATAAGTCATGAAATAGAAAAGGGGGACATGATTATGACAACAACAAATGGAACATACCCATGGTCATCTGTTAAACAGATAATCTGTAACGGTTAGGAAACCAATGATGAACATTGTGAAACTGTCGATGTAATGACTTAGCAACTTGACCATTAGGAATCCTTGGTCAGTAGCTTCCTTGTTCAATGTAGCAGCAAATTAGGAAAACAAATATGTTTGGTTGAAAGTATTGCAAAGACTGACCCATATTCAATTTCTCTTTTTGTTGTAAATTTTGGGATTATGAAGTCAATCGATTGTGTTTGGTTCAACACAACAGTGTTTACATCATCACGAAGATGTGTATCAATTATAGCTCAAATAGTCTGGATCATCCAAACGCTCCTAAGGGCCCGGGTGGCTTAATGAGTTAGGTAGATGTAGGGCCCGGGTGGCTTAATGAGTTAGGTAGTTGTAGGGCCCGGGTGGCTTAATGAGTTAGGTAGTTGGATTACTTAACAACTCATATAAGCCTATCACCAATACGGCGTGAGTTCGTGCCCGGCTTTGTAATTTACAAAAAGGTGCACTCGACTCGCAGCCGCAAGTGATAAAGCGTATCAGTTGCTTGCCCATGGTCCGTGGTTCTCACCGGGTACTCCGGCTGCTACCACCACTAAAACTGGTCGCCATGATATAGCTGAAATATTGCTGAAAGTGACGTTAAGCATCAAAAATCAAATCAAATCAAATTCAAACGCTCCACACTAAGTGTGTAAAGAATGGTTCCAAGCTTATGATATTTGTTTAACAAGTAGGTGGGGTCTATTATTTAATAGGTGGCGGGTTTATTCGATACATTCCCTTTCTTTAATGCCACATCCATATTCAGCTATTTACAATTATGTATATTTATTGAGCGACATCTCTTATTCTAAACAACAACAACCATCCAGGTCTGCTCTGATTGCTTTGCTGTAAGAAGAATTTGAAGATACCAAAGGGGTAATCAGAATCCGTATATCGAAGTAGAACAGATAACACAATGACCAAAAGAAAAAAGTACAAAAGGACAAACAACGATCTACAAAACATATACATAAATCTAAAGCTCATCAACTATAGCTGCCCAGTAACAAAACAAAGACGTTATCGGTTCGGAGAGAGATCGAGTAAGAACGATAACTGTGGTACAACGAGACTAGATTCAGTGATGTAAGCCAATCTCTCTTGATTTGTGATACGTGACGTGATTCCAGTGATTATTTGGATGTCTGGTATATGACCTGGATTTCCCTCGCCATTTGATTTGATCTTTTTTGTGTACAATGGTTTGAGGAGATATGTAGGTTTTTTTTCTTTCTTTTTCTTTTTTCTTTTTGTTGCTATTGGTTGTTGTTGGTCACCACTGTTAAACTCACTGTTTACAACGGTGCATGAATAATACAATAGACGGCTTCAAAAACGCTGTTCTCAGACCACAGGGTTGAAAGGTTAATATAAAACTTTCTCATCTTCAGTAGTTTAACAATTTCGTTTGAAACAATTGTTGACCCACTGACACAGAGACATACTCTAGTTATTACAGCTTGACACAGAGACATACTCTCTAGTCTTTACAACTTGACACAGAACATACTCTAGTTATTACAGCTTGACACAGAGACATACTCTCTAGTCTTTACAACTTGACACAGAGACATACTCTAGTTCTTACAACTTGACACAGAGATATACTCTAGTTCTTCCAACTTGACACAGAGACATACTCTAGTTCTTACAACTGACACAGAGACATACTCTAGTTCTTACAACTTGACACAGAGACATACTCTAGTTCTTACAACTTGACACAGAGACATACTCTAGTTCTTACAACTGACACAGAGACATACTCTAGTTCTTACAACTGACACAGAGACATACTCTAGTTCTTACAACTGACACAGAGACATACTCTAGTTCTTACAACTGACACAGAGACATACTCTAGTTCTTACAACTGACACAGAGACATACTCTAGTTCCTACAACTGACACAGAGACATACTCTACTTCTTACAACTGACACAGAGACATACTCTAGTTCCTACAACTGACACAGAGACATACTCTAGTTCTTACAACTGACACAGAGACATACTCTAGTTCTTACAACTGACACAGACACATACTCTAGTTCTTACAACTTGACACAGAGACATACTCTAGTTCTTACAACTTGACACAGAGACATACTCTCGTTCTTACAACTTGACACAGAGACATACTCTAGTTCTTACAACTGACACAGACACATACTCTAGTTCTTACAACTTGACACAGAGACATACTCTAGTTCTTACAACTGACACAGAGACATACTCTAGTTCTTACAACTTGACACGGAGACATACTCTCCTTCTTACAACTGACACAGAGACATACTCTAGTTCTTACAACTTGACACAGAGACATACTCTAGTTCTTACAACTGACACAGAGACATACTCTAGTTCTTACAACTGACACAGAGACATACTCTAGTTCTTACAACTGACACAGAGACATACTCTAGTTCTTACAACTGACACAGAGACATACTCTCGTTCTTACAACTGACACAGAGACATACTCTAGTTCTTACAACTGACACAGAGACATACTCTAGTTCCTACAACTGACACAGAGACATACTCTAGTTCTTACAACTGACACAGAGACATACTCTAGTTCCTACAACTGACACAGAGACATACTCTAGTTCTTACAACTGACACAGAGACATACTCTAGTTCTTACAACTGACACAGACACATACTCTAGTTCTTACAACTTGACACAGAGACATACTCTAGTTCTTACAACTTGACACAGAGACATACTCTCGTTCTTACAACTTGACACAGAGACATACTCTAGTTCTTACAACTTGACACAGAGACATACTCTCGTTCTTACAACTTGACACAGACACATACTCTAGTTCTTACAACTTGACACAGAGACATACTCTAGTTCTTACAACTGACACAGAGACATACTCTAGTTCTTACAACTTGACACGGAGACATACTCTCGTTCTTACAACTGACACAGAGACATACTCTAGTTCTTACAACTGACACAGAGACATACTCTAGTTCTTACAACTTGACACAGAGACATACTCTAGTTCTTACAACTTGACACAGAGACATACTCTCCTTCTTACAAATTGACACAGAAACATACTCTAGTTCTTACAACTTACATTGTACAATATAAAACATAAGAGGGATGAATGTATGCCTTAATATGTATATCAATAACAGTTATAGATTTCAAGGTAATGTGTCTGTCCACCAGATGTCATTTTGTCCTTTCGTCACCACTACCTGTCAACTTGGTGTCATTTTTACAAGGTAATTGTCGTCTTATGAGAACTTATTTTTATTTCCTGTCATTTTTATATAATGATATATATATAATATAAGAATAATCGATACAAAAAAAGATAGCCAGGCTTGTTACTAATATTTCTTTATTCATATAATATAAATGGATAGCATTTTAAATCCCTCTTCAGTGGTATAGTGGTGAGTATACTCGCCTCGAGCTCGATATATCATGGTTTCTACCCTCGTTCTGGTTATAAAATAATAATTTACAGCTTCTCCGTTAACTACACTACATTAAAGAGCAAGGAGCAATGACATATCTCCCTGTCGATTGCTATTCCATCGGAGTCAGGATAATGTCTCCTAGTGACATATCTACCTGTCGATTGTTATTCCATCGGAGTCAGGATGATGTCTCCTAGTGACATATCTACCTGTCTATTGTTATTCCATCGGAGTCAGGATAATGTCTCCTAGTGACATATCTACCTGTCGATTGTTATTCCATCGGAGTCAGGATAATGTCTCCTAGTGACATATCTACCTGTCTATTGTTATTCCATCGGAGTCAGGATGATGTCTCCTAGTGACATATCTACCTGTCGATTGTTATTCCATCGGAGTCAGGATGATGTCTCCTAGTGACATATCTACCTGTCGATTGTTATTCCATCGGAGTCAGGATAATGTCTCCTAGTGACATATCTACCTGTCGATTGTTATTCCATCGGAGTCAGGATAATGTCTCCTAGTGACATATCTACCTGTCTATTGTTATTCCATCGGAGTCAGGATGATGTCTCCTGGTGACATATCTACCTGTCGATTGTTATTCCATCGGAGTCAGGATGATGTCTCCTAGTGACATATCTACCTGTCGATTGTTATTCCATCGGAGTCAGGATAATGTCTCCTAGTGACATATCTACCTGTCGATTGTTATTCCATCGGAGTCAGGATGATGTCTCCTAGTGACATATCTACCTGTCGATTGTTATTCCATCGGAGTCAGGATAATGTCTCCTAGTGACATATCTACCTGTCAATTGTTATTCCATCGGAGTCAGGATGATGTCTCCTAGTGACATATCTACCTGTCGATTGTTATTCCATCGGAGTCAGGATAATGTCTCCTAGTGACATATTTACCTGTCGATTGTTATTCCATCGGAGTCAGGATAATGTCTCCTAGTGACATATCTAACTGTCGATTGTTATTCCATCGGAGTCAGGATAATGTCTCCGCGTGACATATCTACCTGTCGATTGTTATTCCATCGGAGTCAGGATAATGTCTCTTAGTGACATATCTACCTGTCGATTGTTATTCCATCGGAGTCAGGATAATGTCTCTTAGTGACATATCTACCTGTCGATTGTTATTCCATCGGAGTCAGGATAATGTCTCCTAGTGACATATCTACCTGTCGATTGTTATTCCATCGGAGTCAGGATGATGTTTCCGCGTGACATATCTACCTGTCGATTGTTATTCCATCGGAGTCAGGATAATGTCTCCGCGTGACATATATACCTGTCGATTGTTATTCCATCGTAGTCAGGATAATGTCTCCGCGTGACATATCTACCTGTCGATTGTTATTCCATCGGAGTCAGGATAATGTCTCCGCGTGACAT
Source organism: Bathymodiolus septemdierum (assembly GCA_963383655.1). Lineage (NCBI taxonomy): Eukaryota > Metazoa > Mollusca > Bivalvia > Mytilida > Modiolidae > Bathymodiolus > Bathymodiolus septemdierum. Next base: position 19,160 of record CAUJNP010000117.1, on the reverse strand, counting down.
ATCTACCTGTCGATTGTTATTTCATCGGAGTCAGGATGATGTCTCCTAGTGACATATCTACCTGTCGATTGTTATTCCATCGGAGTCAGGATAATGTCTCCTAGTGACATATCTACCTGTCGATTGTTATTCCATCGGAGTCAGGATAATGTCTCCGCGTGACATATCTACCTGTCCATTGTTATTCCATCGGAGTCAGGATGATGTCTCCTAGTGACATATCTACCTGTCGATTGTTATTCCATCGGAGTCAGGATAATGTCTCCGCGTGACATATCTACCTGTCGATTGTTATTCCATCGGAGTCAGGATAATGTCTCCGCGTGACATATCTACCTGTCGATTACTATTCCATCGGAGTCAGGATAATGTCTCCTAGTGACATATCTACCTGTCGATTGTTATTCCATCGGAGTCAGGATAATGTCTCCTAGTGACATATCTACCTGTCGATTGTTATTCCATCGGAGTCATGATAATGTCTCCTAGTGACATATTTACCTGTCGATTGTTATTCCATCGGAGTCAGGATAATGTCTCCTAGTGACATATCTACCTGTCGATTGTTATTCCATCGGAGTCAGGATGATGTCTCCTAGTGACATATCTACCTGTCGATTGTTATCCATCGGAGTCAGTATAATGTCTCCTAGTGACATATCTACCTGTCGATTGTTATTCCATCGGAGTCAGGATAATGTCTCCGCGTGACATATCTACCTGTCGATTGTTATTCCATCGGAGTCAGGATAATGTCTCCTAGTGACATATCTACCTGTCGATTGTTATTCCATCGGAGTCAGGATAATGTCTCCTAGTGACATATCTACCTGTCGATTGTTATTCCATCGGAGTCAGGATGATGTCTCCTAGTGACATATCTACCTGTCGATTGTTATTCCATCGGAGTCAGGATAATGTCTCCTAGTGACATATCTACCTGTCGATTGTTATTCCATCGGAATCAGGATAATGTCTCCTAGTGGCATATCTAACTGTCGATTGTTATTCCATCGGAGTCAGGATAATGTCTCCTAGTGACATATCTACCTGTCGATTGTTATTCCATCGGAGTCAGGATGATGTCTCCTAGTGACATATCTACCTGTCGATTGTTATTCCATCGGAGTCAGGATAATGTCTCCGCGTGACATATCTACCTGTCGATTGTTATTCCATCGGAGTCAGGATGATGTCTACTAGTGACATATCTAATTGTCGATTGTTATTCCATCGGAGTCAGGATAATGTCTCCTAGTGACATATCTACCTGTCGATTGTTATTCCATCGGAGTCAGGATGATGTCTCCTAGTGACATATCTACCTGTCGATTGTTATCCATCGGAGTCAGTATAATGTCTCCTAGTGACATATCTACCTGTCGATTGTTATTCCATCGGAGTCAGGATAATGTCTCCGCGTGACATATCTACCTGTCGATTGTTATTCCATCGGAGTCAGGATAATGTCTCCTAGTGACATATCTACCTGTCGATTGTTATTCCATCGGAGTCAGGATAATGTCTCCTAGTGACATATCTACCTGTCGATTGTTATTCCATCGGAGTCAGGATAATGTCTCCTAGTGACATATCTACCTGTCGATTGTTATTCCATCGGAATCAGGATAATGTCTCCTAGTGACATATCTAACTGTCGATTGTTATTCCATCGGAGTCAGGATAATGTCTCCTAGTGACATATCTACCTGTCGATTGTTATTCCATCGGAGTCAGGATAATGTCTCCTAGTGACATATCTACCTGTCGATTGTTATTCCATCGGAGTCAGGATAATGTCTCCTAGTGACATATCTACCTGTCGATTGTTATTCCATCGGAGTCAGGATGATGTTTCCGCGTGACATATCTACCTGTCGATTGTTATTCCATCGGAGTCAGGATGATGTCTACTAGTGACATATCTAATTGTCGATTGTTATTCCATCGGAGTCAGGATAATGTCTCCTAGTGACATATCTAACTGTCGATTGTTATTCCATCGGAGTCAGGATAATGTCTCCGCGTGACATATCTACCTGTCGATTGTTATTCCATCGGAGTCAGGATGATGTCTCCTAGTGACATATCTAACTGTTGATTGTTATTCCATCGGAGTCAGGATAATGTATCCTAGTGACATATCTAACTGTCGATTGTTATTCCATTGAGCTAACACTATACAATTCCGACTCGGTTGTTAATCTTGAATAAATCAGACACTATCTTTATCTCTTCAAAGGGCAACACGCTCTCGTCATGACACCACATGTGCGATGTAATGGTTAGCGTGATCGCCTGTAGTGTGAACGATCATGGGTTCAAGCCACGGTCGGGTCAAACCAAAGATTTTAAAATTGATATGTAATATTAATACCACGGTTTTTTTGTGTATTATGTCATAGTTCTTAGTTGTTGCTTACATTCTGGTATATAAACCATAATCATATCAAAGAAAGGAATGCATTCATGTTACAATTTTGTATTACTTCATTAATGTATTGTAGAAGACGTTTCTAAGTTATACAACTTGTGTCTTATACAATTGCTTTATTGAACAATCAAATATGTTTAAGGAATTAAGAAAGATTGGTTTCTTCCTTCACAGGAGAATGTGTCCTAGTGGAGTGGCGTGTCTACTTGTCTACTGTTATTTCATTGAACTAGCATTATCAAAATCAAGCTTGTTCGGCTGGTACAAAACCGACATCATTACTTCATGATTGTCATGATATATCTGACAAATTGCTACATTGGTGTTAAACAACAATTACCCACTCACATAATGCTAATTAAACTGCTTATGAACGCTAAGCAGCCACAATTTAAACTTTTCAGGGAATTCTGTCCACTAAATTTGCTGGTTGTACTAATGGTTGTTTTTGTTCCTTTGCCACATATAGCATGTACATAAAAACGCATCAGTGCCCGTGACTATTTATCTTATACTTACTATTAATTGATCTGAAAATATGGGGCTGATATTGCGTACCGGTATCAGACTGGGCTGATATGGCGTTTCAGACTGGGCTGATATGGCGCTATGACCCCGGTTGGACTATTGTCTATTAATGCCATATCAGCCTGTGCATGTCACTATGGATCATTCACTTTGGCCTATATCTAAACTATGACAAAAGAATAAACAAGGATCTACAAAACACTTCACAGAAAACTAAATATAGGACAACACGGAATCCACTAAAACCCAGTGGTGAACTCAGGTACTCCGGTAGGGTAAGAAGTTCATGGACCACTAACCACACGAACGTCATATATGTGTAAATAAATATAAATAAAGCATGAATCTCATTCAAAACAAATGGGAGTAAAAACAAACTGAACATCGTTTTTACATGTAAATCGTAGCATACATCAGAACACGAAACTGTACATCACAACACGGAACTAAGCACGTGAATACATAAGATAATTAAAGTGAATAACACGAACTCTCTTACATGTAGAAAATCGGGGGCAAACGCATGTTTCCCGGAAGGGTAAGCAGTTCCTGCTCCATTAGTGACATTCGCCGTGTTGCACTTTTTACAAACCGGTGATAAGTCGTGAATGAGGAACGGATCGGATTGTGAGTACGACAAACGAAACATATCCGTGGTCATTTCGGACACAGATATTCCGTAACGGTCAACAAAGTCATGGTGGCGACCGTAAATTATTTTGTCCATTTTAATATTCAAAATATTAATTGATTTTTAACACGTCTTGTGTTTTGTGCAGCTACGTACAAACCGATAATGTAGATATAATTATTTTTTGTGGTGCATATGATGTAATTTTTGTCTTCTGTTTTTGTAGGAGGATATCTATCATATGTCTAAGAACCCGTCATATATAATCTGTTGGTGCCTTTTGCTATCATATGTCTAAGAACCCGTCATATATAATCTGTTGATGTCTTTTGCTATCATATGTCTAAGAACCCGTCATATATAATCTGTTGGTGCCTTTTGCTATCATATGTCTAAGAACCCGTCATATATAATCTGTTGGTGCCTTTTGCTATCATATGTCTAAGAACCCGTCATATATAATCTGTTGGTGCCTTTTGCTTTCATATGTCTAAGAACCCGTCATATATAATCTGTTGGTGCCTTTTGCTATCATATGTCTAAGAACCCGTCATATATAATCTGTTGATGTCTTTTGCTATCATATGTCTAAGAACCCGTCATATATAATCTGTTGGTGCCTTTTGCTATCATATGTCTAAGAACCCGTCATATATAATCTGTTGATGTCTTTTGCTATCATATGTCTAAGAACCCGTCATATATAATCTGTTGGTGCCTTTTGCTATCATATGTCTAAGAACCCGTCATATATAATCTGTTGGTGCCTTTTGCTATCATATGTCTAAGAACCCGTCATATATAATCTGTTGGTGCCTTTTGCTTTCATATGTCTAAGAACCCGTCATATATAATCTGTTGGTGCCTTTTGCTATCATATGTCTAAGAACCCGTCATATATAATCTGTTGATGTCTTTTGCTATCATATGTCTAAGAACCCGTCATATATAATCTGTTGGTGCCTTTTGCTATCATATGTCTAAGAACCCGTCATATATAATCTGTTGATGTCTTTTGCTATCATATGTCTAAGAACCCGTCATATATAATCTGTTGGTGCCTTTTGCTATCATATGTCTAAGAACCCGTCATATATAATCTGTTGGTGCCTTTTGCTATCATATGTCTAAGAACCCGTCATATATAATCTGTTGGTGCCTTTTGCTTTCATATGTCTAAGAACCCGTCATATATAATCTGTTGGTGCCTTTTGCTATCATATGTCTAAGAACCCGTCATATATAATCTGTTGATGTCTTTTGCTATCATATGTCTAAGAACCCGTCATATATAATCTGTTGGTGCCTTTTGCTATCATATGTCTAAGAACCCGTCATATATAATCTGTTGATGTCTTTTGCTATCATATGTCTAAGAACCCGTCATATATAATCTGTTGGTGCCTTTTGCTATCATATGTCTAAGAACCCGTCATATATAATCTGTTGGTGCCTTTTGCTATCATATGTCTAAGAACCCGTCATATATAATCTGTTGGTGCCTTTTGCTATCATATGTCTAAGAACCCGTCATATATAATCTGTTGATGTCTTTTGCTATCATATGTCTAAGAACCCGTCATATATAATCTGTTGGTGCCTTTTGCTATCATATGTCTAAGAACCCGTCATATATAATCTGTTGGTGCCTTTTGCTATCATATGTCTAAGAACCCGTCATATATAATCTGTTGGTGCCTTTTGCTATCATATGTCTAAGAACCCGTCATATATAATCCGTTGGTGCCTTTTGCTATCATATGTCTAAGAACCCGTCATATATAATCTGTTGGTGCCTTTTGCTATCATATGTCTAAGAACCCGTCATATATAATCCGTTGGTGCCTTTTGCTATCATATGTCTAAGAACCCGTCATATATAATCTGTTGGTGTCTTTTGCTATCATATGTCTAAGAACCCGTCATATATAATCTGTTGGTGCCTTTTGCTATCATATGTCTAAGAACCCGTCATATATAATCTGTTGGTGTCTTTTGCTATCATATGTCTAAGAACCCGTCATATATAATCTGTTGGTGCCTTTTGCTATCATATGTCTAAGAACCCGTCATATATAATCTGTTGGTGTCTTTTGCTATCATATGTCTAAGAACCCGTCATATATAATCTGTTGGTGCCTTTTGCTATCATATGTCTAAGAACCCGTCATATATAATCCGTTGGTGCCTTTTGCTCTCATATGTCTAAGAACCCGTCATATATAATCTGTTGGTGCCTTTTGCTATCATATGTCTAAGAACCCGTCATATATAATCCGTTGGTGTCTTTTGCAGTAATTTAAAAACTAGATTTGATAACCATTTTTTGGGTCACATTTACAAGCTTACAGCTTTGTATTATTGTATTAATATCTATATTCTATACAAATTAGACTTATATTGTATGTTGTTGACCTATGTTGGCCCTTGATTGACACGCTGGGAAGAAACGTAAATTGTTAAATGTATTGTTTTCATATATCAACTTTCAAAGTGCAGTAAACAAGGGTCGAGAACCTTTTAATAAGTTCTTATAGATGAATGTCAAATTATAAATCACACAAAATCTTCCATATCTTATCATACAAATCAATTATAGAAAAATAAGTTCTTCCATATGCGTTATAATAAAATTTGATTTGATTTGATTTGATTTATTTGTGCTTAATGCCACTTTCAGCAATATTTCAGCTATATCATGGCGACCAGCTTTAGTGGTAGAAGAAGAAGCCGGAGTACCCGGAGAGAACCACCGACCATGGGCAAACAACTGGTAAGCTTTATCACTTGCGGCTGCGAGTCGAGTGAACCCTTTTTGTAATTTACACAGCCGGGCGCGAACCCACGCCGTATTGGTGATAGGCTTGTATGAGTTGTTAGGTAATCCAACTACCTAACTCATTGATCCACCCGGGCCCTCCGTTATAATAAGAGTTGTATGTATATGTCTCACGAGCGTGGGACATTCCGTCTTTTCTCGAGTAGAGAGTAGCGGAACGAGGATATAAGACATTTCACATGTCTTTTATTTCAGCAGAATAGAAGAAGTTTTTTCTTCCTTAAATAATAACAAAGCGTAAATATTACCCAAGAACATTGGACAATCAAGCCATCACGGCAACAGACGACACCATCACGTGCGACTGTCTTCTGTGAGATGCCTTACTAGTGGAGCAGGAACTGCTTACCCTTCCGGAGCATCTGAGTTCACCCCTGGTTTTTAGTGGGGTTCGTGTTATCGATCATATGTTTTGTTGATCATTGTTTGTCCTTTTGTACTTTTTCTTTGGCCATTGTGTTGTCTTCTTCGATATACGGATTCTGATTGCCCCTTTGGTATCTTCAAACTCTTCTTACAAGGAAAAGTTCCATGTACAGAAGAAAATGGCCTTGTGCTGTGTAGGAATGACTACTTGTCCGTCTGTCTTTCTTCTTTGAAGTACACATGCACTTTTAAAGCTTCTGTAAATGTCGGAATAACGGCACGTTGCCGGGACTATTGAACAGTTGGATTATCTGAGCGTCGTATTATAGGTCGGACCCCGTGAAGTTTCATTTACACAGACCTCCTGCAGATGTTTCACACATACCTCGTGTAGATGGTCTGTAAGAGATAATTTAATAGGTCGGATTCTGCACAGTTTCTTTTACACAGACCTCTTGTAGATGTTTCACACAGACCTCTTGTAGATGTTCACACAGACCTCGTGTAGATGTTCTGTAAGAGATAATTTAATATGTCGGACTCTATAAAGTTTCTTTTACACAGACCTCGTGTAGATGTTTCACACAGACCGCTTGTAGATGTTCACACATACCTCGTGTAGATGTTTCACACAGACCTCTTGTAGATGTTCTGCAAAAGATAATTTGATAGGTCGGACTCTGTACAGTTTCTTTTACGCAGACCTCGCGTAGACATTTCACACAGACCTCGTGTAGCTGTTCTGTAAGAGATAATTTATTCAATACTAAGTTGATGGACGTTTCTATATTTTATTTATTGTCTGGTCATTTTATTGTCCTCTTGATGTGGTATTCGGTAAATAGATATATTGTTTATGGGAATAAACGTAACTGACAATAACTTTAATGTCGCCTTTATCAAACAAAGCAAAACAAAGGCAACAAAACGGCAGATAAAACATCTGTTTCCATGGATACTCGATTGAAAGGAATGCGACACCCTATTTGTAATTTAGATCTATGTACATGTGTCATTTTGTTTCATTTGTTTGCATATATACATTGTATATTCCTTGGAGGCGTATACCAGTTTTTTAAGTCATAAGTATAAAATTGAATGTACAGTAGAAAATAAAAAAATATAATATAACATACCACAACAACACGAATCTTTTAATTGTCTACAATTAACCGGCTTAAGCCCGCCACATTTTAGTGCCTGTCCCAAACCAGGACCTGGATTTTGCCAACATTATATATCGGGAATTTTGCGAGAGCGTGCGCGTTTTAGTTAAGGTGGGAGTCGAGTGTTTACTTTGTTGATATTAGTGGTAGTTGACTATACTGTTTAAGCTTTCATTTCATAATAGAACCTACACCAGCCACAACAACCCGAATCTTCCCATTGTCGACAATATTAAAATAACCAACCACAAGAACCCGAATCTTCCCATTATCGACAATATTAAAATAGCCAAGCACAACAACATAAATCTTCCCATTGTCGACAACAATAAGATAACCAGCCACAACAACACGAATATTCCCATTGTCGACAATATTAAAATACCCCTCCCCCCCCCCCCCCTCCCCCGCAACAACGCGAATTAGTCAGATGACACAGTAATGATCGACAAAATGACAAGTCACCGAAACACATACATCTTTTGTCGACAGTATATATAGCAAATTACAACAACACGAATAATGGTAGTCAAAAATGACAAATCACCACATCACGAACCACTCAGACATTAATTGTCGACACTATAGCAAATAGAAACACGAACCAGTCGACTGACAAACCTGACACAATAATGGTTGACAGAATCATCGACCACCACAACACGAACCAGTCGACAGACAAACCTGACACAGTAATGGCCGACAGAATCATCGATCTCCACAATACGAACCAGTCGACAGACACACCTGACACAGTAATGGTCGACAGAATCATCGACCACCACAACACGAACCAGTCGACAGAAAAACCTGACACAATAATGGCCGACAGAATCATCGACCACCACAACACGAACCAGTCGACAGACAAACCTGACACAGTAATTGCCGACATAATCATCGATCACCACAACACGAACCAGTCGACTAACAAACCTGACACAGTAATGGTCGACAGAATCATCGACCACCACAATACGAACCTGTAGACAGACAAACCTGACACAGTAATGGTCGACAGAATCATCGATCACCACAGCATGAACCAGTCGACTAACAAACCTGACAGTAATGGTCGACAGAATCATAGACCACCACAACACGAACCAGTCGACAGACAAACCTGACACAGTAATGGTCGACAGAATCATCGACCACCACAACACGAACCAGTCGACTGACAAACCTGACACAATAATGGTCGACAGAATCATCAATCACAACAACACGAACGAGTCGACTAACAAACCTGACACAGTAATGGCCGACAGAATCATCGATCTCCACAATACGAACTAGTCGACAGAAAAACCTGACACAGTAATGGCCGACAGAATCATCGACCACCACAACACGAACCAGTCGACAGAAAAACCTGACACAGTAATGGCCGACAGAATCATCGATCACCACAACACGAACCAGTCGACAGACAAACCTGACACAGTAATGGTCGACAGAATCGTCGACAGCCACAACACAAACCAGTCGACTAACAAACCTGACACAGTAATGGTCGACAGAATCATCGATCACCACAACACGAACCAGTCGACTGACAAACCTGACACAGTAATGGTCGACAGAATCATCGATCACCACAGCATGAACCAGTCGACAGACAAACCTGACACAATAATGGTCGACAGAATCATCGATCACCACAGCATGAACCAGTCGACAGACAAACCTGACACAATAATGGTCGACAGAATCATTGATCACCACAATATGAACCAGTCGACAGACAAACCTGACAGTAATGGTCGACAGAATCATCGATCACCATGACATGAACGAAGTCGACTGACAAACCTGACACAGTAAAGGTCGATAAAATCATCGATCACCATGATATGAACCAGTCGACACAAACCTGACGCAGAAATGGTCGACAGAATCATTGATCATCACAACATGAACCAGTCGACAGAAAAACCTGACACAATAATGGCCGACAGAATCATCGACCACCACAACACGAACCAGTCGACAGACAAACCTGACACAGTAATTGCCGACATAATCATCGATCACCACAACACGAACCAGTCAACTAACAAACCTGACACAGTAATGGTCGACAGAATCATCGACCACCACAATACGAACCTGTAGACAGACAAACCTGACACAGTAATGGTCGACAGAATCATCGATCACCACAGCATGAACCAGTCGACTAACAAACCTGACAGTAATGGTCGACAGAATCATAGACCACCACAACACGAACCAGTCGACAGACAAACCTGACACAGTAATGGTCGACAGAATCATCGACCACCACAACACGAACCAGTCGACTGACAAACCTGACACAATAATGGTCGACAGAATCATCAATCACAACAACACGAACGAGTCGACTAACAAACCTGACACAGTAATGGCCGACAGAATCATCGATCTCCACAATACGAACTAGTCGACAGAAAAACCTGACACAGTAATGGCCGACAGAATCATCGACCACCACAACACGAACCAGTCGACAGAAAAACCTGACACAGTAATGGCCGACAGAATCATCGATCACCACAACACGAACCAGTCGACAGACAAACCTGACACAGTAATGGTCGACAGAATCGTCGACAGCCACAACACAAACCAGTCGACTAACAAACCTGACACAGTAATGGTCGACAGAATCATCGATCACCACAACACGAACCAGTCGACTGACAAACCTGACACAGTAATGGTCGACAGAATCATCGATCACCACAGCATGAACCAGTCGACAGACAAACCTGACACAATAATGGTCGACAGAATCATCGATCACCACAGCATGAACCAGTCGACAGACAAACCTGACACAATAATGGTCGACAGAATCATTGATCACCACAATATGAACCAGTCGACAGACAAACCTGACAGTAATGGTCGACAGAATCATCGATCACCATGACATGAACGAAGTCGACTGACAAACCTGACACAGTAAAGGTCGATAAAATCATCGATCACCATGATATGAACCAGTCGACACAAACCTGACGCAGAAATGGTCGACAGAATCATTGATCATCACAACATGAACCAGTCGACGGAAAAACATGACACAGTAATGGTCGACAGAATCATCGATCACCATGACATGAACAAAGTCGACAGACAAACCTGACACAATAATGGTCGACAGAATCATTGATCACCACAATATGAACCAGTCGACAGACAAACCTAACACAGTAATGGTCGACAGAATCATTGATCACCACAACACGAACCAGTCGACAGAAAAACCTGACACAGTAATGGTCGACTGAATCATCGATCGCCACAGCACGAACCAATCGACTGACAAACCTGACACAGTAATGGTCGACAGAATCATTGATCACCACAACACGAACCAGTCGACAGAAAAACCTGACACAGTAATGGTCGACTGAATCATAGATCGCCACAGCACGAACCAGTCGACTGACAAACCTGACACAGTAATGGTCGACAGAATCATCGATTGCCACAACACGAACCAGTCGACAGACAAACCTGACACAGTAATGGCCGACAGAATCATCGATCAACACAACATGCTCCTCTTAAACAGCAATTATCGACAATATAAGCATATACAACAACATGGACAAGTCGCGAATGTCTGACAAAGCTGACACAACAATGGTGAAACATTATGGCAAATCAACACGTCACACACCACTTTTGTCGACAATATTGATAAAAAATCAAAACAACACGAACAAGTCACCTGAAAAACATGACAATATGATAGTCGACTAAATGACAAATCGAAACAACACACACCACTTAAATAAGAATTGTCTACAATATAACACAACACAGACCGGGATGATGTCTAGATCTCTATTGGGGTATGCTGTATGTATATTTACATTTTTTAGTGTAAGGTGACTAATATGTTTGTAATTCGTCACCACATGTTATCAGTCTGAATATTTAAATCATTACACAACAGTTCACCAACATGTTCAATAATATACTGTGTATACCACCTACTCCAGAATGTGCTTTTATGAACATTTAAATTAAAAATAATAATATATTTGATCTTTTTCCGAATTTCAAATTTTCTATTCAGCAACGCTATCAGAAAAGGGTCAGGATTTTGACGTTAGGGGAGAGTGGATAATCTAGAAGTGACACATGGTAATGCCCTGCTATGTGTGCCTGGGGTTACATTACTGATAATCTAGACGAGACACATGGTAATGCCCTGCTATGCGGGCCTGGGGTTAGATTGCTGATAATCTAGACGAGACACATGGTAATGCCCTGCTATGCGGACCTGGGGTTAGATTGTTGATAATCTAGACGAGACACATGGTAATGCCCTGCTATGTGTGCCTGGGGTTAGATTGTTGATAATCTAGACGAGACACATGGTAATGCCCTGCTATGTGGGCATGGGGTTAGATTGCTGATAATCTAGACGAGACACATGGTAATGCCCTGCTATGCGGGCCTGGGGTTAGATTGCTGATAATCTAGACGAGACACATGGTAATGCCCCGCTATGTGTGCCTGGGGTTAGATTGTTGATAATCTAGACTAGACACATGGTAATGCCCTGCTATGTGGGCCTGGGGTTAGATTATTGATAATCTAGACGAGACACATGGTAATGCCCTACTATGTGGGCCTGAGGTTCGATTGTTGATAATCTAGACGAGACACATGATAATGCCCTGCTATGTGTGCCTGTGGATAGATTGTTGATAATCTAGACGAGACACATGGTAATGCCCTGCTATGTGGGCCTGGGGTTAGATTGTTGATAATCTAGACGAGACACATGGTAATGCCCTGCTATGTGGGCCTGGGGTTAGATTGTTGATAATCTAGACGAGACACATTGTAATGCCCTGCTATGTGGGCCTGGGGTTAGATTGTTGATAATCTAGACGAGACACATGGTAATGCCCTGCTATGTGAGCCTGTGGATAGATTGTTGATAATCTAGACGAGACACATGGTAATGCCCTACTATGTGGGCCTGAGGTTAGATTGTTGATAATCTAGACGAGACACATGGTAATGCCCTGCTAAATGTGCCTGTGGATAGATTGTTGATAATCTAGACGAGACACATGGTAATGCCCTGCTATGTGGGCCTGGGGTTAGATTGTTGATAATAAAGACCAGACACATGGTAATGCCCTGCTATTTGGGCCTGAAGTTAGATTGTTGATAATCTAGACGAGACACATGGTAATGGCCTGCTATGTGTGCCTGGGGTTAGATTGTTGATATTCTAGACGAGACACATGGTAATGCCCTGTTATGTGGGCCTGGGGTTAGATTGTCGATAATCTAGACGAGACACATGGTAATGCCCTGCTATGTGGGCGTGGGGTTAGATTGTCGATAATCTAGACGAGACACATGGTAATGCCCTGCTATGTGTGCCTGGGGTTAGATTGTTGATAATCTAGACGAGACACATGGTAATGCCCTGCTATGTGGGCCTGGGGTTAGATTGTTGATATTCTAGACGAGACACATGGTAATGCCCTGCTATGTGAGCCTGGGGTTAGATTGTCGATAATTTAGAGTGGACACATGGTCATTCCCTGGTATGTGGGCCTGGGGTTAGATTGTCGATAATCTAGACGAATCACATGGTAATGCCCTGCTATGTGGGCCTGGGGTTAGATTGTTGATGATCTAGACGAGACACATGGTAATGCCCTGCTATGTGGGCCTGGGGTTAGATTGTCGATAATCTAGACGAGACACATGGTAATGCCCTGCTATGTGGGCCTGGGGTTAGATTGTTGATAATCTAGACGAGACACATGGTAATGCCCTGCTATGTGTACCTGGGGTTAGATTGTTGATAATCTAGACGAGATACGTGGTAATGCCCTGCTATGTGTGCCTGGGGTTAGATTGTTGATAATCTAGACGAGACACATGGTAATGCCCTGCTATGTGGGCCTGAGGTTAGATTGTTGATATTCTAGACGAAACACATGGTAATGCCATGCTATGTGGGCCTGGGGTTAGATTGTTGATAATCTAGACGAGACACATGGTAATGCCCTGCTATGTGGGCCTGGGGTTAGATTGTTGATATTCTAGACGAGACACATGGTAATGCCCTGCTATGTGAGCCTGGGGTTAGATTGTTGATAATCTAGACGAGACACATGGTAATGCCCTGCTATGAGGGCCTGGGGTTAGATTGTTGATATTCTAGACGAGACACATGGTAATGCCCTGCTATGTGGGCCTGGGGTGAGATTGTTGACAATGTAGTGGTTAGTGCCGTTTTGGTTGGCTGGATTGTCGACAAAAAATGTATCTCGTGTTGTGGTTCATTCCTGATAAAGGGTGTGTTTCGTGTCGTTGTGGTTGGTAGGAATGCCGACAAAGTGGTGGTAATTGTTGGTGTGATTGGTTGCTATGCCGACAAAGGAGTGTTTCGTGTTGCTTTGGTTAGTGATATTGTCGACAAAATTAATGTATTTCATGTTGTCACGATTGCTAAGATTGTCGACAAAAGAGTGGCTCCTGTTGTCGTGATTGGTACGGGTGAAGGTTCGCAGGACTGCTCAGTGCTCCCCCATGTGGCGGATAGGGGAATCCCTCTCGATTTGGGGGAGGCTGCCTGATTATAATATGGAAACCCTGTACTTGCACCATACTGGGCATCATGCTTGGAGAATGTCACCCTTCCTGCACGTGAAGTACCTCTTTTGTAGATTTTGAACAAGGTATATTGTAACGGCTATAAAAGACTACATTATTCGTCCCTACCCAAATCTTCATACTCTTCCAGTGACAGTCAAATGTTGTTTCCTCGAGTGGCCCACCCCTCACTCCTGTTGTTGCCTCGGTTGGCCCTCCCCTCACTCATGTTGTTGCTTCGGTTGGCCCATCCCGCACTCATGTTATTGCCTCGGTTGGCCCACCCCTCACTCATGTTGTTGCCTCGGTTGGCCCAACCCTCACTCATGTTGTTGCCTCGGTTGGCCCACCCCTCACTCATGTTGTTGCCTCGGTTGGCCCACCCCTCATTCATGTTGTTGCCTCGGTTGGCTCACCCCTCACTCATGATGTTGCCTCGGTTGGCCAACCCCTCACTCATGTTGTTGCCTCGGTTGGCCCACCTCTCACTCATGTTGTTGCCTCGGTTGGCCCACCCCTCACTCATGTTGTTGCCTCGGTTGGCTCACCCCTCACTCATGTTGTTGCCTCGGTTGGCCCACCCCTCACTCATGTTGTTGCCTCGGTTGGTCCACCCCGCACTCATGTTGTTACCTCGGTTGGCTCACCCCTCACTCATGTTGTTGCCTCGGTTGGCCCACCCCTCACTCATGTTGTTGCCTCGGTTGGCCCACCCCTCATTCATGTTGTTGCCTCAGTTGGCTCACCCCTCACTCATGTTCTTGCCTCGGTTGGCCCTCCCATCACTCATGTTGTAGCCTTGGTTGGCCCTCCCCTCACTCATGTTGTTGCCTCGGTTGGCCCTCCCCACAATCATGTTGTTGCCTCGGTTGGCCCACTTCTCACTCATGTTGTTGCCTGGGTTGGCCCACCCCTCACTCATGTTGTTGCCTCGGTTAGCTCACCCCTCACTCATGTTGTTGCCTCGGTTGGCTCACCCCTCACTCATGTTGTTGCCTCGGTTGGCCCACTTCTCACTCATGTTGTTGCCTCGGTTGGCTCACCCCTCACTCATGTTGTTGCCTCGGTTGGCCCACTTCTCACTCATGTTGTTGCTTCGGTTGGCCCACCCCTCACTCATGTTGTTGCCTCGGTTGGCCCACTTCTCACTCATGTTGTTGCCTGGGTTGGCCCACCCCTCACTCATGTTGTTGCCTCGGTTGG
Source organism: Bathymodiolus septemdierum (assembly GCA_963383655.1). Lineage (NCBI taxonomy): Eukaryota > Metazoa > Mollusca > Bivalvia > Mytilida > Modiolidae > Bathymodiolus > Bathymodiolus septemdierum. The sequence goes on along the minus strand of CAUJNP010000117.1, from coordinate 3,363 downwards.
CTCACCCCTCACTCATGTCGTTGCCTGGGTTGGCTCACCCCTCACTCATGTTGTTGCCTCGGTTGGCCCACCCCTCACTCATGTTGTTGCCTGGGTTGGCCCACCCCTCACTCATGTTGTTGCCTCGGTTGGCTCACCCCTCACTGATGTTGTTGCCTCGGTTGGCCCACCCCTCACTGATGTTGTTGCCTCGGTTGGCCCACCCCTCACTCATGTTGTTGCCTAGGTTGGCCCACCCCGCACTGATGTTGTTGCCTCGGTTAGCTCACCCCTCACTGATGTTGTTGCCTCGGTTGGCCCACCCCTCACTGATGTTGTTGCCTCGGTTGGCCCACCCCTCACTGATGTTGTTGCCTCGGTTGGCCCACCCCGAACTCATGTTGTTGCCTCGGTTGGCTCACCCCTCACTCATGTTGTTGCCTCGGTTGGCCCACCCCTCACTCATGTTGTTGCCTCGGTTGGCCCACCCCTCACTCATGTTGTTGCCTCGGTTGGCTCACCCCTCACTGATGTTGTTGCCTCGGTTGGCCCACCCCTCACTGATGTTGTTGCCTCGGTTGGCCCACCCCTCACTGATGTTGTTGCCTCGGTTGGCCCACCCCTCACTCATGTTGTTGCCTCGGTTAGCCCACCCCTCACTCATGTTGTTGCCTCGGTTAGCCCACCCCTCACTCATGTTGTTGCCTCGGTTAGCCCACCCCTCACTCATGTCGTTGCCTCGGTTGGCCCATCCCTCACTGATGTTGTTGCCTCGGTTGGCCCACCCCTCACTCATGTTGTTGCCTCGGTTGGCTCACCCCTCACTCATGTTGTTGCCTCGGTTGGCCCACCCCTCACTCATGCTGTTGCCTCGGTTGGCCCACCCCTCATTTATGTTGTTGCCTCAGTTGGCTCACCCCTCCCTCATGTTGTTGCCTCGGTTGGCCCCCCATCACTCATGTTGTTGCCTTGGTTGGCCCTCCCCTCACTCATGTTGTTGCGTCGGTTGGCCCACCCCTCACTCATGTTGTTGCCTCGGTTGGCCCACCCCTCACTCATGTTGTTGCCTCGGTTGGTCCACCCGTCACTCATGTTGTTGCCTCGGTTGGCCCACCCCTCACTCATGTTGTTGGCTCATCCCTCACTCATGTTGTTGCCTCGGTTGTCCCACCCCTCCCTCATGTTGTTGCCTCGGTTGTCCCACCCCTCACTCATGTTGTTGCCTCGGTTGTCCCTCCCCTCACTCATGTTGTTGCCTCGGTTGGTCCTCCCCTCACTCTTGTTGTTGCCTCGGTTGTCCCACCCCTCACTCATGTTGTTGCCTCGGTTGACCCACCCCTCACTCATGTTGTTGCCTCGGTTGGCCCACCCCTCACTCATGTTGTTGCCTCGGTTGGCTCACCCCTCACTCTTTTCTATGTAGTGTTTATATATTGTTGAACCTGAATATAGCTGAAATACTGCTCACCGGGCGTTAGACGTTACTTAATCAATCTTGTAGTAGTGGTTTGTAAGATTGTAACAACCATTGCTTAACCTTTTGTAATCTGATAAATCTTTTCTACAAATAATGGATTTCAAAATCACGATTTTGAAACTATACAAATAGTTTTAAAAAAAAATAGCGAGCCCTCAAAAGCCTTATAATGTTTGACAAATTAAAGGTACAAATTCCTCTATAAAACGGTCACCTGTCATGAAGATATAGAGCTCTTGGTTGTATTTCGTGGGTCACCTGTCATGAAGATATAGAACTCTTGGTTGTATTTCGTGGGTCACCTGTCATGAAGATATAGAACTCTTGGTGGTATTTCGTGAGTCACCTGTCATGAAGATATAGAACTCTTGGTTGTATTTCGTGGGTCACCTGTCATGAAGATATAGAACACTTGGTGGTATTTCGTGAGTCACCTGTCATGAAGATATAGAACTCTTGGTGGTATTTCGTGGGTCACCTGTCATGAAGATATAGAACTCTTGGTGGTATTTCGTGGGTCACCTGTCATGAAGATATAGATCTCTTGGTTGTATTTCGCGGGTCACCTGTCATGAAGATATAGAACGTTTGGTGGTATTTCGTGGGTCACCTGTCATGAAGATATAGAACACTTGGTGGTATTTCGTGGGTCACCTGTCATGAAGATATAGAACTCTTGGTGGTATTTCGTGGGTCACCTGTCATGAAGATATAGAACTCTTGGTGGTATTTCGTGGGTCACCTGTCATGAAGATATAGAACACTTGGTGGTATTTCGTGGGTCACCTGTCATGAAGATATAGAACTCTTGGTGGTATTTCGTGGGTCACCTGTCATGAAGATATAGATCTCTTGGTTGTATTTCGCGGGTCACCTGTCATGAAGATATAGAACATTTGGTTGTATTTCGTGGGTCACCTGTCATGAAGATATAGAACACTTGGTGGTATTTCGGCGGGTCACCTGTCATGAAGATATAGAACTCTTGGTGGTATTTCGCAGGTCACCTGTCATGAAGATATAGAACATTTGGTTGTATTTCGTGGGTCACCTGTCATGAAGATATAGAACTCTTGGTTGTACTTCGTGGCTGTTCAGTTCATCCTGGTTTTTAGTGGGGTTCTTTTAGTTTTCTGTGTAGTTTTTTTTTCCCCTTTTGTCCTTTTTCTTTTGACTATGGTATTTTCATGTTCTTCTTTGTCTTACAGCTTCTAATTAACTCACTTTTATCTTCAAACTTTTATTACACATAGATTCTTATCATTTACGCGTTGCCATACCAACGAACAGTAATACAAGTTCAATACATATATGTATGTAAATCGTGTGATGTAAATTCTGTTTCTTATACTTTATTTGTTTTCATATACATGTAGATACATGTTAAATTAAATGTTATATAATTGATTTCGTTCTGTGTGGTCTGACCTAAAACTTTAAATCTCAGTTTAGGTTTTTTTTTTTGTTTGTGTCTTTTAAGACCTTTATTTATAGTAACATTTAATACAATTTCACAAAAATTACATTCCATTGTATACCACAAATTTCAATTCCCTCTTTAAAATCACATTAAGCAAAGTTGTGTATTCACAAAGTCGTGTGGCTTTTATTCTTAAATTACAGAGCAGTAACAATTTCTATTATGGAGGAAAGGGGGATCTTAAACACGCCTATGAAGTACTAACTTCATTTGTAACATTATAAGAACGTCTTAATTTGTTTTTAATGTATTAGATCAACACTCTTTGGTCCGTAGAAGCAAGCAATATATTTCACAAATACATTGTTTGTTTGTTTGTTTGTTTGTTTTGTTTTGTTTTCCTTTTCGTCTTCTTTCCTATGAACTCATATTTTGTAATTCAATCTCTGTTTAACGCATGCCTATGAAATATGTGCCTTAAAGCTTA
>CAUJNP010000116.1:0-47260 GCA_963383655.1 Bathymodiolus septemdierum | reverse complement strand
CAGGTATTCAGCCGGGAAGCCAGAGACTGAATCGATCAATCAATCCATTGGATGTCAATATTGCCGCGCTATGGGCAGACAACCTCGATTCAACGCACAGGTGGCGCTTCATAACTACGTAAACAAAATCATCCGCGATACGGTACCTCAGAAAAACCTGTTGGGAAACGTTGAAATAACCGTAATTCGTGTTTTTTTTATATTTATCACAAGTTTATTCTCACAGGCTAATGACTGATCGTTTTTGACAGCTTTTCCGTGTAGAAAAAGGGTGAAAATCAGTATTTTTCCAGTGACCTATTTCAAGCATCTCGTCGCCTAAAAATATGGCGGGGAAAAAAACCTCTCTATATTTAACTGGCACAATCACATCCCCCTCAGCCAATCACATCAAAGATGGTAAAAATAAACTCTAAAATTAGTAAGGAATCTCATACAAAACATCAAATCCCAGCATGCTTAGCGAAAAACTATATTTTGACCTCAAAAGGCAGACACCATTTCAGTGTATTTTCGAAGGAAAATAGCGATATTTCTATTTGTTTCAGGCTTATATCTGCAAGTATTACATCTGTAGATTGTTCTCATGTATTTTAATATTGCATTCGTTTCAATTCCAGTATTTTAGATGTGAATGTTGACTTACATATTGGAAAAATTCCAAGATATAAACATCATTTGAACCACACATCCATGTCGTCATGTGAGATTTCCAACGTGACCCCTCATTTTTTCCATTTTTAGTCTCTATTTGAAAGTTTACGCTTGATGGCTTCTCTTATTGATTCCCTAATTAAAGGAAAAACAGATTCATAAAAATGTAGCAGCTCAAAGCCTGAAAATGGCTTAGTGTCAGACTTCTTGCAGGATTTTCCAGGTGTAAACCATTCCATATCTGTGTGTGTACATTTCATTATTTAATTTACAGATTCCTTCATTGGTTTATATTAATGTGCATGAATATTATTTGACCCCTAGCTCTTTTCTTTATACTTGTTCTCAGTTTGCAACATTTACATTTATAAACATTTATGTCGAAATCCAACTGTACAAAGGTCCATCAAGGCAGAGATCCAGGTCCATGTAGTGTGCCCAAATGTGGTATTGGTAAATTTGATCCTTCAAACAGATATGTACATTTTTTTTCAGATTATGTTTACAGGCAATATTATAAGATTACTGATACTGATTGTTACATGTATTTGTAGGAGATGTGAAAGTGCATTAAACTTCATTTTTGAAATTTAAAGCAGGTGAACCTGATGCGGCATCAGATGCAAAGAGAGCATGCACAGATAATGAAGATAACAAATGTTTTTTTTATTCCAATTTCAGCCTTTGCTCAAACCAATCTAATCATAGAACTGAAATTGACTGTTTATCTTTTCAGCAAGAAATTAGGGACGGACCATTTAACTTCCAGGGGGGGGGGGGGGGGGGGTTATGCTTTTTTTTTCTAATATTCTGATTCCCAATGTTACTGAAAAAAATATTCTGATTTTGGTGGAGGGAAAAAAATATCTGTTTCAGAGTTTTTGTCATATAACCTAATGTTAAATTCTGGAAAAAAAAATTGCGCTTTGTGCGACAAAAAAAATATATTATAACTCTCATGTTGTCGGGGAAATTTTTTCTGAATGAAGCAAAAAACCATAACCCCCCCTCCCCCATGCAAGTTAAATGGTTGGTCCCTTAATGTTTTAATTTCAGAGAAGTTTTCACAGTATGATGATACATTTTCTTCCTCACTTTGTCATTCTCATTACAACAAATTTATTAACAATTCACAGTTCAGTGCATTGTTTGTGAGAAAAATTGTCGCAGTAATGACATCATATGGTTTTTAAAACTGTAGGCGAGGAAAAGAGAGACTTGTTTTTGAAGTATTTCAGTTTTAATAAAAATATAGAGAATGATCGATTTAGATGTTGTCCCTATTGTTATAATTCTTTTAACTTTTTCTCTAGATCTGATGCAGCAGAGGAGAAATTGGCTCAAACCTCTTCATACTTGCAGGATTGTTTAAGTAAACAGTTGTTTATTGAAAAACATAAAGTTACAGGCCAGAATGTTGACATCTATACTTTTCAGATGATATTGCAGTTTGTCGTCAAAGCTTTTGAAGAAGAGAGTTCTTTACTTTTACCTGAAGTTTATGACATAAAAATGACCTCAACATTGTTATTGACACTATGACAGTGACAAAGATATGTCCAAATTGTTACACTTCACTCAATTGATATTTAATATGTTAAAATCTGTTCTTGGCAGAGCTTTATTGTGTTATGTACCAAAAAAGAAAAACCTTGGTCTTCTGATATACAGAAATGATGCAGATGTTTTAGGAAGTTGCCATTCACTATTTTTGGCAAATCATCGCTCATCAAACCAAATTGCCCTGATGGAGAAAGAAAACTTAAAATTAACAAATACAATTTCTTCTCTTATTACAGATGATTTAAAGAAGCATGAGTCTTGAACATGCAGCACCAATTTTGAGAAATTTTATTAAATTGTATGTTTCAGACAGAATAAAGACTGACAGATTACCAGATATTGACAATTTTAATTGTAGAGATGAGATTTTTAAGATCCACCCTTTCTTGTGGAATTTTTTATTTAGATTTGTTGACAAGATTACAATTATTATGATAATGCTGCCTTGAAATATTGTATTAAATGTTACACAATTAAATAATCAAATTACCACAGGATTGTTTTCATATGCTGACTAGATGTTAATATAATGATATTTTAGTATCCCCTCACCTATGAAGTTGTAAAGTATTACAACCTCCTATCTGTGCATCCATCCACAGGGACTCGGATAACTATTTCTCACAAATATGCGCTCTCGGGCAATTTGATTTTTTCTACGAGATTGCCATTGCCCGAGAGGGGTTATAAAAAAACAATAGCCGAGGACAAAATATAAACCAGGGAAGCACAGAAACAAACCAACAACAACCAACCGATATAACACAAAAAATCGCAAATGCACATGAACAACACAAACTCCCGAATAATCTAAAGTGAACTCGGGTGATCCGGAAGGGTAGGCAATTCCTGCCTATTGCAATACATCTATGTGTGTCCATCATCAAGTCTGGTAGGACTCTAATCCGGAGAAGGGCAAAGGATCTAAAACAGCCTCAGATCATTTGTCATCTGGGTGCTGTCAACCAGCTCATGATGTCTGCTGTAGAATTTTTTTTCTAATTTTAAGAGTGTTTGGAAGGCCCATGGGGATATCATGATAACCACTGAAAAAAACCAAAGTAACTTTGCAAAGAAGAGTTATGATTCAAAATTTATCTAATCTTACAAAAAAGTTGCCTTTGAGGTCCCTTACAATGCAAGGTGCTGTGTCAATAGAAATAACTGAAATTATATGGATCTGCAATGTTATGGGATTTTTCTTCAAATTTGGAAAGCAGATTGAAGAAAACATAGGATTCAATATTTAACCAAACTTGCATATATATCAGTCACAAGATGCTGTGAACAGAAATAGGTGAAATCAGAGATATAATAACTGAAATTTGGTAATTTGCAGCTGAAATAATATATGGTTTTGGTTTCTTTAAAGTAAATTATTTAAAATTTTCACTCAAGTTTGTTAATTATTACTTTATCACAAACTTTTTCTGGCCCAGTCTGAGCAAATTCTTTCCAACTTATCCATTTTGTACTTTCCCACCAGGCATGAATAAAGTTTTTTTTGTTAAACAAAATTTATTAATATGATTTTGACAACAACACTGGAAGCAATTTTTTTTTTAATTTTTTGTTTAAAAATTTTTTGTTTTTTTTAAGCAAAATTTATTAATATGATTTTGACAACACTAATTTTCACTGAAGTTTGTTAATTTTTACTTTATCACAAACTTTTTCTCGCCCAGTCTGAGCAAATTCTTTCCAACTTATCCATTTTGTGCTTTCCCACCAGCCCAGGCATGAATAAGTTTTGTTTTTTTTAGCATAATTTATTAATATGATTTTGACAACACTATGGAAGCAATTTTCACTTAATTCTGACCTTGTCCACAAACTTTATTTACACAGTCTGTACATTCTTTCCATATTTTTTAAAAGATATTTATTTACATTTCGGCCTTGAAAAATATATGTTCGAGTTCTTAAAACTACAGTAATGTTAATCAACTGGAAAGGAAAATCCCGAGAGTACCCGAAAATCACTTCATTTACGCCGCTTCGTCGCAATTTTCATCTTGACGGGTGCTGATTATAACTGACACAATCGTATCCCCGGTGATAAACCTTGCAACTTTCTGGATATATGTCACCCACGATAATAAATTGTGTATTAAAAGTAAGAAATTTACCAGCATATTCAATAATAAATTAAACAAAAGATGTTTTCTGTTGTCGAACAGGGTTGAGAAATCTTGAAGGTCCATTTTATGAGAGTCATTACTTGTATGAAAGTAAGAATACCGATGCAAAATTTAAACATTTACGTTCCCGAATGTCCGTAGAAATGATCCTTTCAACAAAATATTACAAATAACCATAATCGAAGCTACAAAGCAACAAATTCTTGAGGCCGTCCTCTGACATCCATCACGTCAATATTTACGTCACGTGACAAAAAACGTCAAGTGAACTCTCCTGTGTCGCTGGCTTCCCGGCTGATTATAGAAGTTACAAGACTTTTGATATTGAAAATTTCAATGATGATATAGAACAAATTAAGATCAATCAAACATGTCATGAAGTAGATTCTGTTTATAATGAATATGAAAAAGATTTTATCAATGTGTTAAACAAACATGCTCCAATTAAATCTAGATACCGTGCAGCTCAAACGGAAAATGCAAAGTCCATGTCTTATCAAGGATTATCGCAACGCGGAATTAACGAGTAGTCCGTGTGTATACGTGGACGGTCCGCGAAACAACATGGACATGACGGACAGAACGCGATGTCTTCACGAGTCCATCACGGATTGTAATTATTGAAATGTTCATTCATAATGAATACTACATGTGATTATATCTGCAATTGTTTATTCTTTAATTTTGTCATCACAATGCTTCGTAATCTTAATATGCACATTGAAATTTATTTGTGCAGTTGATCATTTGATACCACTTTTTTCAGAGATGGCATACATTTTATTATAGGATATAGGAGCACGCTTCCTATTTTGCATATTATGTAAACCCAACATTTCGATTGGTTTACATAGGTGTTATTTTTTCTCTCACGAGTTGATAATCACCTGTATTTATTTATCTATATATACGGGTGTGTCTATTTTTATGTAGTGCACACATTGAACTCGGTCACTAAAAGTTCAAATACACGGTTACCTGAGGCTGAGGAATTGATTTAAAAACAAACCGAGAAGGATTGAAAAGAAAAAAAAAATCGATGTAAATTTTTATCTAAACGTGCATTTTCGTATTTGTATGTCGTTAATCACCTTGCAAGCCACGTGTCGTTTTACCTTTAACAAAAGTGGATACCTATTTCCCTATGTAGACAGTATGTACTACACACAGTTATCACGTGAATGAGAATCTAGAAAGGTTTCCACCTATTGGTAATATATTAAGCGTGCTTTTGGGGATCTTGAAACTTTTATAACAGGTGAACTTTAGTCACATGCCGAGTTGACAGTAATTGAACATCCGATGGCTTGGGGCTCGGCTTGGGTGATATAAAGGTTAATGAAATTTCAAAGTGTATAAAATAAATTGGTAAACAAAAATATTTTAAACATAACTTTATTGCATTACCTGATACCATACGACAAGGAATGTAAGGTAGTTGAAAATATTGTAATTTCTCATCTGCATCTAGCCTCTTTAAAAATAAAATGAAATAAAAATCGAGCATTTATTAACACAGTTTTTATATAATTAGATCGACGAGAAACCAATCTAATTAAAATTAGCTCTACGCCTGAAAAGGACCGGTAGTAACAATAACAATTTAGATACTTTTTTGATAATTTGTGTGGTCCTTAAAAGGACCATTATAAATTAAATCTTCAGTTCCCAAGTGGAATCTGTACAGCTTTGATCCTTTGTCTAACTTCTTCATCTTCAGTTAGTTTCTGGTTGAAGTATACAATACTTTTTTCACGTGATCGCTCTCTGAACAAGAAGTTTGGAACTTTTGCTGTTGCGGCGCCTTTCATCAGGATGCATGCAGGGGCAACTTTATAGATGTGGTCTATGTACATATTACACTGTTCTGTTGTCATCTCCTCTATCCAGAACTTCTGAATACACTGTAACAGTTCATTGGTCTATGTTTATATTACACTGTTCTGTTGTCATCTCCTCTATCCAGAACTTCTGAATACACTGTAACAGTTCATTGGTCTATGTATATATTACACTGTTCTGTTGTCATCTCCTCCAGAACTTCTGAATACACTGTAACAGTTCATTGGTCTATGTATATATTACACTGTTCTGTTGTCATCTCCTCTATCCAGAACTTCTGAATACACTGTAACAGTTCATTGGTCTATGTATATATTACACTGTTCTGTTGTCATCTCCTCCAGAACTTCTGAATACACTGTAACAGTTCATTGGTCTATGTATATATTACACTGTTCTGTTGTCATCTCCTCCAGAACTTCTGAATACACTAACAGTTCATTGGTCTATGTATATATTACACTGTTCTGTTGTCATCTCCTCCAGAACTTCTGAATACACTGTAACAGTTCATTGGTCTATGTATATATTACACTGTTCTGTTGTCATCTCCTCCAGAACTTCTGAATACACTGTAACAGTTCATTGGTCTATGTATATATTACACTGTTCTGTTGTCATCTCCTCCAGAACTTCTGAATACACTGTAACAGTTCATTCTTTGTCTTTGGCTCAGATCTTGCTTCTCTTCATCTGATTCCACACCATCTCAATTGGATTAATGTCTGGACTCTCTGAAGGCCAAACTGTCCACCAGTTGATACCATTTTCTTCCATAAATTGTTTTGCCATGTTTGATCGATGTTTTGGATCGTTGTCTTGTTGAAATCTATGGGAGTCAGGGAATCTTTCTTTGATGAATGGAAGAAGGTTGTCTCTCAAAATGCTCTTGGTGAAAAACTCTTTCTCCATTATGCCATCAAAAATTGTGATTTTGGAAGGACCTCTTCTGGAAATTGCCGCCCACACATGCACCTTAAGGGGATGCTTTGGTTTTGGTAGTGCTGCTGGTAATGAGCCCTTTAGTCTGTACATTACTGTCTTGTTCTGATGCAGCTGGATTGAACTTTCATCTGAAAAGATGATGTCATCAAATGTTTTGTTGGTGTCAATTAGCATCTGACAAAACTCTACCCGTTTAACTTTGTAGACCTCTCTCACCAGTTGACCGTAGCTCGGCTTGGAAGCAGTAAATCCGACTGCCTCTATGGCACGTTTGGTTGTTGACAGACTAAACTGTGCACCAGCAGCCTTCAGCTCGCTGTATTCTTGTCTGCTAGATGTGGACGGATCATTTTTTAAGCAGTCACCAATCAACTAAGCATCACTAACAGACACCTTTTGAAAAGTAGAGCAACTTGTTGTATCCTGGTCATTGTCGATGTCACCTCGGTCGTAGGCTGTGAGCCAGTAACGGACGGAGTGGCGGGATATCTGATGTCCATCAGCATTCATGATGTCTTGAAATGCTGAATTACTGTGGCCCTTCTTCCTTAGCGCCACGATCTGTTGCTTAGATTTCAGATTTAGTTTACTCATTACGATATAAGCGAAGTCAAAAATGTTTAAACGTAGTTATGCATAAATTATGAAAGGAATATGACAGTAAAACCAAAACATTCGGTTTTATAGGTTTTCTTTTTTCATAGAAACAAAATCGTATTTCATTGGATAATGTTGGAAAAAATATTAGAATACCCATGTTTATTGGTGAATTCGTGATATTTGTGACGCTGGCGACGCTAAGTCTGAAAAAAAAATCATTTTTTTTTTCAATTTTGTATTATTTTACTTAACCATTAGTTAAAATCTATTTAATATAGTAACTTTTGAATATGATTATTTCCCATCAAATTTGTGTATAAATTTTCAATCTGGGTTAAACATTCCTTTCTTAATAATTTAATTAACAACATGAACAGAACTGAATTGAACCAAAATTAACAAAAGCATATCATTGATTATTTGGACCATTTTATGACAGCCTATTATTGTACATTTCTACACTATAGGTGAAGAACTCCTAAAACAATTCATCTGAAAAAAACATTTTTTTTTTTCTCAATTCAAATAATAATAATAATAAAGGAAAAGTTAATAAGGACCACTTTTAAATTTTACTCTGTTTGGTAACACATGGGGTGGTCTTTTTAGCACAGAACTGTGCATTTATTTGTATATACATTTTTTTTTGTATCACAGACCAATAAATCAATTTTAAATTAACTAGATTTTGTGAAGAAAAAAATATAATTAATATTTGTGTTATTAAACCGGTATGGCATGCAATGAATATTTGTCTCAAACACGTTTATATTTATTTATTTATTTATTTGCAGTTACACCCATATGGGTCAAAGCAAAATACATACATTCATATAAAATAAGTGAAAGGAAAAAACAAAACAAGCAGAAAAAGCATAACTACATGTACATTGGTACTACTGAAATTAGAAGAATGATTAAAGAATTGAAGAAGGGAAATAAGAAATATAAATTCGTCACACGAGACTGAATTGGGTAATAAATACTGAAAGTCAAATTTAATTTTCACCCACACACACACGCCCGTCTTTCCCGCTCCCATCACAATATCTATAATTTCAAATAATGGCCACCCCACAATGGTGAATAATTTACCTAATTTTTGTTTTTGTTTTTTAAATTCTTTCGATAATTTGAATTATAGAATAGTGAATCCATGGGCTGGCCATCTTGCGGAGAGCACAAGATTTTCTCTCCTGTCCCCTCATCTGCTTTACAGTCATTTACATCCTAAAACATTGGGAAATTAATAAACTATAACATAAAAACCTTACTTTAACGATATAGCAATAAAAAAACCGAAATATCTATTTCCGATATGAAATTTTAGAAAAAATAGATATTTTATTGCAAAATCAGTAAAAGTTCATATATTTAATGTGAAATCCGTACGACAAAAAAATCTTATTTCTCTATTAATATATGAAATTTGGAGAAAAAATACATGCATTTAGGGAAAGCCTATAATATTTATATATAAATTGAAATCTGTATTAATTAGTTCTTACTATGCCCTAATTGAAGCATTAATTTCAAAGAGATATATCTAAGGGTATGGCATTACTGGACTTTGCTGCACAGCTATGCATTTCTACCAAAATGACCAATAATTAAATGGGGATAACTGTATTTTTCATTCTTTGCGAGCAGCCTATGATACCTATTTATCCAAAATCTGACTAAAAATCGTTGGGAATCAATGGGCTAATTTATAAATCTTATTTGAATGGTATGGTGCCTGAAACAAATCTAATATCTTTATTTACCGAATGAAATTCGGAGAAAAATGCACATATTTAACGTGAAATCAGTAAGAGATAAAAACGTATTGATGGAAAGCCTTTAATATTTTTATATTAAATGAAATATGTATTATTTAGTGCATACTATGCCCTAAAAGCAGCATTAATTTCAGAGATATCTTTAAGGGTATTGAGTCACTGGACATTGACGCATAGCTAAAAATTCATATATTTAATGTGATATCCGTATGACAAGGAGCAGTATTCATAGTAAGTTTGTTTTTATTTATGTTTCAGATAAAAATATGCCAACAGATTTTTAATGTCTCTTACGATTTTCAACATACATATGGAGGGTCAAAATGGGACCACCACCCACAATTTTGACATAATTTTTTAGTCAGATTTTGACAGGGTTTATTTCTTTACATTTACATTCCTTATACAATTTCCTGTCTACCAGTTTCAAACGTTTCCAAGATCTCTGTTTATGAAATTTGTTTATAAATATATTTATGTATTTTAAATTCTGAGTTTTATGTTATGTATAGAATTTCCCTTCACAGTATGTGGCAGATCACCACCAAACACTTCAAGGTAATTCACTGACACTTTGTTATTCAAATTCTAATTCAAATTCTTTATTGATATGAAATCCAACAAAGGATTGTCATCAGCAACAATACAATCAACAGACAAAACATGAAACAATTAAAAACAAAAAGTTATAGATAAACACTGTGATAGAGCAATCAAAACATTAAATTATACCCCAATAATTACCCATGTCACTGGTTGTTAATTAGAAATGGCAATAAATATATACCCATTTCCTGTTATAATTTTACCTGTGCACCATTTTTTTACATTTATTGTGGAAAATTGTAAAACAAGTTTTTTTTCTAATAATAATAATTTTATTGTCAAATAAACATCCATACATGTTTGTGACCAGAAAAAACCCCCCAAAAAAACAATGTAAACAAGATATCTCAATTTATCATGAACATTTTTAATTAAGGGACTTATGTCCTCAGTTCTAATTCTGTATTCTGTAAATGTTATTCTGCCAATCAAGGCACGCCTCCTATTAGCAGGAAGAATTTTTATTAATTATCCTCCACCATGTAATAAAACATATAATCCACTTCCACTTAATATTAAGTTATTATTTACACGATAGTGACTAGAGTCTATCACGACATAAAATATATTACTATAAAATCTAAAATATTGAAATATAAAAGAATAAAAAAAAAAAATAATGTTTTAAGTGAACCTTGTGTACCCCAAGACCAAGATTGGTTGATATCTGCTTATGATATTACTGACTATTCGCGATTAATTTATTCAATAATTTAAATCTATGTAGATTTTAGCAGAGCATAGCGTTTATTATGCAGGGCATACAAAAGTTGACGACAGATAGGTTCCAGACTGTTACTGATAGAATCAGTTAATTTTGTATCTTCATCACCAGCCACATATGCAAAGGGATTAATGATTATTTATAGCAGATCTATTTTTCCACCTAATTTCTGTTCGGCAAATATACTGCTCACCTCCTGTATTATTTTATTTAAGATTGGAGTTCTAGTTTCTTCTAATTTTTCACATACTATTAGAAAATGAGTAGTTGTTTCCTCGGATTTTTTACATAAGAGGCAAATTGGACTTGTTGCTTTCTTTGAAAATGCAGATTTATCAGATTGTAGTATATAATTTCCTGTTACAATTTTAAGACGTATTGGTATTCTTGCGATGTCCCTTATATTATAGGTAGTTGATTTTGCTAGGGGATGAACTTTTCCAAATGTCAGGTGCTTGTCCATAAATTTCAGACTTTTATATAAATTGGCTTCTTCTAAAAGTCTTGATTTCCAATAAGTATAAATTTTTGTTTTAATCATCTTTTTCCATTGGTTTTTTGATAGAGGATTTACTAGATAATTATATATATTGAGAATATCATATTTCAGGCAGAGCTCTTTTATTTCGATAAACCAACTGAGGCTCTCATGGGATTTAATTGTGAGTTGCCTTTCTGCAAGCTTCCATTCTATAGACGACTTTTTTGCTCTTGTTATGTTGCCATATAGTGTTATAGCTTTAATATGCATTTCTGCTTCTATAGGGAGAGTCCCAGCTAGAATGAAAACTGCCAGATCAGCTACATTAATATATAGCGATAGAATTTGTTTTATCCATTTTTTATATTGCCTATTAATATTGTCCAAATTCTTTCCTTTTGGTAATACTATTTCTAAGCCATAGGTTAACATTGGCAAAATAAATGTTCTTATCATGAACATGGCGGTCTCGGGATCAAGACCATTTTCTCCATGTAAACCGGTACCCATTAGACTATAAAGTGCCCTTCTGGCTTTTCTAATATTTTCTGTGACGGTTGTCATCTCCGAACAATTTTCAGATTTTTGAATACCTATATGAGATACCTGGGTGACTATTGGCATATTACAGTTATTTAATTTCCAAAAGCCGTCGTTAATTTCCATTGATTTACATTTACTTTTTACTGGTAAAACAACACTTTTTGTCGGCTGAAGAAGATATCCTTCTCTTTTGCTGAAATCTACCACGATATCGATCATGGTCTGTAGCTCAAGAGGATTGTTTGATATAAGTGCTACATCGTCAGCACAGGTTGGTGCACAGCAATTTATATTGCCAATTTTTCCTCCTAAGCCAGAGTTGGAGAGTATGTCTAATAATAGATTTATATATACATTATATAAGTCAGCACTAAGTGCACCTCCTTGACGAACACCTTGTTCTATAATGAAGAATTCTTCAGATATTTGACCATTCCATTTTATATATGATTTTGCATTTTAATGTAAGTTTTGTAATAATAAAATTGACTGCTTTGAAATTCCAATTTGAAATAATCTTCTGATAAGATTTGCATGATTTTCCATCCAGCATTGCCATGTAAACTGGTAATTTTAAATCTTTGCTTTCTCTTTCAAATTCTTCAATGAAGAGTTCACATAGAAGGGGAGTTGAATTTTCTGTGAATCCTTTCTGCAGCGGATTTTGTGAGAGTAATATTTTTTATTTTTCTCTTTCTTTTATAATTTTCTCAATTATTTTTGAATATGTTGGCGTGATGGTAATACCTCTGTAATTTCTTGAGTTTTTGATGTCACCTTTTTTTTTAAATACAAGGAACAATGTTCCTATTTTTAGTAAATCTGGTATATGGCAAAAGTGGAAACAGAGATTGATGAGTTGTTTTAAATGTTCTATCAGTTGATTGCTTGCGTGGATGAAATTTTCTGCAGTTAATCCAAAATAGTCATGTGCTTTGTTAGTATTAAGTTGCTCAATAGCTGTATTGACTTCTTCAATGGTCACTTCTTTATGTATATATTTTTCTTCACATATTTGGGTGATTATTTCTCTTTCTTTTTCAATTAATTCTAGAAATTTTATGTCAAACTTTTCATAATCAGATTTGTGTGCTAGTTGGCCAAAATGTTTGTTCCATCCACACATGATGTTATCATGTGACTGAAATATTTGATCATCAACTTGTAATTCTTCTATGAAACGTGATAATTTTCCTCTTTGTTGTTTAATGAGTTTATAAAAGAGTGTTGAATCACCAGACCTGGCATTTATAATGTTCTGAGTTCTTGCATTCTCTTTTCTGCAACTTCGAGTCTACATTGTTTACGCAGGTCAATAGTTGTATTCTTTTTATTAATTGTATATGTGTTGTCTGAGTTTTTAGGACGACCATTTGTTTTCCATAGATGGAATGTTTCTTTTTTCCATTTAATAGCAGTTAAGATTTTATCTGACATAATTTGTAGTTTTGGTTTCTTTTTCTTCTTTGATTTCTTCTTTGGAATAACCTCTTGCGTGGCTTTCAAGAACATCTGATTAAGAGCATTGTACGCCTCTTCTAATTCAGATTTGTTTTCTGGTTGCTTTCGATTTACAGTTAACATTTCGTCTAATATGGATTTATATTTTTCTTTATCAATTTTATTCCAATTAATTTTATTTGAGTTTACTGTTGATGGTGTTTGTAGACATTTTGAAGTTCTAGATTGTCTTAGCTACAGATACAGGGATTTCAAAATGGGCCGGTACCCGGTACTTTTACCCGTCTGAGATCGTGTATAGTACCGGCAGAAATTACTGAACCCCCCCAAAAATTAGCGGTGGTCAAAACCACAAGTACGATAGGCTTGTGGAATATTTTTCATAAAAAATTAATGATCACGTCAATTGCTGAATTCTCGCATTCAAATCGAACAACTGCGTTCAGCCACGACCAAGTTGACGGGATATATTCCCTGTTTTAAAAATATCTTTACCTTAGAATCGTAAATAGCAGTTTGCGCATGCGGTAAATAGATATGTTTACACCCCAATATCTTTTCATCCTTGTGTAAAACTCGGACCGGAACAAAGCTGACATTATTTCAAAATAAAAAATGACCGATTACAAATTATGTTCAAACACAAACTAGTGTAATCTTCAGTAATATAAGTATGATCATTATGTATTATGAATATATGACTACACAATATTTTGTGCGATTTTTTTTTATCCATTTAAAACCCAGGGTCGAATCATTTTGGGGCGTACTGTCTTGTTGCTTAACTCCCAATCGTAACTACTCGGGCATTCTCGCTACCCTGCAAATAACCTCGTATGCATTAGGCGTATAAATCGCACTACTTTTCACATGTCAGTTACATGAAAGTTTGATAAAGTTATATTTTAAGTAATTTTCTATATTTCAATTAAAGTTTTAATTAGTTTTGCATGATTAGATTTTACTTAGTATGTCTTCCATATTGGATTTTCGTGGACTATATTTTTGTGCGGCTTAACTTAACTTATCTTCCGGCAAACAATTTAAGAAGAATTTCTACTATGTACGTACGAGGTTATTTGCAGGTTAGCGAGAATGGCCGAGTAGTTATGATTGGCTTAACTCCGTCCATATTGTTTAACTTCCGGTATAAAAAAAAAAAAACCTGTGGCTAATTTATTTACATATTTTGACTTGGCCCTACCGCGGTTGTTCACAGAAATGAAAGTGTGATGACAAACATTTTTAAAGGGGGTACGAGGAGATAAGGGATAGAAAATTACTAGAAATCTTGAAAAAGGACCGGACATGGCTCAAATACGAATTGCATTGTAATGTCAAAACGCCGGCCCCACTTTTTTTCCAAAATAATTTAACTTTTGTGATTCAATGTTAATAAATGTCTTCGTTTTTGTTCTAACATTTTTTTTTGCACATAAGTCGTGAAAGTAACAATATATATTGTTTTTGTTTAATTATATTTGTATTGATCTATTTATTAAAATTATAAATTTTATTAATGATGATTGCAAATTAAATTTATATGTTTCATTAATTATGACACTTATATGTCTTGATCCGTGCCAATGGTCTTTGATGAGTTTAATTACTGGTAATAAAGTAAAAAAAAACACACAAGCCAAGGTATTGTGAAAAAGAAAAGGACAAAGCCAACAAAAGCATTTTTAGGAAGTTTATGCTTTGATAACAATGGCTTGGTCAAGCCTAGCTGCGGAACCGTAGCACTTTATGATCCTTTTGTGGTTTTTTAAGATATGGCAGACTATCTATGAATAATCTTGGCTGAAGTCTGTAAACAGAAATATTCAATAAAGAAATTGGGGAAAAAATCCATTATGGTGAAATCTGAACTCTATAAAGAGAAAGTTAATGGGATTTTTCTTTCAAAAACACTTTATGTTTTGCAGTCTCTGAAGTACATTTTTTGGTCCACAAAATGCTAGATTTCAGGAGCTTCCGCCCCCTGGACCCCTTACGGCCCTCAGCCTACTTTTTTTAGGTACCTTCTAAAATTTAAGAAGTACCTCCTATTCTAAAAAACTTTGAAACCCCTGCAGATACATTTGTTGTACTTTCTAACCTATTTATGTTCAGTATATTGTCTTTGTTGTTTTTGTCATATAATATATAATCTATTGCTGAGGAAGCATTACCACTTGGGTGTATGTAGGTGGTTCCTATTGCTTTAGATAAGAGTTGATGATCATTCATGAAAGTAGTGATATAATTCTTTCTATTTGAGTGTTTTATACTTAATATGTTTTCATTGAAGTCCCCTCCTATAATAATATGGTGGGTAGATTCATACGTTTCTAGGATTTCATGTAGTAGGTCAATACATTCACATAGCTCACTAAAGTGGTTATTTGAGCTTTTACATGGTAAGTAAAGAGACACGATTATAGTATTTGGATTTCCTTCTGTTTCAACACACTGTATTCTTTCATTTCCAATTTTTAGAGAAGTAATTAAACTGTCTAGTTCTTTTTTCCATAATATTGCGACTCCTCCATAACCACGTGGCATTTGGATTGGTGGAATAGGGTCATTAGAGTCTACTGCTTTTCCAATACCAATATAATCATTATGGATTTCATTTAATAAATCGAGTTGGCAGTCAAATAGCCAGTGTTCTTGTATTAGATATATATCAACATCTTTTTCTAAAATCTAAAATATGTTGTGTATCTACATTGTAACTATTGATATTGTTGTTTCGTACTACATTGTTGGTTGTTACATCAGTTATTTGTCCCTCTCCAGTTGTATTCTGCCTTTCCCTAAAAAATACTGATTATAGTTTGAAGAGTAATATATTGGTAGACCTAATCTGGTGGAGTTAAAGGTTGACGTTGTGTTCGTGGGGTTGGTCATACTAGGATTTCTGTATATTTCCGGGTTTGACTGTAGTCCGTTCTTTTGAACTCCATAAGTTTGCATTTTAGGTTTTATGTCTTTCTCCGGGTTGGTTGATGGTGTTATCTCTATTAGGTTGGAATAACATATATTGATATCTGACTGATGTTGCTCATAATACGGATAGTAATCATCTGTATGAATATTATGACCATACCAATGATCGTTATTTGCATCATGTCCATCACCATGTTCTGGTTCTTGTAACATTGTGTGATTTGAATGATTTATTTCTGACTGTTCTTTGATGTTCTTAGTATGATTTTGGTATAGCTTATGAGAACTCTCATAGAGATTAGCTTGTCGACTCTTTTGGAGGGAAGAAGGGACGTTGTGGTAAGTTCCACCATCGCCCAACTCTCTCCATTGGTCAACCTCACTGTGTCCCATTGTTTGGTAGTTGCTATATGTTGGTTGTGATCTGTGTTGATCGTGGTGTTCATATTGGTATTCAGACCGGACGTTGTGGTAGGCCCCACTATCGCCTGCCTGAAAACCATATGAGCTATTTGTAGTTCGATGAAATGGACTGTTAGTTGTCTTGTTACTGCATGAATACTGTGGAGTTAGAACTTCTGTTGTATTATGCTGTGTATGATAGTACGGAGGAGCATTGTGGTAAGATCGATCATCGCCTAATTGATTATTGTTATCATTCGGAGAGTTGATATTTTGTTGTTGTTGGCAGTTAACACTTAACTCTTGCAATTTATTTAGTTCTTGATCAACTTTAGATAATACAAATCTTGTGATTTTTTCCCTAATTCCAAGTATGATTTCATCACAACTCTCTTTATTATTACCCATAGGAGTGTCTAGATCTTTTTGTCCTGTGTTTGCAATTTTTTGATTGAGAGTTTTTAGAGTCTGTTCTAGTTCTAAATTTCTGGTTTCTGCCTGGTAGAGTCTGTCAAGAAGTCGTGTTCTATCATTGGTGTTTTCATTCAAAATAGCTTCTTTGATTTTCAGTTGCTCCTCTTTTTTCCGTAATTTTTGTTCTAATTGTCTAATTTCTTTTGAATTTGATTGATTTTCAGATGCTGAAATTGTGCTCTGCTTGGAGGATGTGTTTGAATTACTAGTATTATGCGCCATCTCAACTCGTTGTTGTTGGATCAGACTACTGGGTTGTACTTTATTGGATGATATTATGTTCGAAGTTTGTTTATCACTTTTACTAGCATTTGGTTGAGAAGTTGTCTTTCTATCATGTTGAATTTTAGTATCACTTGTGCTAACAGAGATGGAACTTTCTGTTTGAGTAGTTAGATCTATGTAGTGACTTTTCACATAAGTTTGGTCATTTGTGGTTATTGAGGAAGTCTTGTGTGAAGTTAACATATCAATCGATTTGTTGTTTGACTGGGTGTCCAGATCAACATCTTTATATCTTTGGTCATCAAATCCTATACAATTATAGCACGTATTTGAGATGTTATTCATGCAGTTTTCATGAAAATTTAGGTTACATTTTGAGCAGGAGTTTGTTGGATCTTTCAGTATTTTTGTACAGGCCAGACATGTAGCTAGATTTTCTTCTATTAAGAGAGACTGCTATAGTAGTGTCATGTTCTTGTTTATTGACGGATTGAAGTTATATACTCGGGATATTACCATTGGGTCTTTTTATATCTGTTATATCAATTTTACATTTTTTTCTGTTAACTCAATTTTAATTTCAGATAATTTATCACAAGCATAGTGAATCCAATGACCTTTCTGACATAATACAGCTCTTGTCTTGCAGTTTCTATTCCATTTTTGACATTTTTCATCTTTATTTATCTTGGTTAAGGTGGTAGACCTGGGTTACCCTAAAATTTTCCCATCATTCATTTTTTTTTAAATTTGCATCATTGAATAGTTATGTCTAAATACATTATCTGCCAAAGTTTCAAAAAATTTCACCGTGCCGTTTTCTCCATAGCACATCCTAAATATAGCAATTTTGGGGGTATTCTTGACGCGAGATGGTAATACTAGTTTGGGAAGATTCTAATAGATATGCACATTTATTTCTGATTGAAAGGGAATATTTTGGCTTTAATACACTTGAGAGTGTTGTTGTTGAATAAATATGAAATATCTAGCATATCTGAATATCCTGTTTGGAGATAATCACGTGCAAAACAGTGGAAACTGCAAAAAAGGGGGGATGCCCTGAGGACCACCTTGGTATTAAAAATCGGATTAAAAAAATTCCTGTCAATTAATTTGCACCAAAAAATGTCGCACTGAAGAATAGACATATAGACATCATTGCACGAAATATTACAAACTTTTACTGGCAGTATAAGAGAGGATCAAATATTACAATTTTTCCCCAAACATAGCATTCTATCTTTGCTAATATCTTTCATATTTAACATTAAATTCATGTTTTGTATTTGTTTTATTATTATTATTGATCTTATATTTATTGATTTTAGATTTATTCATTTTTGCCTTGAAATCTGTCAATGACATCTAAATGTTCGTTTCCGTCCCCCGATATCCTACGTCCCCATGATCGCCGTGTTTAAAACTTAGACATGTTGATTGTTTAGCTTTTAAAAAGCTACAAATAACTCAAGTTTTGTGAAAATAATTAGAATATAACACAATTCAGTGGCCAATTTGGTAAAGGAAGCGTCTGTTTGTATATTTTAAGATTTGGGATTTAACATTCACCTGGAATTTCGTCAGTACAAATTTGCAGAAGTTTGCCGTGATACTTTTGTATCAACAAATTAAACCTTCTTTATTGCTTGAATAAAACCTTTTCCTCTTATTCTTATGTATCTTCCCATTGATTACATTTGCTTTGACAATCAGCTTTACCATAAAACGAAGATTATTTGCAAGAAAAGAGTGACCTGCAAAAAGAAACAAGGCGACTTTAATTTCGCTTTGTAGTCGAGGGAGAACGACTTCAGACTATATAAGGCGAGAATTTCGCCCACTTCGCCTGGTTTGGTGAGCCCTGCAAGGAGCACATCTATGGAAAGGTAAAAGGAAAGGGAGTCATTTTTTTAACTGGCCATATCCAATGTAAACAATCTTTGTCACCAAGAAGCTTGGAATTGAGGGGGAATTTTCAAACGCACAGATGATCATATATTTGAGAAGACACTGAAAATAGAGTTATCTCCCATACCCCAGGCCTACTACCTTAACTCTTTACCGTTCGTATGACCCATATATGGGTCATAAGCGTTTTTTCCATTGCCATGCTGGAAAAGTAGGGACATAGCGGGAATACATTACATTTTTGATATGAAGTGTTATACATATTTGGAAAGCTTAACATCTCCAGATTAAAATGGATATATCATTTTTCATTGTCAGTGCCTTTTTTTTAACGCAAAATTGTTTTAACTGGAGACTTATCTTTTGAAAATTGGATAAAAAATTGACGTTTTTTTTTACCAAAGAGATCGCTGAAAATAACTACGCGATACTTGTACAAAAAAAGAAAAAAAGTGGGAAAAAAGTACATAGAACGAATCACTGAATAAAACTGAAACTTTCCATCGATTTACTTTTTCTCAAAATGTCGTTTGTAATTTTTAGGGGCCCAATACCTCTTCAGTTATATCGAAAACTACGTGCTCCATACCGATTTTTGAGCCAACATTTTGAATTTCGTATGTATGTTTTTCTGTATATTGAAATAGGGAAAACTAATTCCAGAAATAGAAAAACAAATAAATTTTCTTTAATTTGATGTATAATACATGACTCTTCAGTGAGTAAATTTTGTGTACAAGTCCGTTAAATCCACATTTTGCTCTGGAAATAATACGAAAATTTTAGCCGTCATGCCTTCTAAATTACACCTCTTCCGTGCACAAAATGGAGTTGTCCACGGAAAAACCAGCCCATGCAAATGGTAAGGCTTGTATATTAACTTCTGAAACTGTTTTGTAAATCATGTACAAAAAAAGGATCGATATGTGTTCAGAAATTGTTCACTGTGAGGATATTTAGATCGCGGCAACCACTAAAAGGTTACTGGTAAGCTGAAAACCTTCGTGACCTTTTGACATGTAGTCAGTTGCCTGAGTTGGGATCCATACGACCCTAGTCAGTTTATTGACAGTTCACACGATTATACAATGACTGACATTTTTATGAAAAGGTGTAAGGTATTTATATTTTTTTGTTTTGTTTATTGAAGATAAATCTCTGTGTATTTGTGGATCTAGGATTTTCTTTAAAATGAGCACTTCTCCCATTTTTCCCTGATTTTCAAAGTGACAAGGTAAATAAGAATTAGTAAGAACATCTGTACCGAGTTAGGCTTTAATTCACCTGGTACATATGTGTGTGAAGGTAGGGGTATATATATTTTTTTAGTTATACATATTATTATATTGAAGACTCGTGCATCCTGTACAGTACTGTCAGTAGTCTTTGTAGGCTCTGTGAATTATTTTTTACTCCCGTATACATGTATATGTACATGTATTTATAAATAAATTGGGATGCATGTGTTATATGAAATTTGTTAAAATAAAAAGTTAAAACGTGGAATGTCGGTTGATTTTGGTTGCATTGAAACCTGTATATTTCCAGATTTTGAGGATTATGTTGAGCCTTTTGAGGATGATGGAATGTCTGAGGAAGAGGAGGATTATTTGGACTATCTGCTTGGGGATGAAAATGAACAAATACAAGATCCAGATGAAGTTTGGCAACCACCAGAAGTGTATATGTAAAGTTCAAACAAAAATGTTTAATAAAATAAAAAAGACACACAAAAAAAATAATAATCACACCATAATATTAGGAAAGTGATTATAGATACTGGGTTATTTTCATTCAACATGTTTGTCTATTTCTATTTAATGTGTCGAGGGTTATTATTCATCATGCATACATGTATAACCACTTTTCCCTGTGCAAAGGGAGAAATTTGTTTTTGTTCAACATGATATTCATATTTTATTTTATGTTCTTCTGTGCATGTACATATACCCTCAGCACCACCCTCCACTAAGAAAGGAAAAATGTACATGTATGATCTCAACTATCCTTGCTGAGATGACAAACATTTTGAACATAACACAAATGCTTTGCATATATCCATGTCAGTGAGATATTTAGGTTCCAGTGATTCTTAAACTTTAGTTTTTTTAATGTGGATTCAAAATGAGTTTTTATTTTTAAAACAATATACCACATTCATCACCATCTTGGTTTGTATAGGGTTGTAAGTTGTTGTGAAATATAAGTTTTATTTTTAATTCTGCACAAAATAAGAAATGTTTCAAAGAAATGATCCTTGAGAGTGCACTTTCTTGATACATGTATCTCGGCAGTGTATAATTTTGTTTTTCCATTTTTAAATTGAGCAATTCAAAGTTGTATTAATAATGATGTGATGGCAAAAAAGAGACATTTTTCCCACCCTGCATAAAATAGGTAAGAATGACTGGTAAGCTGTTCATTTCTCTCTGCTTGTAAGTCATGTGAAAAATTAACTTGATATCCTGAAGGTATATGTTTCATATTAAAGTTTGTATTATCTCATCTACAGGTCATCACAGTCTTCATTGGAAAGTATGTCGAGTATGGGTGAACCTACACCTACCAGTGTCTACTGGAAGGATGACAATGTTAAGGATGAGGGTGCACCAGATCCAAGGACAGTACAGTTCAGACCAGGAAGAAAGCCAGGAATACATCTTGGAAGACTATCACGGTATTTTTTATTTTGAATTGTTGTAAATAATTTGCTCATTAATTTTTTTCTCTATGACACTCATGCAAAATACAATTGTTACAAACAGCTTGGAGAAACCTTAAATGTAAGGAAATACAGTGTTCCTATTGTTACAGACTTATTTGCAAGCTTAATTCCATAATATGAATGATTTTTACATCAATAAAAGTAAACAACACTAGGAGTAAATAATAATTATATTATTTACTTTACTTGTAGTTGATAAAAAAAAATAAAAAAAGTTATTAGCTGACAGTAAATGTTTGTATGTGTCCTTTGACTGTAATGAACCTTCCAAGAAGATTGTTCACTGATTGTTGATGTTCTGATAAAAATTTAACATCAGGATGACATTCATAGACTGTTGTTTTTTAACCTTTGCTGGGTTGGAGGTGTTTTACACTTGTGGAGAAGTGTGAGTTTGTCTCACTGTTGAAGGCTTCAAAATAAATGTAGAATGAAAAACAAGGTTCAAAGCTCTGTTCAAATATATTTGTGAAATATGAATTGTGTTATGATTTTACATGTATATCTGGATCTCCTTCTTTTCACTTGTCAGTTTTATTGATATTAATGTTTTTATTTTTTAGACAAACACTGAAGTCTTTGAATACCCCCATCAACTTTTTTAGACTTTTTCTGACCAACATGCTAGTAACATCACTATGTATTGCAACAAATCAGCATGCAGAATTTCTTATAAGAAATGGCAACTTCAAGTCATATGCAAGATCTGATGGTACATGGGAAAGAGTAGCTGAAGCTGAGATGGAGAGGTAAATGAGATACATGTCTACTGCTTTTATAAGAAAAATACCATTTATTTAATTATTTTTAAATCATGTCATCAGCTATTCATAGAGACATTTCTTATCTCAATTCAGTATGTAGAATAATATGAAATGAAAAGCAACAATGTTTTGAAACAAATACCATACATGGTTTTGATATTCACACACAAGAAGGTAACATGTGTCTATTGTTACAAATCAAGACTTTGTCCAAATCTTCTTCTTTCCATAATTAGAAAGAATGTGGGCAAGATGTATGTTTGTCTCAAATACAACCATTAATTATATACATATATAGGACTTAGTTTCATTTTTTATTTGCAGATTTATTGGTATATTGATTTATATGTCTTTCATGAAGCTAAGTTCTCTAGATTGCTATTGGAGTACAGATCCCCTGTATAGATTCAACCCTATTTCATCATGTATGACATCACTGAGATTCAAGGCCATCTTGGCATTTTTGCAGATCACACCATTACCTGATATTGATAAAGGTAAAATATCTTGATTCTGGTGTAAACATTCTGATTTTAAATCTACTTGCATTCCATCTTTTAATGAAAACTCCAAGAGACTAAGATGTACTTTTTGTTATGCTCATGCCAAGTTAAATGAACTCCCAGAAACACATTGTAAAACATTGTTCCATTGTGGAAATTGTAATGTGAATCTTTGTTTTTCACCTGACAGAGATTGCTTTACTAAATGGCACAGTACAGAAGGTGCTAGAGTGAGGGCTTGGGTAAAAGAAAATGGAAGGAATAAAGATCATTAAGATATGTTAAATTTTAGTAAGTCTGTATGTCATGTTTGTTTTAGCTGAAACAATTTTTTTTCAGTGTAACTTATAACAAAATCAAAGAAAAAGCAAAAAAATGATGTAAAAAAACATGCTGATATCAAGTCATCAGTTATGAATACAAAAAAAAGAGAAAAAAATAAATCAGTTAGTTATAAAGAATTAGTCAAAAAGAAATAATAGAAAAAATGAGTATATGAAAAAAAAATCTGATCACAAAATTGCAAAAAAAAAAAAAACCCCAAAAAAACAACACTAGATCACAAAATTATGAAAAAGCAGAAAAAAAATATAAGCTTTGGTAGTTTAAAGACAAACACTGAACTTCCAGTTCAGAGATGGAGGTTCAAATCTACCCCAAAGCCAAGAACAGTTATTTTTTTTAATGTTAGTAGTCTTTTTATCACTAGTATAGGAGCATAGGTATAACCTATTTTTGAAGGTAAGAAGTGGCAGTTTCAGATGTTACAAAACCTCAATCATTAATGTAAATTACTAGTACCAGTTAATTAGTGATTTTAAAGACCTCAATTATATCATTAAATGAAAACTAAACAAAAAGGTCAATTTATTTTATTTATATGTCACTAGATCAATTTTAGAATATGTGATGAAATGCTGAAATTCAGACATAGTTCTATGGTTGTTATGCAGTAGAAATGGTTGCTATGCAGAAGAAATGGTTGATATGGATCAAGACAGGTAGTATATAATTCCTATTTTTTTTTATTATAAAAATATATTAAGAGACTGACACATTTACAGCAAAATTCGAATTTTTCATTAGCATTGATTTGTAGAAAGTTTTGTTGTAGATGCAGCAAACCTGCAAGCATTCTTTTATTTTTTGGACATGAACATTAACTTCTTACCAATATTCTAGTAAGTAATATTAACAATCACAATCTACCTTTAAATAAAAACTCATCATATCTCTTCTAGGTATTTTTGTGTAAAAAATTGATTTCATGTTTGAAAATATGATGAAATACTGAAAATCACATCTCGTCCTCACGGTTGCCATGCAGTAAGAATGGTTGCTAAGAATAAATTACAGATTATAAATACATTTTTTTGCTCTTGAAAGTGCAAAAATATAAAAAGATAGACAGCTTTACTTTATAATTCTATTTCTTAATATAATAATAATTATTCCATTATTATTAGAAACACTGGTGAAAAAATGACCATAAATTGCTGTTGTAGAGTTTACTTAGCAAACAAATTTGTTTTTACTTCTGATGAAAATCCAAAATACAAATGAGTATGGAATAAAAATTAGATATCATAGAAGATATTTAATGTTAATATTACACACTATTTCACAATGTATAGTGTGTTTATAGTGGAACTTTTTTGTGTTTGATGAAAAAATATAGGTATTTTTTGCAACTTAGTAAATGCGAATGTGGTTACCATAGCAACAGCTCTTGATTTTTCTGCAATATAGGATTTTATTTTCAAAAACAACTTTAATGCCTTCACTTTGGTACCTAACATTAAGATGAATCACCATTGATATCACCATACCAGTGTCTACAACTCAAACTTAGTTTTTGTCATGATTTTGCACCAAAAAGTCATAAATGATAAAGAGTTAAATTGTTGTTGCTGCTTTCAACTTTTAACTTTCTTGTTTTTAAGGATTTGATGGCTTCTTCTAGTGTTTTACAAAGTGCTGAGTTTAGGAGCTCAGTGTTGATTTTTGCTCCATTAATTGTCGTGTTACACATTATTTCATGTATATGTTCGATATCGCTTTCTAGGAATTTGCTGATATTTTTACCATTAATGAGAAGACTGCATTTGGTAATATATGCATTATGATGGTGCATCAAAAATTTGAAATGTATATTGAACTTTTCTACCTCCTTTATCTTTTGCAATAACCTTGTTAAAATCAAATAGTTTTATTGCATTTGGATTTCTGCAGTATAATTCAACAGCAGATGTAAAGAGTTCGAAGGAAACGGCATCTAATTCTACAGTAATACCACCACCAGTAGCAGTGTATTGGATTTCTGATCTTTTAGTACATTCTAACTTCTTTTTTAAAGATTTTTCAATGTTAAGACTATAGTTGTTATTATAATAATTCTGTGCTTGGGAATTACATGATCTCGTCAATGTAGACTTTATTTCATCTGATATAGCTAATGCCATTTCGTGTTGTTAGGTATTATTGAAATTCTGCGAAATAAAACTGTTAAAACACAATAAGGTAGTAAAAAAGTACTGTCGAAATTACAGTATGTGACTATCAATAGGTCGTTGTGGTAGGTCCCACTATCGCCCAATTGATAAGCAGATAAAATAAATTAAATAAGATAAGGGTATGATGATATGATAAAAACACAAAATAAAAGTAAATGTACATATATATATCGAAATCACCAGCAATCAATCCTAATTCTCGGTATAATTTTTCGTAGCCAGACTTTGGCTAGCAATTCTTTTGGATGGATACCATCACGGTAAAGATTAAAGTTGTAGAGGTCTCTTGCACGCTTGTGTTTATTCTTGGTATGGCAAGTTATAGGGTGATAGACGTCATTGTTGAAACCTGGTGATCTTACCGATAGTCTGTTATTTAGGGCTCTAATCTTATGATTTGCATCTAGGATGTGGCTTATCAATGTGTTGTCCTTTGATATAAAACTTCTAGGATCAGGGTGTTCTTTAGCTTTGTTCCATAAATAGATTGAATATACCGGTATTTCTAGAAAAGTTACCTTACATACAGGGTAGCCTTGTATTAATGTAACTATGTCTTCAAAATTTCTAATGAGATTATCTATTGCTTCTTTAGGATTTTCTCTTATATCAACTGTATCATTGGTTTTGATTGTTAGGTCACAAGTCCCAAGCCACACATAGAGAGAGATATTATCTAATTGGCCAATTTTATTGTCTAAATTTGATTTCAACCAATTTAGTCCTAGATCTGAAGTCTGTCCTGATTTGAACCACCATTTGATATTATTTTCGAGTGGTAGAGAGCCTACATTACGCAGATATTTTGCTTTGCTATCTGTAAAAATCACCGGCGTCAGTATTTGTGAGCCAGCTGGAAGGACTAGAGTAGAGTTTTTTCTGAGATATCTATCCAATTTATGTTCCGTCGTGTGGATTAATTATATTGGCTGTCGCTGAAATTTGCTTATTATTATTTTGTAATAATTTATTAGTGTTGGTTATTTACGCAATGAAAAAGCAAGATACGGTTTTTATCCGCGCATGCCTTAATCTAATGTGGCAGATCAGCTATCTTCGATATTAATATAATAAAAATAAAAAAATCAATTTAAAATAATAAAATAAATGAGTATTAGGTACAGTATTGATGCGTTTTGGTCTGGGGCACACAAGGAACACACGGTTTAGAAGCCCACCATGTGGTCTAGAAGTGCGCCATATTTTAAATGTGATGCGTCACGTACACCTAATTTAAATTTTTGATTAAATCACGATAATTTCAGAATTTTGATGAATTCAGTATTCCTCAGATTGTTTGTGTATTAAATGTGTGCAATAAAACACTAAATCTGTAACAGCTTTCTGTATCTAATGAAATTTGTCTGTGAAGCAGGAGCAAGAAATTACACATCTACCACCGTCAATAACCTTCACCTTCATAAATGAATTAAAAATATTGCATCATGACCGATATTGCAGTCCATTCTTTCTCCTTAAAGTTTGTTACGCACTAGAGAGGTTCCGAGTAAAATGATATTTGCACACAAGCAGACGAGATATAAACAAGATGGCAGAATTATACTGAATACATGTTGCAAAGAAATATGGTGAAATGTAAATGTTACAGACTGAAATATTTGGTACTATATTATAAAAGGCTTGTTGCACTAATATTGAGGATTATTGTCCCTCTCAGTATATCGTCTCTACCATGCTGCACACTTTGCTATATATAGATCACTGTATCACACTCTACCATACTGTACACTTTGTCACATATATACCATTGTATCACACTCTACCATACTGTACACTTTGTTACATATAGATCACTGTATCACACTCTACCATACTGTACACTTTGTTACATATAGATCACTGTATCACACTCTTTCATACTGTACACGTTACATATAGATCACTGTATCACACTCTAACATACTGTACACTTTGTTACATATAGAGCACTGTATCACACTCTAACATACTGTACACTTTGTTACATGTAGATCACTGTATCACACTCTACCATACTGTACACTTTGTTACATATAGATCACTGTATCACACTCTAACATACTGTACATGTTGTTACACATAGATTACTGTATCACACTCTAACATACTGTGCACTTTGTTACATATAGATCACTGTATCAAACTCTACCATACTGTAAGCTTTGTTACATATAGATCACTGTATCAAAGTCTACCATACTGTACACTTTGTTACATATAGGTCACTGTATTACAACATACTGTACACTTTGATACATATAGATCACTGTATCACACTCTTTTATACTGTACAGTTTGTTACATATAGATCACTTTATCACACTCTACCATACTGTTCACTTTGTTACATATATACCACTGTATCACACTCTACCATACTATACACTTTGTCACATATATACAACTATATCACACTCTACGATATTGTACACTTTGTTACATATATACCACTGTATCACACTACCATACTGTACACTTTGTTACATATAGATCACTGTATCACACTCTAACATACTGTACACTTTGTCACATATATACCATTGTATCACACTCTATCATACTGTACACTTTGTTACATATAGATCACTGTATCACACTCTACCATACTGTACACTTTGTTACATATAGATCACTGTATCACACTCTTTCATACTGTACACGTTACATATAGATCACTGTATCACACTCTACCATACTGTACACTTTGTCACATATATACCACTGTATTACACTCTACCATACTGTACACTTTGTCACATATACCACTGTATCATACTCTACCATATTGTACACTTTGTTACATATATACCACTGTATCACACTCTATGATACTGTACACTTTGTTACATATATACCACTGTATCACACTCTATGATACTGTACACTTTGTTACATATATACCACTGTATCACACACTAACATACTGTACACTTTGTCACATATATACCACTGTATCACACTCTACCATACTGTAAACTTTGTTACATATAGATCACTGTATCAAAGTCTACCATACTGTACACTTTGTTACATATAGGTCACTGTATTACAACATACTGTACACTTTGATACATATAGATCACTGTATCACACTCTAACATAATGTACACTTTGTTACATTGAAATCACTGTATCAAACTCTACCATACTGTACACTTTGTTACATATATATCACTATGACACTCTTTCATACCGTACACTTTGCTACATATAGATATCTGTATCACACTTTAACATACTGTACACTTTGATCCACATAGATCACTGAATCACACTCGTTCATACTGTACACTTTGTTACATATAAATCACTGTATCACACTCTAACATACTGTACACTTTGCTACATACAGATCACTGTATCACACTCTTTCATACTGTACACTTTGTTACATATAAATCACTGTATCACACTCTAACATACTGTACACTTTGCTACATATAAATCACTGTATCACACTCTTTTATACTGTACAGTTTGTTACATATAGATCACTGTATCACACTCTACCATGCTGCACACTTTGCTATATATAGATCACTGTATCACACTCTACCATACTGTACACTTTGTTACATATAGATCACTGTATCACACTCTAACATACTGTACACTTTGTCACATATATACCATTGTATCACACTCTACCATACTGTACACTTTGTTACATATAGATCACTGTATCACACTCTACCATACTATACACTTTGTTACATATAGATCACTGTATCACACTCTTTCATACTGTACACGTTACATATAGATCACTGTATCACACTCTACCATACTGTACACTTTGTCACATATATACCACTGTATTACACTCTACCATACTGTACACTTTGTCACATATACCACTGTATCACACTCTACCATATTGTACACTTTGTTACATATATGCCACTGTATCACACTCTTAACATGCTGTACACTTTGTTACATACATACCACTGTATCACACTCTACCATACTGTACACTTTGTCACATATACCACTGTATCACACTCTACCATATTGTACACTTTGTTACATATATGCCACTGTATCACACTCTTAACATGCTGTACACTTTGTTACATACATACCACTGTATCACACTCTAGCATGCTGTACACTTTGTTACATATATACCACTGTATCACACTCTATGATACTGTACACTTTGTTACATATATACCACTGTATCACACTACCATACTGTACACTTTGTTACATATATACCACTGTATCACACACTAACATACTGTACACTTTGTCACATATATACCACTGTATCACACTCTACCATACTGTACACTTTGTCACATATATACCACTGTATCACACTCTACCATACTGTACACTTTGCTACATATATACCACTGTATCACACTCTACCATACTGTACACTTTGTCACATATAGATCACTGTATCACACTCTAATATACTGTACACTTTGTTGCATATAGATCACTGTATCAAACTCTACCATACTGTACACTTTGTTACATATAGATCAATGTATCACACTCTAACATACTGTATACTTTGTTATATATAGATCAATGTATCACACTCTACCATACTGTGCACTTTGTCACATATATATCACTGTATCAAACTCTACCATACTGTACACTTTGTTACATATATATCACTGTATCACAATCTACCATACTGTACACTTTGTTACATATAGATCACTGTATCACACTCTACCATACTGTACAGTTTGTTACATATAGATCACTGTTTCACACTCTAACATACTCTACACTTTGTTACATATATATCGCTGTATCACACTACCATACTGTACACTTTGTTACATAGAGATCACTGTCTCACACTCTACCATACTGTACAGTTTGTTACATATAGATCACTGTATCACACCCTTTCATACTCTACACTTTGTTACACATAGATCACTGTATCACACTCTATCATACTGTACACTTTATTACATATAGATCACTGTATCACATTCTACCATACTGTACACTTTGTTACATATAGATCACTGTATCACACTCTAGCATACTGTACACTTTGTTACATATAGATCACTGTATCACACTACCATACTGTACACTTTGTTACATATGGATCACTGTATCACACTCTACCATACTGTACACTTTGTTAGATATAGATCACTGTGTCACACTCTTTCATACTGTACACTTTGTTACATATAGATCATTGTATCACACTCTACCATACTATACACTTTGATACATATATACCACTGTATCACACTCTACCATGCTGTACACTTTGTTACATATATACCACTGTATCACACTCTACCATACTGTACACTTTATTACATATATACCACTGTATCACACTCTACGATACTGTACACTTTGTTACATATATACCACTGTATCACACTATCATACTGTACACTTTGTTACATATATACCACTGTACACTTTGTCACATATATACCACTGTATCACACTCTACCCTACTGTACACTTTGTCACATATATACCACTGTATCACACTCTACCATACTGTACACTTTGCTACATATATACCACTGTATCACACTCTACCATACTGTACACTTTGTCACATATAGATTACTGTATCACACTCTAATAAACTGTACACTTTGTTACATATAGATCACTGCATCAAACTCTACCATACTGTACACTTTGTTACATATAGATCACTGTATCACACTCTAACATACTGTACACTTTGTTATATATAGATCAATGTATCACACTCTAACATACTGTACACTTTGTCACATATAGATCACTGTATCAAACTCTACCATACTGTACACTTTGCTACATAGAGATCACTATCTCACACTCTACCATACTGTACAGTTTGTTACATATAGATCACTGTATCACACTCTTTCATACTGTACACTTTGTTACACATAGATCACTGTATCACACTCTACCATACTGTACAGTTTGTTAGATATAGATCACTGTATCACACTCTTTCATACTGTACACTTTGTTACATATAGATCACAGTATCACACTCTACCATACTGTACACTTTGTTAGATATAGATCACTGTGTCACACTCTTTCATACTGTACACTTTGTTACATATAGATCACTGTATCAAACACTACCATACTGTTCACTTTGCTACATATAGATCACTGTATCACACTCTACCATACTGTACACTTTGTTACATATAGATCACTGTATCAAACACTACCATACTGCTCACTTTGTTACATATAGATCACTGTATCACGCACTAATATACTGTACACTTTGTTACATATAGAGCACTGTATCACACTCTAACATACTGTACACTTTGTTACATATAGATCACTGTATCACACTCTAACATACTGTACACATTGTTACATGTAGATCACTGTATCACACTCTACCATTCTGTACACTTAGTTACATATAGATCACTGTATCACACTCTAACATACTGTACATGTTGTTACACATAGATTACTGTATCACACTCTAACATACTGTGCACTTTGTTACATATAGATCACTGTATCAAACTCTACCATACTGTAAACGTTGTTACATATAGATCCCTGTATCAAAGTCTACCATACTGTACACTTTGTTACATATAGGTCACTGTATTACAACATACTGTACACTTTGTCACATATAGATCACTGTATCACACTCTAATATACTGTACACTTTGTTACACATAGATCACTGTATCACACTCTACCATACCATACACTTTGCTACACATAGATCACTGTATCACACTCTACCATACTGTACAGTTTGTTAGATATAGATCACTGTACCACACTATTTCATACTGTACACTTTGTTACATATATATCACAGTATCACACTCTACCATACTGTACACTTTGTTAGATATAGATCACTGTGTCACACTCTTGCATACTGTACACTTTGTTACATATAGATCACTGTATCAAACACTACCATACTGTTCACTTTGTTACATATAGATCACTGTATCACACTCTACCATACTGTACACTTTGTTACATATTGATCACTGTATCAAACACTACCATACTGCTCACTTTGTTACATATAGATCACTGTATCACGCACTAATATACTGTACACTTTGTTACATATAGAGCACTGTATCACACTCTAACATACTGTACACTTTGTTACATATAGAGCACTGTATCACACTCTAACATACTGTACACATTGTTACATGTAGATCACTGTATCACACTCTACCATTCTGTACACTTAGTTACATATAGATCACTGTATCACACTCTAACATACTGTACATGTTGTTACACATAGATTACTGTATCACACTCTAACATACTGTGCACTTTGTTACATATAGATCACTGTATCAAACTCTACCATACTGTAAACGTTGTTACATATAGATCACTGTATCAAAGTCTAATATACTGTACACTTTGTTACATATAGGTCACTGTATCACACTAACATAATGTACACTTTGTTACATTGAGATCACTGTATCAAACTCTACCATACTGTACACTTTGTTACATATATATCACTATCACACTGTTTCATACTGTACACTTTGTTACATATAGATGTCTGTATCACACTATAACATACTGTACACTTTGATACACATATATCACTGTATCACACTCTTTCATACTGTACACTTTGTTACATATAAATCACTGTATCACACTCTAACATACTGTACACTTTGCTACATATAGATCACTGTATCAAACTCTACCATACCATACACTTTGCTACATATAGATCACTGTATCACACTCTAGCATACTGTACACTTTGTTACAAATAGATCACTGTATTACACTCTAACATACTGTACACTTTGTTACATATATATCACTATATCACACTCTAACATACTGTACACTTTGTTACATATATATCACTATATCACACTATAACATACTGTACACTTTTTTACATATAGATATCTGTATCACACTATAACATACTGTACACTTTGTTATATATAGATATCTGTATCACACTCTACCATACTGTACACTTTGTTTCATATAGATGTCTGTATCACATGCTTTCATACCATACACTTTGTTACATATAGATCACTGTATCACACTATAACATACTGTACACTTTGTTACATATAGATATCTGTATCACACTCTAACATACTGTACACTTTGTTACATATGGATGTCTGTATCACATGCTTTCATACCATACACTTTGTTACATATAGATCACTGTATCAAACTATACCATACCATAGACTTTGTTATATATAGATAACTGTATCACTCTAACATATTGTACACTTTGTTGCATATATATCACTGTATCACACTCTACCATACTGTACACTTTGCTATATATAGATATCTGTATCACACTCTACCATACTGTACAATTTGTTACATATAGATCCCTGTATTAAACTCTACCATACCAAACACTTTGTTATATAGAGATCACTGTATCAAATTCTACCATACCATACTGTACACTTTGTCACATATATACCATTGTATCACACTCTACCATACTGTACACCTTGTTACATATAGATCACTGTATCACACTCTACCATACTGTACACTTTGTTACATATAGATCACTGTATCACACTCTTCCATACTGTACACGTTACATATAGATCACTGTATCACACTCTAACATACTGTACACTTTGTTACATATAGATCACTGTATCACACTCTAACATACTGTACATGTTGTTACACATAGATTACTGTATCACACTCTAACATACTGTGCACTTTGTTACATATAGATCACTGTATCAAACTCTGCCATACTGTAAACTTTGCTACATATAGATCACTGTATCAAAGTTTAACATACTGTACACTTTGCTACATATAGGTCACTGTATTACAACATACTGTACACTTTGATACATATAGATCACTGTATCACACTCTAACATAATGTACACTTTGTTACATTGAAATCACTGTATCAAACTCTACCATACTGTACACTTTGTTACATATATATCACTATGACACTCTTTCATACTGTACACTTTGTTACATATAGATGTCTGTATCACACTATAACATACTGTACACTTTGATACACATAGATCACTGTATCACACTCTTTCATACTGTACACTTTGTTACATATAAATCACTGTATCACACTCTAACATACTGTACACTTTGCTACATATAGATCACTGTATCACACTCTTTCATACTGTACACTTTGTTACATATAAATCACTGTATCACACTCTAACATACTGTACACTTTGTCACATATAGATCACTGTATCAAACTCTACAATACTGTACACTTTGCTACATAGAGATCACTATCTCACACTCTACCATACTGTACAGTTTGTTACAAATAGATCACTGTATCACACTCTTTCATACTGTACACTTTGTTACACATAGATCACTGTATCACACTCTATCATACTGTACACTTTGTTACACACAGATCACTGTATCACACTCTACCATACTGTACAGTTTGTTAGATATAGATCACTGTATCACACTCTTTCATACTGTACACTTTGCTACATATAGATCACAGTATCACACTCTACCATACTGTACACTTTGTTAGATATAGATCACTGTGTCACACTCTTTCATACTGTACACTTTGTTACATATAGATCACTGTATCAAACACTACCATACTGTTCACTTTGCTACATATAGATCACTGTATCACACTCTACCATACTGTACACTTTGTTACATATAGATCACTGTATCAAACACTACCATACTGCTGACTTTGTTACATATAGATCACTGTATCACGCACTAATATACTGTACACTTTGTTACATATAGATCACTGTATCACACTCTAACATACTGTACACTTTGTTACATATAGAGCACTGTATCACACTCTAACATACTGTACACATTGTTACATGTAGATCACTGTATCACACTCTACCATTCTGTACACTTAGTTACATATAGATCACTGTATCACACTCTAACATACCGTACATGTTGTTACACATAGATTACTGTATCACACTCTAACATACTGTGCACTTTGTTACATATAGATCACTGTATCAAACTCTACCATACTGTAAACGTTGTTACATATAGATCCCTGTATCAAAGTCTACCATACTGTACACTTTGTTACATATAGGTCACTGTATTACAACATACTGTACACTTTGTCACATATAGATCACTGTATCACACTCTAATATACTGTACACTTTGTTACATATAGATCACTGTATCAAACTCTTCCATACTGTACACTTTGTTACATATAGATCACTGTATCACACTCTAACATACTGTACACTTTGTTATATATAGATCAATGTATCACACTCTACCATACTGTACACTTTGTCACATATAGATCACTGTATCAAACTCTACCATACTGTACAGTTTGTTACATATAGATCACTGTTTTACACTCTAACATACTCTACACTTTGTTACATAGAGATCACTATCTCACACTCTACCATACTGTACAGTTTGTTACATATAGAGCACTGTATCACACTAACATAATGTACACTTTGCTACATTGAGATCACTGTATCAAACTCTACCATACTGTACACTTTGTTACATATATATCACTATCACACTCTTTCATACTGTACACTTTGTTACATATAAATCACTGTATCACACTCTAGCATACTGTACACTTTGCTACATATAGATCACTGTATCAAACTCTACCATACCATACACTTTGTTACATATAGATCACTGTATCACACTATAGCATACTGTACACTTTTTTACATATAGATATCTGTATCACACTATAACATACTGTACACTTTGTTATATATAGATATCTGTATCAAACTATACCATACCATAGACTTTGTTATATATAGATCACTGTATCACTCTAACATACTGTACACTTTGTTGCATATATATCACTGTATCACACTCTACCATACTGTACACTTTGTTATATATAGATATCTGTATCACACTCTACCATACTGTACAATTTGTTACATATAGATCACTGTATTAAACTCTACCATACCAAACACTTTGTTATATATAGATCACTGTATCAAATTCTACCATACCATACTGTACACTTTGTCACATAAATACCATTGTATCACACCCTACCATACTGTACACCTTGTTACATATAGATCACTGTATCACACTCTACCATACTGTACACTTTGTTACATATAGATCACTGTATCACACTCTTCCATACTGTACACGTTGCATATAGATCACTGTATCACACTCTAACATACTGTACACTTTGTTGCATATAGATCACTGTATCACACTCTAACATACTGTACATGTTGTTACACATAGATTACTATATCACACTCTAACATACTGTGCACTTTGCTACATATAGATCACTGTATCAAACTCTGCCATACTGTAAACTTTGTTACATATAGATCACTGTATCAAAGTCTACCATACTGTACACTTTGTTACATATAGGTCACTGTATTACAACATACTGTACACTTTGATACATATAGATCACTGTATCACACTCTAACATAATGTACACTTTGTTACATTGAAATCACTGTATCAAACTCTACCATACTGTACACTTTGTTACATATATATCACTATGACACTCTTTCATACTGTACACTTTGTTACATATAGATATCTGTATCACACTATAACATACTGTACACTTTGATACACATAGATCACTGTATCACACTCTTTCATACTGTACACTTTGTTACATATAAATCACTGTATCACACTCTAACATACTGTACACTTTGCTACATATAGATCACTGTATCACACTCTTTCATACTGTACACTTTGTTACATATAAATCACTGTATCACACTCTAACATACTGTACACTTTGCTACATATAGATCACTGTATCACACTCTTTTATACTGTACAGTTTGTTACATATAGATCACGTTATCACACTACCATGCTGCACACTTTGCTATATATAGATCACTGTATCACACTCTACCATACTGTACACTTTGTTACATATATACCACTGTATCACACTCTACCATACTGTACACTTTGTCACATATATACCACTATATCACACTCTACGATATTGTACACTTTGTTACATATATACCACTGTATCACACTACCATACTCTACACTTTGTTACATATAGATCACTGTATCACACTCTAATATACTGTACCCTTTGTCACATATATACCATTGTATCACACTCTACCATACTGTACACTTTGTTACATATAGATCACTGTATCACACTCTACCATACTGTACACTTTGTTACATATAGATCACTGTATCACGCTCTTTCATACTGTACACGTTACATATAGATCACTGTATCACACTCTACCATACTGTACACTTTGTCACATATATACCACTGTATTACACTCTACCATACTGTACACTTTGTCACATATACCACTGTATCATACTCTACCATATTGTACACTTTCCTACATATATACCACTGTATCACACTCTAACATGCTGTACACTTTGTTACATATATACCACTGTATCACACTCTACCATACTGGACACTTTATTACATATATACCACTGTATCACACACTAACATACTGTACACTTTGTTAAATATAGATCACTGTATCACACTCTACCATACTGTACACTTTGTTACATATAGGTCACTGTATTACAACATACTGTACACTTTGATACATATAGATCACTGTATCACACTCTAACATAATGTACACTTTGTTACATTGAAATCACTGTATCAAACTCTACTATACTGTACACTTTGTTACATATATATCACTATGACACTCTTTCATACCGTACACTTTGCTACATATAGATATCTGTATCACACTATAACATACTGTACACTTTGATACACATAGATCACTGTATCACACTCTTTAATACTGTACACTTTGTTACATATAAATCACTGTATCACACTCTAACATACTGTACACTTTGCTACATATAGATCACTGTATCACACTCTTTCATAATGTACACTTTGTTACATATAAATCACTGTATCACACTCTAACATACTGTACACTTTGCTACATATAGATCACTGTATCACACTCTTTTATACTGTACAGTTTGTTACATGTAGACCACTGTATCACACTCTACCATGCTGCACACTTTGCTATATATAGATCACTGTATCAGACTCTACCATACTGTACACTTTGTTACATATATACCACTGTATCACACTCTACCATACTGTACACTTTGTTACATATATACCACTGTATCACACTACCATACTGTACACTTTGTTACATATATACCACTGTATCACACTACCATACTGTACACTTTGTTACATATAGATCACTGTATCACACTCTAACATACTGTACACTTTGTCACATATATACCATTGTATCACACTCTACCATACTGTACACTTTGTTACATATATATCACTGTATCAAACTCTACCATACTGTACACTTTGTTACATATAGATCACTGTATCACACTCTACCATACTGTACACTTTGTTACATATATACCACTGTATCACACTCTACCATGCTGTAAACTATGTTACATATATACCACTGTATCACACTCTACGATACTGTACACTTTGTTACATATATACCACTGTATCACACTAACATACTGTACACTTTGTTACATATATACCACTGTATCACACTCTACCATACTGTAAACTTTGTCACATATATACCACAATATCACACTCTACGATATTGTACACTTTGTTACATATATACCACTGT
This sequence comes from Bathymodiolus septemdierum, assembly GCA_963383655.1. Taxonomy (NCBI): domain Eukaryota; kingdom Metazoa; phylum Mollusca; class Bivalvia; order Mytilida; family Modiolidae; genus Bathymodiolus; species Bathymodiolus septemdierum. The sequence continues at coordinate 7,753 of CAUJNP010000116.1, read as the reverse complement.
ATCACACTACCATACTGTACACTTTGTTACATATATATCACTGTATCACACTCTAATATACTGTACACTTTGTCACATATATACCATTGTATCACACTCTACCATACTGTACACTTTGTTACATATAGATCACTGTATCACACTCTACCATACTGTACACTTTGTTACATATAGATCACTGTATCACGCTCTTTCATACTGTACACGTTACATATAGATCACTGTATCACACTCTACCATACTGTACACTTTGTCACATATATACCACTGTATTACACTCTACCATACTGTACACTTTGTCACATATACCACTGTATCATACTCTACCATATTGTACACTTTCTTACATATATACCACTGTATCACACTCTAACATGCTGTACACTTTGTTACATATATACCACTGTATCACACTCTACCATACTGGACACTTTATTACATATATACCACTGTATCACACACTAACATACTGTACACTTTGTTACATATAGATCACTGTATCAAAGTCTACCATACTGTACACTTTGTTACATATAGGTCACTGTATTACAACATACTGTACACTTTGATACATATAGATCACTGTATCACACTCTAACATAATGTACACTTTGCTACATTGAAATCACTGTATCAAACTCTACCATACTGTACACTTTGTTACATATATATCACTATGACACTCTTTCATACCGTACACTTTGCTACATATAGATATCTGTATCACACTATAACATACTGTACACTTTGATACACATAGATCACTGTATCACACTCTTTAATACTGTACACTTTGTTACATATAAATCACTGTATCACACTCTAACATACTGTACACTTTGCTACATATAGATCACTGTATCACACTCTTTCATACTGTACACTTTGTTACATATAAATCACTGTATCACACTCTAACATACTGTACACTTTGCTACATATAGATCACTGTATCACACTCTTTTATACTGTACAGTTTGTTACATGTAGATCACTGTATCACACTCTACCATGCTGCACACTTTGCTATATATAGATCACTGTATCACACTGTACCATACTGTACACTTTGTTACATATATACCACTGTATCACACTCTACCATACTGTACACTTTGTCACATATAGATCACTGTATCAAACTCTACCATACTGTACAGTTTGTTACATATAGATCACTGTTTCACACTCTAACATACTCTACGCTTTGTTACATAGAGATCACTATCTCACACTCTACCATACTGTTCAGTTTGTTACATATAGATCACTGCATCTCACTCTTTCATACTGTACACTTTGTTACACATAGATCACTGTATCACACTCTATCATACTGTACACTTTGTTACACATAGATCACTGTATCACACTCTACCATACTGTACAGTTTGTTAGATGTAGATCACTGTATCACACTCTTTCATACTGTACACTTTGTTACATATAGATCACAGTATCACACTCTACCATACTGTACACTTTGTTAGATATAGATCACTGTGTCACACTCTTTCATACTGTACACTTTGTTACATATAGATCACTGTATCAAACACTACCATACTGTTCTCTTTGTTACATATAGATCACTGTATCACACTCTACCATACTGTACACTTTGCTACATATAGATCACTGTATCAAACACTACCATACTGCTCACTTTGTTACATATAGATCACTGTATCACGCACTAATATACTGTACACTTTGTTACATATAGAGCACTGTATCACACTCTAACATACTGTCCACTTTGTTACATATAGAGCACTGTATCACACTCTAACATACTGTACGCTTTGTTACATGTAGATCACTGTATCACACTCTACCATACTGTACACTTTGCTACATATAGATCACTGTATCACACTCTAACATACTGTACATGTTGTTACACATAGATTACTGTATCACACTCTAACATACTGTGCACTTTGTTACATATAGATCACTGTATCAAACTCTACCATACTGTAAACGTTGTTACATATAGATCACTGTATCAAAGTCTACCATACTGTACACTTTGTTACATATAGGTCACTGTATTACAACATACTGTACACTTTGTTACATATACATCACTGTATCACACTAACATAATGTACTCTTTGTTACATTGAGATCACTGTATCAAACTCTACCATACTGTACACTTTGCTACATATATATCACTATCACACTCTTTCATACTGTACACTTTGTTACATATAGATGTCTGTATCACACTATGACATACTGTACACTTTGATACACATAGATCACTGTATCACACTCTTTCATACTGTACACTTTGCTACATATAAATCACTGTATCACACTCTAACATACTGTACACTTTGCTACATATAGATCACTGTATCAAACTCTACCATACCATACACTTTGTTACATATAGATCACTGTATCACACTATAACATACTGTACACTTTATTACATATAGATATCTGTATCACACTATAACATACTGTACACTTTGCTATATATAGATATCTGTATCACACTCTACCATACTGTACACTTTGTTTCATATAGATGTCTGTATCACATGCTTTCATACCATACACTTTGTTACATATAGATCACTGTATCACACTCTAACATACTGTACACTTTGTTACATATGGATGTCTGTATCACATGCTTTCATACCATACACTTTGTTACATATAGATCACTGTATCAAACTATACCATACCATAGACTTTGTTATATATAGATCACTGTATCACTCTAACATACTGTACACTTTGTTGCATATATATCACTGTATCACACTCTACCATACTGTACACTTTGCTATATATAGATATCTGTATCACACTCTACCATACTGTACACTTTGTTACATATAGATCACTGTATCACACTCTAGCATACTGTACACTTTGTTACATATAGAGCACTGTATCACACTCTAACATACTGTACACTTTGCTACATGTAGATCACTGTATCACACTCTACCATACTGTACACTTAGTAACATATAGATCACTGTATCACACTCTAACATACTGTACATGTTGTTACACATAGATTACTGTATCACACTCTAACATACTGTGCACTTTGTTACATATAGATCACTGTATCAAACTCTGTCATACTGTAAACTTTGTTACATATTGATCACTGTATCAAAGTCTACCATACTGTACACTTTGTTACATATAGGTCACTGTATTACAACATACTGTACACTTTGATACATATAGATCACTGTATCACACTCTAACATAATGTACACTTTGCTACATTGAAATCACTGTATCAAACTCTACCATACTGTACACTTTGTTACATATATATCACTATGACACTCTTTCATACCGTACACTTTGTTACATATAGATGTCTGTATCACACTATAACATACTGTACACTTTGATACACATAGATCACTGTATCACACTCTTTCATACTGTACACTTTGCTACATATAAATCACTCTATCACACTCTAACATACTGTACACTTTGCTACATATAGATCACTGTATCACACTCTTTCATACTGTACACTTTGTTACATATAAATCACTATATCACACTCTAACATACTGTACACTTTGCTACATATAGATCACTGTATCACACTCTTTTGTACTGTACAGTTTGTTACATATAGATCACGTTATCACACTCTACCATGCTGCACACTTTGCTATATATAGATCACTGTATCACACTCTTTTATACTGTACAGTTTGTTACATATAGATCACGTTATCACACTCTACCATACTGTACACTTTGTCACATATATACCACTGTATCACACTCTACGATATTGTACACTTTGTTACATATATACCACTGTATCACACTACCATACTGTACACTTTGTTACATATAGATCACTGTATCACACTCTAACATACTGTACACTTTGTCACATATATACCATTGCATCACACTCTACCATACTGTACACTTTGTTACATATATACCACTGTATCACACTACCATACTATACACTTTGCTACATATAGATCACTGTATCACACTCTAACATACTGTACACTTTGTCACATATATACCATTGTATCACACTCTACCATACTGTACACTTTGTTACATATAGATCACTGTATCACACTCTACCATACTGTACACTTTGTTACATATAGATTACTGTATCACACTCTTTCATACTGTACACGTTACATATAGATCACTGTATCACACTCTACCATACTGTACACTTTGTCACATATATACCACTGTATTACACTCTACCATACTGTACACTTTGTCACATATACCACTGTATCATACTCTACCATATTGTACACTTTGCTACATATATACCACTGTATCACACTCTAACATGCTGTACACTTTGTTACATATATACCACTGTATCACACTCTACCATACTGGACACTTTATTACATATATACCACTGTATCACACTCTATGATACTGTACACTTTGCTACATATATACCACTGTATCACACTACCATACTGTACACTTTGTTACATATATACCACTGTATCACACACTAACATACTGTACACTTTGTCACATATATACCACTGTATCACACTCCACCATACTGTAAACTTTGTTACATATAGATCACTGTATCAAAGTCTACCATACTGTACACTTTGTTACATATAGGTCACTGTATTACAACATACTGTACACTTTGATACATATAGATCACTGTATCACACTCTAACATAATGTACACTTTGCTACATTGAAATCACTGTATCAAACTCTACCATACTGTACACTTTGTTACATATATATCACTATGACACTCTTTCACACCGTACACTTTGCTACATATAGATATTTGTATCACACTATAACATACTGTACACTTTGAGACACATAGATCACTGTATCACACTCTTTCATACTGTACACTTTGTTACATATAAATCACTGTATCACACTCTAACATACTGTACACTTTGCTACATATAGATCACTGTATCACACTCTTTCATACTGTACACTGTGTTACATATAAATCACTGTATCACACTCTAACATACTGTACAGTTTGCTACATATAGATCACTGTATCACACTCTACCGTACTGTACACTTTGTTACATATATACCACTGTATCACACTCTACCGTACTGTACACTTTGTCACATATAGATCACTGTATCACACTCTAATATACTGTACACTTTGTTGCATATAGATCACTGTATCAAACTCTACCATACTGTACACTTTGTTACATATAGATCAATGTATCACACTCTAACATACTGTACACTTTGTTATATATATTGATCAATGTATCACACTCTACCATACTGTGCACTTTGTCACATATAGATCACTGTATCAAACTCTACCATACTGTACACGTTGTTACATATATATCACTGTATCACAATCTACCATACTGTACACTTTGCTACATATAGATCACTGTATCACACTCTACAATACTGTACAGTTTGTTACATATAAATCACTGTTTCACACTCTAACATACTTTACACTTTGTTACATATATATCACTGTATCACACTACCATACTGTACACTTTGTTACATAGAGATCACTGTCTCACACTCTACCATACAGTACAGTTTGTTAGATATAGATCACTGTATCACACTCTACCATACTGTACACTTTGTTACATATAGATCACTGTATCACACTCTAGCATACTGTACACTTTGTTACATATAGATCACTGTATCACACTACCATACTGTACACTTTGCTACATATGGATGTCTGTATCACACTACCATCTGTACAGTTTGTTAGATATAGATCACTGTATCACACTCTACCATACTGTACACTTTGTTACATATAGATCACTGTATCACACTCTACCATACTGTACACTTTGTTAGATATAGATCACTGTGTCACAGTCTTTCATACTGTACACTTTGTTACATATAGATCATTGTATCACACTCTACCATATTATACACTTTGATACATATATACCACTGTATCACACTCTACCATGCTGTACACTTTGCTACATATATACCACTGTATCACACTCTACGATACTGTACACTTTGTTACATATATACCACTGTATCACACTACCATACTGTACACTTTGTTGCATATATACCACTGTATCACACTCTACCATACTGTACACTTTGTCACATATAGATTACTGTATCACACTCTAATAAACTGTACACTTTGTTACATATAGATCACTGCATCAAACTCTACCATACTGTACACTTTGCTACATATAGATCACTGTATCACACTCTAACATACTGTACACTTTGTTATATATAGAGCAATGTATCACACTCTACCATACTATACACTTTGTCACATATAGATCACTGTATCAAACTCTACCATACTGTACACTGTTACATATAGATCACTGTATCACACTCTACCATACAGTACACTTTGTTACATATATACCACTGTATCACACTCTACCATGCTGTAAACTTTGTTACATATATACCACTGTATCACACTCTACGATACTGTACACTTTGTTACATATATACCACGGTATCACACTAACATACTGTACACTTTGTTACATATATACCACTGTACACTTTGTCATATATATACCACTGTATCACACTCTACCCTACTGTACACTTTGTCACATATATACCACTGTATCACACTCTACCATACTGTACACTTTGTTATATACAGACCAATGTATCACACACTAACATACTGTACACTTTGTCACATATAGATCACTGTATCACACTCTAATATACTGTACACTTTGTTACATATAGATCACTGTATCAAACTCTTCCATACTGTACACTTTGTTACATATAGATCACTGTATCACACTCTAACATACTGTACACTTTGTTATATATAGATCAATGTATCACACTCTACCATACTGTACACTTTGTCACATATAGATCACTGTATCAAACTCTACTATACTGTACAGTTTGTTACATATAGATCACTGTATCACACTCTTTCATACTCTACACTTTGCTACACATAGATCACTGTATCACACTCTACCATACTGTACAGTTTGTTAGATATAGATCACTGTATCACACTCTTTCATACTGTACACTTTGTTACATATAGATCACAGTATCACACTCTACCATACTGTACACTTTGTTAGATATAGTTCACTGTGTCACACTCTTTCATACTGTACACTTTGTTACATATAGATCACTGTATCAAACACTACCATACTGTTCACTTTGTTACATATAGATCACTGTATCACACTCTACCATACTGTACACTTTGTTACATATAGATCACTGTATCAAACACTACCATACTGCTCACTTTGTTACAAATAGATCACTGTATCACGCACTAATATACTGTACACTTTGTTACATATAGAGCACTGTATCACACTCTAACATACTGTACACTTTGTTACATATAGAGCACTGTATCACACTCTAACATACTGTACACTTTGTTACATGTAGATCACTGTATCACACTCTACCATACTGTACACTTTACTACATATAGATCACTGTATCACACTCTAACATACTGTACATGTTGTTACACATAGATTACGGTATCACACTCTAACATACTGTGCACTTTGTTACATATAGATAACTGTATCAAACTCTACCATACTGTAAACTTTGTTAAATATAGATCACTGTATCAAAGTCTACCATACTGTACACTTTGTTACATATAGGTCACTGTATTACAACATACTGTACACTTTCTTACATATACATCACTGTATCACACTAACATAATGTA
>CAUJNP010000115.1:0-81000 GCA_963383655.1 Bathymodiolus septemdierum | reverse complement strand
TATACAACAAAACTATAGATATTGAAGTGGTATAAGCAACAAAATAATAGATATTGAAGTGATATATACAACAAAACTATAGATATTAAAGTGGTATATACAACAAAACTATAGATATTGAAGTGGTATACACAACAAAACTATTGATATTGAAGTGGTATACACAACAAAACTATAGATATTGAAGTGGTATATACAACAAAACTATAGATATTGAAGTGGTATAAGCAACAAAACAATAGATATTGAAGTGATATATACAACAAAACTATAGATATTAAAGTGGTATATACAACAAAACTATAGATATTGAAGTGGTATACACAACAAAACTATTGATATTGAAGTGGTATACACAACAAAACTATAGATATTGAAGTGGTATACACATCAAAACTAGAGATATTGAAGTGGTATATACAACAAAACTATAGATATTGAAGTGGTATACACAACAAAACTATAGATATTGAAGTGGTATATACAACAAAACTAAAGATATTGAAGTGGTATATACAACAAAACTATAGATATTGAAGTGGTATATACCACAAAACTATAGATATTGAAATTGTATATACAACAAAACTATAGATATTGAAGTGGTATATACAACAAAACTATAGATATTGAAGTGGTATATACAACAAAACTAGAGATATTGAAGTGGTATATACAACAAAACTATAGATATTGAAGTGGTATACACAACAAAACTATAGATATTGAAGTGGTATATACAACAAAACTATAGATATTGAAGTGGTATATACAACAAAACTAGAGATATTGAAGTGGTATATACAACAAAACTATAGATATTGAAGTGGTATATACAACAAAACTATAGATATTGAAGTGATATAAACAGCAAAACTATAGATATTGAAGTGGTATACACAACAAAACTATAGATATTGAAGTGGTATATACAACAAAACTATAGATATTGAAGTGGTATATACAAAAAAACTATAGATATTGAAGTGGTATATACAACAAAATTATAGATATTGAAGTGGTATATACAACAAAACTATAGATATTGAAGTGGTATATACAACAAAAATATAGATATTGAAGTGGTATATACAACAAAACTATAGATATTGAAGTGGTATATACAACAAAACTATAGATATTGAAGTGGTATATACAACAAAACTATAGATATTGAAGTGGTATATACAACAAAACTATAGATATTGAAGTGGTATATACAACAAAACAATAGATATTGAAGTGGTATATGCAACAAAACTATAGATATTGAAGTGGTATATACAACAAAACTATAGATATTGAAGTGGATACACAACAACACTATAGATATTGAAGTGGGATATACAACAAAACTATAGATATTGAAGTGGTATACACAACAAAACTATAGATATTGAAGTGGTATACACAACAAAACTATAGATATTGAAGTGGTATACACAACAAAACTATAGATAGTGAAGTGGTATATACAACAAAACTATAGATATTGAAGTGGTATATACAACAAAACTATAGATATTGAAGTGGTATATCCAACAAAACTACAGATATTGATGTGGTATACCCAACAAAACTATAGATATTGAAGTGGTATATACAACAAAACTATAGATATTGATGTGGTATATACAACAAAACTATAGATATTGAAGTGGTATATACAACAAAACTATAGATATTGAAGTGGTATATACAACAAAACTATAGATATTGAAGTGGTGTATACAACAAAACTATAGATATTGAAGTGGTATATACAACAAAACTATAGATATTGAAGTGGTATATACAACAAAACTACAGATATTGAAATGGTATACACAACAAAACTATAGATATTGAAGTGGTATATACAACAAAACTATAGATATTGAAGTGGTATATACAACAAAACTACAAAACTATAGATATTGAAGTGGTATATACAACAAAACTATAGATATTGCAGTAGTATATACAACAAAACTATAGATATTGAAATTGCATACACAACAAAGCTATAGATATTGAAGTGGTATACACAACAAAACTATAGATATTGAAGTAGTATATACAAATAAAACTATAGATATTGAAGTGTTATACACAACAAAACTATAGATATTGAAGTGGTATATACAACAAAACTATAGATATTGAAGAGGTATACTAAACAAAACTATAGATATTGAAGTGGCATACACAACAAAACTATAGATATTGAAGTGGTATATACAACAAAACTATAGATATTGAAGTGGTATATACAACAAAACTATAGATATTGAAGTGGTATATACAAGAAAACTACAGATAGTGAAGTGATATACACAACAAAACTATAGATATTGAAGTGGTATATACAACAAAGCTACAGATATTGAAGTGGTATATAGAACAAAACTATAGATATTGAAGTGGTATATACAACAAAACTATAGATATTGAAGTGGTATATACAACAAAACTACAGATATTGAATTGGTATACACAACAAATCTATAGATATTGAAGTGGTATATACAAGAAAACTAGAGATATTGAAGTGGTATATACAACAAAACTATAGATATTGAAGTGGTATACACAACAAAACTATAGCTATTGAAGTGGTATACACAACAAAACATTAGATATTGAAGTGGTATATACAACAAAACTATTGATATTGAAGTGGTATATACAACAAAACTATAGATATTGAAGTGGTATATACAACAAAACTATAGATATTGAAGTGGTATATACAACAAAACTATATGTATGGAAGTGGTATACACAACAAAACTATAGATATTAAAGTGGTATATACAACAAAACTATAGATATTGAAGTGGCATATACAACAAAACTATAGATATTGAAGTGGTATATACAACAAAACTATATATATTGCAGTGGTATATACAACAAAACTATAGATATTGAAGTGGTATACACAACAAAACTATAGATATTGAAGTGTTATATACAACAAAACTATAGATATTGAAGTGGTATATACAACAAAACTATAGATATTGAAGCGGTATATACAACAAAACTACAAAACTATAGATATTGAAGTGGAATATACAACAAAACTATAGATATTGAAGTAGTATATACAAAAAAACTATAGATATTGAAATTGTATACACAACAAAACTATAGTTATTGAAGGGATATATACAACAAAACTATAGATATTGTAGTGGTATATACAAAAAAACTATAGATATTGAAGTGGTATACTCAACAAAACTATAGATATTGAAGTGGTATATACAACAAAACTATAGATATTGAAGTGGTATATACAACAAAACTATAGATATTGAAGTGGTATATACAACAAAACTATAGATATTGAAGTGGTATACACAACAAAACTAGAGATATTAAAGTGGTATATACAACAAAACTATAGATATTGAAGTGGTATACACAACAAAACTAGAGATATTGAAGTGGTATACACAACAAAACTATAGATATTGAAGTGGTATATACAACAAACCTATAGATAATGAAGTGGTATATACAACAAAACTATAGATATTGAAGTGGTATATACAACAAAACAACAGATATTGAAGTGGTATATACAACAAAACTATAGATATTGAAGTGGTATAAACAACAAAACTATAGATATTGAAGTGGTATACACAACAAAACTATAGATATTGAAGTGGTATATACAACAAAACTATAGATATTGAAGTGGTATATACAACACAACTATAGATATTGAAGTGGTATATACAACAAAACTATAGATATTGAAGTGGTATATATAACAAAACTAGAGATATTGAAGTGGTATAAACAGCAAAACTATAGATATTGAAGTGGTATACACAGCAAAACTATAGATATTGAAGTGGTATATACAACAAAACTATAGATATTGAAGTGGTAAACACAACAAAACTATAGATATTGAAGTGGTATATACAACAAAACTATAGATATTGAAGTGGTATATACAACAAAGCTATAGATATTGAAGTGGTATATACAACAAAACTATAGATATTGAAGTGGTATATACAACAAAACTATAGATATTGAAGTGATATAAACAGCAAAACTATAGATATTGAAGTGGTATACACAACAAAACTATAGATATTGAAGTGGTATATACAACAAAACTATAGATATTGAAGTGGTATATACAAAAAAACTATAGATATTGAAGTGGTATATACAACAAAACTATAGATATTGAAGTGGTATATACAACAAAACTATAGATATTGAAGTGGTATATACAACAAAAATATAGATATTGAAGTGGTATATACAACAAAACTATAGATATTGAAGTGGTATATACAACAAAACTATAGATATTGAAGTGGTATATACAACAAAACTATAGATATTGAAGTGGTATATACAACAAAACTATAGATATTGAAGTGGTATATACAACAAAACAATAGATATTAAAGTGGTATATGCAACAAAACTATAGATATTGAAGTGGTATATACAACAAAACTATAGATATTGAAGTGGATACACAACAACACTATAGATATTGAAGTGGGATATACAACAAAACTATAGATATTGAAGTGGTATACACAACAAAACTATAGATATTGAAGTGGTATACACAACAAAACTATAGATATTGAAGTGGTATACACAACACAACTATAGATAGTGAAGTGGTATATACAACAAAACTATAGATATTGAAGTGGTATATACAACAAAACTATAGATATTGAAGTGGTATATACAACAAAACTATAGATATTGAAGTGGTATACACAACAAAACTATAGATATTGAAGTGTTATACACAACAAAACTATAGATATTGAAGTGGTATATACAACAAAACTATAGATATTGAAGTGGTATACACAACAAAACTATAGATATTGAAGTGGTATATACAACAAAACTGTAGATATTGAAGAGGTATACACAACAAAACTATAGATATTGAAGTGGTATACACAACAAAACTATAGATATTGAAGTGGTATATACAACAAAACTAGAGATATTGAAGTGGTAAATACAACAAAATTATAGATATTGAAGTAGTATATACAACAAAACTATAGATATTGAAGTGGTATACTCAACAAATCTATAGATATTGAAGTGGTATACACAACAAAACTATAGATATTGAAGTGGTATATACAACAAAACTATAGATATTGAAGTGTTATACACAACAAAACTATAGATATTGAAGTGGTATATACAACAAAACTATAGATATTGAAGTGGTATATACAACAAAACTATAGATATTGAAGTGGTATATACAACAAAACTATAGATATTGAAGTGGTATACACAACAAAACTATAGATATTGAAGTGGTATATACAACAAAACTATAGATATTGAAGTTGTATACACAACAAAACTATAGATATTGAAGTGGTATATACAACAAAACTATAGATATTGAAGTGGTATACACAGCAAAACTATTGATATTGAAGTGTTATACACAACAAAACTATAGATATTGAAGTTGTATACACAACAAAACTATAGATATTGAAGTGGTATATACAACAAAACTATAGATATTGAAGTGGTATACACAGCAAAACTATTGATATTGAAGTGTTATACACAACAAAACTATAGATATTGAAGTGGTATACACAACAAAACTATAGATATTGAAGTGGTATATACAACAAAACTATAGATATTGAAGTGGTATAAGCAACAAAACAATAGATATTGAAGTGATATATACAACAAAACTATAGATATTAAAGTGGTATATACAACAAAACTATAGATATTGAAGTGGTATACACAACAAATCTAGGGATATTGAAGTGGTATACACAACAAAACTATAGATATTGAAGTGGTATATACAACAAAACTATAGATATTGAAGTGGTATATACAACAAAACTATAGATATTGAAGTGGTATATACAACAAAACAACAGATATTGAAGTGGTATATACAACAAAACTATAGATATTGAAGTGGTATAAACAACAAAACTATAGATATTGAAGTGGTATACACAACAAAACTATAGATATTGAAGTGGTATATACAACAAAACTATAGATATTAAAGTGGTATATACAACACAAATATAGATATTGAAGTGGTATATACAACAAAACTATAGATATTGAAGTGGTATATATAACAAAACTAGAGATATTGAAGTGGTATAAACAGCAAAACTATAGATATTGAAGTGGTATACACAGCAAAACTATAGATATTGAAGTGGTATATACAACAAAACTATAGATATTGAAGTGGTAAACACAACAAAACTATAGATATTGAAGTGGTATATACAACAAAACTATAGATATTGAAGTGGTATATACAACAAAGCTATAGATATTGAAGTGGTATATACAACAAAACTATAGATATTGAAGTGGTATATACAAAAAAACTATAGATATTGAAGTGGTATATACAACAAAACTATAGATATTGAAGTGGTATATACAACAAAACTATAGATATTGAAGTGGTATATACAACAAAAATATAGATGTTGAAGTGGTATAAACAACAAAACTATAGATATTGAAGTGGTATATACAACAAAACTATAGATATTGAAGTGGTATATACAACAAAACTATAGATATTGAAGTGGTATATACAACAAAACTATAGATATTGAAGTGGTATATACAACAAAACAATAGATATTGAAGTGGTATATGCAACAAAACTATAGATATTGTAGTGGTATATACAACAAAACTATAGATATTGAAGTGGATACACAACAACACTATAGATATTGAAGTGGGATATACAACAAAACTATAGATATTGAAGTGGTATACACAACAAAACTATAGATATTGAAGTGGTATACACAACAAAACTATAGATATTGAAGTGGTATACACAACAAAACTATAGATAGTGAAGTGGTATATACAACAAAACTATAGATATTGAAGTGGTATATACCATAAAACTATAGATATTGAAGTGGTATATACAACAAAACTATAGATATTGAAGTGGTATACACAACAAAACTATAGATATTGAAGTTTTATACACAACAAAACTATAGATATTGAAGTGGTATATACAACAAAACTATAGATATTGAAGTGGTATACACAACAAAACTATAGATATTGAAGTGGTATATACAACAAAACTGTAGATATTGAAGAGGTATACACAACAAAACTATAGATATTGAAGTGTTATACACAACAAAACTATAGATATTGAAGTGGTATATACAACAAAACTATAGATATTGAAGTGGTATATACAACAAAACTATAGATATTGAAGTGGTATACACAACAAAACTATAGATATTGAAGTGGTATATACAACAAAACTATAGATATTGAAGTGGTATATACAACAAAACTATAGATATTGAAGTGGTATACACAACAAAACTATAGATATTGAAGTGGTATATACAACATAACTACAACAAAACTAGAGATATTGAAGTGGTATATACAACAAAACAATAGATATTGAAGTGGTATATACAACAAAACTATAGATATTGAAGTGGTATAAACAACAAAACTATAGATATTGAAGTGGTATACACAACAAAACTATAGATATTGAAGTGGTATATACAACAAAACTATAGATATTGAAGTGGTATATACAACAAAACTATAGATATTGAAGTGGTATATACAACAAAACTATAGATATTGAAGTGGTATATATAACAAAACTAGAGATATTGAAGTGGTATAAACAGCAAAACTATAGATATTGAAGTGGTATACACAGCAAAACTATAGATATTGAAGTGGTATATACAACAAAACTATAGATATTGAAGTGGTATACACAACAAAACTATAGATATTGAAGTGGTATATACAACAAAACTATAGATATTGAAGTGGTATATACAAAAAAGCTATAGATATTGAAGTGGTATATACAACAAAACTATAGATATTGAAGTGGTATATACAACAAAACTATAGATATTGAAGTGATATAAACAGCAAAACTATAGATATTGAAGTGGTATACACAACAAAACTATAGATATTGAAGTGGTATATACAACAAAACTATAGATATTGAAGTGGTATATACAACAAAACTATAGATATCGAAGTGGTATATACAACAAAACTATAGATATTGAAGTGGTATATACAACAGAACTATAGATATTGAAGTGGTATACACAACAAAACTATAGATATTGAAGTGGTATATACAACAAAACTATAGATATTGAAGTGGTATATACAACAAAACTATAGATATTGAAGTGGTATATACAACAAAACTATAGATATTGAAGTGGTATATACAGCAAAACTATAGATATTGAAGTGGCATACACAACAAAACTATAGATATTGAAGTGGTATATACAACAAAACTATTGATATTGAAGTGGTATACACAACAAAACAAAAGATATTGAAGTGATATATACAACAAAACTATAGATATTGAAGTGGTATACACAACAAAACTATAGATATTGAAGTGGTATATACAACAAAACTATAGATATTGAAGTGGTATATACAACAAAACTATAGATATTGAAGTGGTATATACAACACAACTATAGATATTGAAGTGGTATATACAACAAAACTATAGATATTGAAGTGGTATACACAACAAAACTATAGATATTGAAGTGGTATATACAACAAAACTATAGATATTGAAGTGGTATAAGCAACAAAACAATAGATATTGAAGTGATATATACAACAAAACTATAGATATTAAAGTGGTATATACAACAAAACTATAGATATTGAAGTGGTATACACAACAAAACTAGAGATATTGAAGTGGTATACACAACAAAACTATAGATATTGAAGTGGTATATACAACAAAACTATAGATATTGAAGTGATATATACAACAAAACTATAGATATTGAAGTGGTATATACAACAAAACAATAGATATTGAAGCGGTATATACAACAAAACTATAGATATTGAAGTGGTATAAACAACAAAACTATAGATATTAAAGTGGTATATACAACAAAACTATAGATATTGAAGTGGTATATACAACAAAACTATAGATATTGAAGTGGTATATACAACAAAACTATAGATATTGAAGTGGTATATATAACAAAACTAGAGATATTGAAGTGGTATAAACAGCAAAACTATAGATATTGAAGTGGTATATACAACAAAACTATAGATATTGAAGTGGTATACACAACAAAACTAGAGATATTGAAGTGGTATACACAACAAAACTATAGATATTGAAGTGGTATATACAACAAAACTATAGATATTGAAGTGGTATATACAACAAAACTATAGATATTGAAGTGGTATATACAACAAAACTATAGATATTGAAGTGGTATATGCAACAAAACTATAGATATTGAAGTGGTATATACAACAAAACTATAGATATTGAAGTGGTATATACAACAAAACTATTGATATTGAAGTGGTATACACAACAAAACTATAGATATTAAAGTGGTATACACAGCAAAACTAGAGATATTGAAGTGGTATATACAACAAAACTATAGATATTGAAGTGGTATACACAACAAAACTATAGATATTGA
Organism: Bathymodiolus septemdierum; assembly: GCA_963383655.1. Classification (NCBI taxonomy): domain Eukaryota; kingdom Metazoa; phylum Mollusca; class Bivalvia; order Mytilida; family Modiolidae; genus Bathymodiolus; species Bathymodiolus septemdierum. Next base: position 71,446 of record CAUJNP010000115.1, on the reverse strand, counting down.
AGTGGTATATACAACAAAACTAAAGATATTGAAGTGGTATATACAACAAACTATAGATATTGAAGTGGTATATACAACAAAACTATAGATATTGAAGTGGTATATACAACAAAACTATAGATATTGAAGTGGTATAAACAGCAAAACTATAGATATTGAAGTGGTATACACAGCAAAACTATAGATATTGAAGTGGTATATACAACAAAACTATAGATATTGAAGTGGTATATACAACAAAACTATAGATATTGAAGTGGTATATACAACAAAACTATAGATATTAAAGTGGTATATACAACAAAACTATAGATATTGAAGTGGTATATACAACAAAACTATAGATATTGAAGTGGTATACACAACAAAACTATAGATATTGAAGTGGTATATACAACAAAACTATAGATATTGAAGTGGTATATACAACAAAACTATAGATATTGAAGTGGTATATACAACACAACTATAGATATTGAAGTGGTATATACAACAAAACTATAGATATTGAAGTGGTATACACAACAAAACTATAGATATTGAAGTGGTATATACAACAAAACTATAGATATTGAAGTGGTATAAGCAACAAAACAATAGATATTGAAGTGATATATACAACAAAACTATAGATATTAAAGTGGTATATACAACAAAACTATAGATATTGAAGTGGTATACACAACAAAACTAGAGATATTGAAGTGGTATACACAACAAAACTATAGATATTGAAGTGGTATATACAACAAAACTATAGATATTGAAGTGGTATATACAACAAAACTATAGATATTGAAGTGGTATATACAACAAAACAATAGATATTGAAGCGGTATATACAACAAAACTATAGATATTGAAGTGGTATAAACAACAAAACTATAGATATTGAAGTGGTATACACAACAAAACTATAGATATTGAAGTGGTATATACAACAAAACTATAGATATTGAAGTGGTATATACAACAAAACTATAGATATTGAAGTGGTATATACAACAAAACTATAGATATTGAAGTGGTATATATAACAAAACTAGAGATATTGAAGTGGTATAAACAGCAAAACTATAGATATTGAAGTGGTATATACAACAAAACTATAGATATTGAAGTGGTATACACAACAAAACTAGAGATATTGAAGTGGTATACACAACAAAACTATAGATATTGAAGTGGTATATACAACAAAACTATAGATATTGAAGTGGTATATACAACAAAACTATAGATATTGAAGTGGTATATACAACAAAACTATAGATATTGAAGTGGTATATGCAACAAAACTATAGATATTGAAGTGGTATATACAACAAAACTATAGATATTGAAGTGGTATATACAACAAAACTATTGATATTGAAGTGGTATACACAACAAAACTATAGATATTGAAGTGGTATACACAGCAAAACTAGAGATATTGAAGTGGTATATACAACAAAACTATAGATATTGAAGTGGTATACACAAAAAACTATAGATATTGAAGTGGTATATACAACAAAACTAAAGATATTGAAGTGGTATATACAACAAACTATAGATATTGAAGTGGTATATACAACAAAACTATAGATATTGAAGTGGTATATACAACAAAACTATAGATATTGAAGTGGTATAAACAGCAAAACTATAGATATTGAAGTGGTATACACAGCAAAACTATAGATATTGAAGTGGTATATACAACAAAACTATAGATATTGAAGTGGTATATACAACAAAACTATAGATATTAAAGTGGTATATACAACAAAACTATAGATATTGAAGTGGTATACACAACAAAACTATAGATATTGAAGTGGTATATACAACAAAACTATAGATATTGAAGTGGTATATACAACAAAACTATAGACATTGAAGTGGTATATACAACAAAACTATAGATATTGAAGTGGTATATACAACAAAACTATAGATATTGAAGTGTTATACACAACAAAACTATAGATATTGAAGTGGTATATACAACAAAACTATAGATATTGAAGTGGTATAAGCAACAAAATAATAGATATTGAAGTGATATATACAACAAAACTATAGATATTAAAGTGGTATATACAACAAAACTATAGATATTGAAGTGGTATACACAACAAAACTATTGATATTGAAGTGGTATACACAACAAAACTATAGATATTGAAGTGGTATATACAACAAAACTATAGATATTGAAGTGGTATAAGCAACAAAACAATAGATATTGAAGTGATATATACAACAAAACTATAGATATTAAAGTGGTATATACAACAAAACTATAGATATTGAAGTGGTATACACAACAAAACTATTGATATTGAAGTGGTATACACAACAAAACTATAGATATTGAAGTGGTATACACATCAAAACTAGAGATATTGAAGTGGTATATACAACAAAACTATAGATATTGAAGTGGTATACACAACAAAACTATAGATATTGAAGTGGTATATACAACAAAACTAAAGATATTGAAGTGGTATATACAACAAAACTATAGATATTGAAGTGGTATATACCACAAAACTATAGATATTGAAATTGTATATACAACAAAACTATAGATATTGAAGTGGTATATACAACAAAACTATAGATATTGAAGTGGTATATACAACAAAACTAGAGATATTGAAGTGGTATATACAACAAAACTATAGATATTGAAGTGGTATACACAACAAAACTATAGATATTGAAGTGGTATATACAACAAAACTATAGATATTGAAGTGGTATATACAACAAAACTAGAGATATTGAAGTGGTATATACAACAAAACTATAGATATTGAAGTGGTATATACAACAAAACTATAGATATTGAAGTGATATAAACAGCAAAACTATAGATATTGAAGTGGTATACACAACAAAACTATAGATATTGAAGTGGTATATACAACAAAACTATAGATATTGAAGTGGTATATACAAAAAAACTATAGATATTGAAGTGGTATATACAACAAAATTATAGATATTGAAGTGGTATATACAACAAAACTATAGATATTGAAGTGGTATATACAACAAAAATATAGATATTGAAGTGGTATATACAACAAAACTATAGATATTGAAGTGGTATATACAACAAAACTATAGATATTGAAGTGGTATATACAACAAAACTATAGATATTGAAGTGGTATATACAACAAAACTATAGATATTGAAGTGGTATATACAACAAAACAATAGATATTGAAGTGGTATATGCAACAAAACTATAGATATTGAAGTGGTATATACAACAAAACTATAGATATTGAAGTGGATACACAACAACACTATAGATATTGAAGTGGGATATACAACAAAACTATAGATATTGAAGTGGTATACACAACAAAACTATAGATATTGAAGTGGTATACACAACAAAACTATAGATATTGAAGTGGTATACACAACAAAACTATAGATAGTGAAGTGGTATATACAACAAAACTATAGATATTGAAGTGGTATATACAACAAAACTATAGATATTGAAGTGGTATATCCAACAAAACTACAGATATTGATGTGGTATACCCAACAAAACTATAGATATTGAAGTGGTATATACAACAAAACTATAGATATTGATGTGGTATATACAACAAAACTATAGATATTGAAGTGGTATATACAACAAAACTATAGATATTGAAGTGGTATATACAACAAAACTATAGATATTGAAGTGGTGTATACAACAAAACTATAGATATTGAAGTGGTATATACAACAAAACTATAGATATTGAAGTGGTATATACAACAAAACTACAGATATTGAAATGGTATACACAACAAAACTATAGATATTGAAGTGGTATATACAACAAAACTATAGATATTGAAGTGGTATATACAACAAAACTACAAAACTATAGATATTGAAGTGGTATATACAACAAAACTATAGATATTGCAGTAGTATATACAACAAAACTATAGATATTGAAATTGCATACACAACAAAGCTATAGATATTGAAGTGGTATACACAACAAAACTATAGATATTGAAGTAGTATATACAAAAAAAACTATAGATATTGAAGTGTTATACACAACAAAACTATAGATATTGAAGTGGTATATACAACAAAACTATAGATATTGAAGTGGTATACTAAACAAAACTATAGATATTGAAGTGGCATACACAACAAAACTATAGATATTGAAGTGGTATATACAACAAAACTATAGATATTGAAGTGGTATATACAACAAAACTATAGATATTGAAGTGGTATATACAAGAAAACTACAGATAGTGAAGTGATATACACAACAAAACTATAGATATTGAAGTGGTATATACAACAAAGCTACAGATATTGAAGTGGTATATAGAACAAAACTATAGATATTGAAGTGGTATATACAACAAAACTATAGATATTGAAGTGGTATATACAACAAAACTACAGATATTGAATTGGTATACACAACAAATCTATAGATATTGAAGTGGTATATACAAGAAAACTAGAGATATTGAAGTGGTATATACAACAAAACTATAGATATTGAAGTGGTATACACAACAAAACTATAGCTATTGAAGTGGTATACACAACAAAACATTAGATATTGAAGTGGTATATACAACAAAACTATTGATATTGAAGTGGTATATACAACAAAACTATAGATATTGAAGTGGTATATACAACAAAACTATAGATATTGAAGTGGTATATACAACAAAACTATAGATATGGAAGTGGTATACACAACAAAACTATAGATATTAAAGTGGTATATACAACAAAACTATAGATATTGAAGTGGCATATACAACAGAACTATAGATATTGAAGTGGTATATACAACAAAACTATATATATTGCAGTGGTATATACAACAAAACTATAGATATTGAAGTGGTATACACAACAAAACTATAGATATTGAAGTGTTATATACAACAAAACTATAGATATTGAAGTGGTATATACAACAAAACTATAGATATTGAAGCGGTATATACAACAAAACTACAAAACTATAGATATTGAAGTGGAATATACAACAAAACTATAGATATTGAAGTAGTATATACAAAAAAACTATAGATATTGAAATTGTATACACAACAAAACTATAGTTATTGAAGGGATATATACAACAAAACTATAGATATTGTAGTGGTATATACAAAAAAACTATAGATATTGAAGTGGTATACTCAACAAAACTATAGATATTGAAGTGGTATATACAACAAAACTATAGATATTGAAGTGGTATATACAACAAAACTATAGATATTGAAGTGGTATATACAACAAAACTATAGATATTGAAGTGGTATACACAACAAAACTAGAGATATTAAAGTGGTATATACAACAAAACTATAGATATTGAAGTGGTATACACAACAAAACTAGAGATATTGAAGTGGTATACACAACAAAACTATAGATATTGAAGTGGTATATACAACAAACCTATAGATAATGAAGTGGTATATACAACAAAACTATAGATATTGAAGTGGTATATACAACAAAACAACAGATATTGAAGTGGTATATACAACAAAACTATAGATATTGAAGTGGTATAAACAACAAAACTATAGATATTGAAGTGGTATACACAACAAAACTATAGATATTGAAGTGGTATATACAACAAAACTATAGATATTGAAGTGGTATATACAACACAACTATAGATATTGAAGTGGTATATACAACAAAACTATAGATATTGAAGTGGTATATATAACAAAACTAGAGATATTGAAGTGGTATAAACAGCAAAACTATAGATATTGAAGTGGTATACACAGCAAAACTATAGATATTGAAGTGGTATATACAACAAAACTATAGATATTGAAGTGGTAAACACAACAAAACTATAGATATTGAAGTGGTATATACAACAAAACTATAGATATTGAAGTGGTATATACAACAAAGCTATAGATATTGAAGTGGTATATACAACAAAACTATAGATATTGAAGTGGTATATACAACAAAACTATAGATATTGAAGTGATATAAACAGCAAAACTATAGATATTGAAGTGGTATACACAACAAAACTATAGATATTGAAGTGGTATATACAACAAAACTATAGATATTGAAGTGGTATATACAAAAAAACTATAGATATTGAAGTGGTATATACAACAAAACTATAGATATTGAAGTGGTATATACAACAAAACTATAGATATTGAAGTGGTATATACAACAAAAATATAGATATTGAAGTGGTATATACAACAAAACTATAGATATTGAAGTGGTATATACAACAAAACTATAGATATTGAAGTGGTATATACAACAAAACTATAGATATTGAAGTGGTATATACAACAAAACTATAGATATTGAAGTGGTATATACAACAAAACAATAGATATTAAAGTGGTATATGCAACAAAACTATAGATATTGAAGTGGTATATACAACAAAACTATAGATATTGAAGTGGATACACAACAACACTATAGATATTGAAGTGGGATATACAACAAAACTATAGATATTGAAGTGGTATACACAACAAAACTATAGATATTGAAGTGGTATACACAACAAAACTATAGATATTGAAGTGGTATACACAACACAACTATAGATAGTGAAGTGGTATATACAACAAAACTATAGATATTGAAGTGGTATATACAACAAAACTATAGATATTGAAGTGGTATATACAACAAAACTATAGATATTGAAGTGGTATACACAACAAAACTATAGATATTGAAGTGTTATACACAACAAAACTATAGATATTGAAGTGGTATATACAACAAAACTATAGATATTGAAGTGGTATACACAACAAAACTATAGATATTGAAGTGGTATATACAACAAAACTGTAGATATTGAAGAGGTATACACAACAAAACTATAGATATTGAAGTGGTATACACAACAAAACTATAGATATTGAAGTGGTATATACAACAAAACTATAGATATTGAAGTGGTAAATACAACAAAATTATAGATATTGAAGTAGTATATACAACAAAACTATAGATATTGAAGTGGTATACTCAACAAATCTATAGATATTGAAGTGGTATACACAACAAAACTATAGATATTGAAGTGGTATATACAACAAAACTATAGATATTGAAGTGTTATACACAACAAAACTATAGATATTGAAGTGGTATATACAACAAAACTATAGATATTGAAGTGGTATATACAACAAAACTATAGATATTGAAGTGGTATATACAACAAAACTATAGATATTGAAGTGGTATACACAACAAAACTATAGATATTGAAGTGGTATATACAACAAAACTATAGATATTGAAGTTGTATACACAACAAAACTATAGATATTGAAGTGGTATATACAACAAAACTATAGATATTGAAGTGGTATACACAGCAAAACTATTGATATTGAAGTGTTATACACAACAAAACTATAGATATTGAAGTTGTATACACAACAAAACTATAGATATTGAAGTGGTATATACAACAAAACTATAGATATTGAAGTGGTATACACAGCAAAACTATTGATATTGAAGTGTTATACACAACAAAACTATAGATATTGAAGTGGTATACACAACAAAACTATAGATATTGAAGTGGTATATACAACAAAACTATAGATATTGAAGTGGTATAAGCAACAAAACAATAGATATTGAAGTGATATATACAACAAAACTATAGATATTAAAGTGGTATATACAACAAAACTATAGATATTGAAGTGGTATACACAACAAATCTAGGGATATTGAAGTGGTATACACAACAAAACTATAGATATTGAAGTGGTATATACAACAAAACTATAGATATTGAAGTGGTATATACAACAAAACTATAGATATTGAAGTGGTATATACAACAAAACAACAGATATTGAAGTGGTATATACAACAAAACTATAGATATTGAAGTGGTATAAACAACAAAACTATAGATATTGAAGTGGTATACACAACAAAACTATAGATATTGAAGTGGTATATACAACAAAACTATAGATATTAAAGTGGTATATACAACACAAATATAGATATTGAAGTGGTATATACAACAAAACTATAGATATTGAAGTGGTATATATAACAAAACTAGAGATATTGAAGTGGTATAAACAGCAAAACTATAGATATTGAAGTGGTATACACAGCAAAACTATAGATATTGAAGTGGTATATACAACAAAACTATAGATATTGAAGTGGTAAACACAACAAAACTATAGATATTGAAGTGGTATATACAACAAAACTATAGATATTGAAGTGGTATATACAACAAAGCTATAGATATTGAAGTGGTATATACAACAAAACTATAGATATTGAAGTGGTATATACAACAAAATTATAGATATTGAAGTGATATAAACAGCAAAACTATAGATATTGAAGTGGTATACACAACAAAACTATAGATATTGAAGTGGTATATACAACAAAACTATAGATATTGAAGTGGTATATACAAAAAAACTATAGATATTGAAGTGGTATATACAACAAAACTATAGATATTGAAGTGGTATATACAACAAAACTATAGATATTGAAGTGGTATATACAACAAAAATATAGATGTTGAAGTGGTATAAACAACAAAACTATAGATATTGAAGTGGTATATACAACAAAACTATAGATATTGAAGTGGTATATACAACAAAACTATAGATATTGAAGTGGTATATACAACAAAACTATAGATATTGAAGTGGTATATACAACAAAACAATAGATATTGAAGTGGTATATGCAACAAAACTATAGATATTGTAGTGGTATATACAACAAAACTATAGATATTGAAGTGGATACACAACAACACTATAGATATTGAAGTGGGATATACAACAAAACTATAGATATTGAAGTGGTATACACAACAAAACTATAGATATTGAAGTGGTATACACAACAAAACTATAGATATTGAAGTGGTATACACAACAAAACTATAGATAGTGAAGTGGTATATACAACAAAACTATAGATATTGAAGTGGTATATACCATAAAACTATAGATATTGAAGTGGTATATACAACAAAACTATAGATATTGAAGTGGTATACACAACAAAACTATAGATATTGAAGTTTTATACACAACAAAACTATAGATATTGAAGTGGTATATACAACAAAACTATAGATATTGAAGTGGTATACACAACAAAACTATAGATATTGAAGTGGTATATACAACAAAACTGTAGATATTGAAGAGGTATACACAACAAAACTATAGATATTGAAGTGTTATACACAACAAAACTATAGATATTGAAGTGGTATATACAACAAAACTATAGATATTGAAGTGGTATATACAACAAAACTATAGATATTGAAGTGGTATACACAACAAAACTAGAGATATTGAAGTGGTATATACAACAAAACTATAGATATTGAAGTGGTATATACAACAAAACTATAGATATTGAAGTGGTATACACAACAAAACTATAGATATTGAAGTGGTATATACAACATAACTACAACAAAACTAGAGATATTGAAGTGGTATATACAACAAAACAATAGATATTGAAGTGGTATATACAACAAAACTATAGATATTGAAGTGGTATAAACAACAAAACTATAGATATTGAAGTGGTATACACAACAAAACTATAGATATTGAAGTGGTATATACAACAAAACTATAGATATTGAAGTGGTATATACAACAAAACTATAGATATTGAAGTGGTATATACAACAAAACTATAGATATTGAAGTGGTATATATAACAAAACTAGAGATATTGAAGTGGTATAAACAGCAAAACTATAGATATTGAAGTGGTATACACAGCAAAACTATAGATATTGAAGTGGTATATACAACAAAACTATAGATATTGAAGTGGTATACACAACAAAACTATAGATATTGAAGTGGTATATACAACAAAACTATAGATATTGAAGTGGTATATACAAAAAAGCTATAGATATTGAAGTGGTATATACAACAAAACTATAGATATTGAAGTGGTATATACAACAAAACTATAGATATTGAAGTGATATAAACAGCAAAACTATAGATATTGAAGTGGTATACACAACAAAACTATAGATATTGAAGTGGTATATACAACAAAACTATAGATATTGAAGTGGTATATACAACAAAACTATAGATATCGAAGTGGTATATACAACAAAACTATAGATATTGAAGTGGTATATACAACAGAACTATAGATATTGAAGTGGTATACACAACAAAACTATAGATATTGAAGTGGTATATACAACAAAACTATAGATATTGAAGTGGTATATACAACAAAACTATAGATATTGAAGTGGTATATACAACAAAACTATAGATATTGAAGTGGTATATACAGCAAAACTATAGATATTGAAGTGGCATACACAACAAAACTATAGATATTGAAGTGGTATATACAACAAAACTATTGATATTGAAGTGGTATACACAACAAAACAAAAGATATTGAAGTGATATATACAACAAAACTATAGATATTGAAGTGGTATATACAACAAAACTATAGATATTGAAGTGGTATACACAGCAAAACTAGAGATATTGAAGTGGTATACACAACAAAACTATAGATATTGAAGTGATATATACAACAAAACTATAGATATTGAAGTGGTATATACAACAAAACTATAGATATTGAAGTGGTATACACAACAAAACTATAGATATTGAAGTGGTATATACAACAAAACTATAGATATTGAAGTGGTATACACAACAAAACTATAGATATTGAAGTGGTATATACAACAAAACCATAGGTATTGAAGTGGTATATACAAAAAAACTATAGATATTGAAGTGGTATATACAACAAAACTATAGATATTGAAGTGGTATATACAACAAAACTATAGATATTGAAGTGGTATATACAACAAAAATATAGATATTGAAGTGGTATATACAACAAAAATATAGATATTGAAGTGGTATATACAACAAAACTATAGATATTGAAGTGGTATATACAACAAAACAATAGATATTGAAGTTGTATATACAACAAAACTATAGATATTGAAGTGGTATATACAACAAAACAATAGATATTGAAGTGGTATATACAACAAAACTATAGATATTGAAGTGGTATATACAACAAAACTATAGATATTGAAGTGGTATACACAACAACACTATAGATATTGAAGTGGGATATACAATAAAACTATAGATATTGAAGTGGTATACACAACAAAACTATAGATATTGAAGTGGTATACACAACAAAACTATAGATATTGAAGTGGTATACACAACAAAACTATAGATATTGAAGTGGTATATACAACAAAACTATAGATATTGAAGTGGTATATACAACAAAACTATAGATATTGAAGTGGTATATACAACAAAACTATAGATATTGAAGTGGTATACACAACAAAACTATAGATATTGAAGTGTTATACACAACAAAACTATAGATATTGAAGTGGTATATACAACAAAACTATAGATATTGAAGTGGTATACACAACAAAACTATAGATATTGAAGTGGTATATACAACAAAACTGTAGATATTGAAGAGGTATACACAACAAAACTATAGATATTGAAGTGTTATACACAACAAAACTATAGATATTGAAGTGGTATATACAACAAAACTATAGATATTGAAGTGGTATATACAACAAAACTATAGATATTGAAGTGGTATGCACAACAAAACTATAGATATTGAAGTGGTATATACAACAAAACTATAGATATTGAAGTGGTATATACAACAAAACTATAGATATTGAAGTGGTATACACAACAAAACTATAGATATTGAAGTGGTATATACAACAAAACTATAGATATTGAAGTGGTATATACAACAAAACTATAGATATTGAAGTGGTATACACAACAAAACTATAGATATTGAAGTGGTATATCCAACAAAACTACAGATATTGATGTGGTTTACCCAACAAAACTATAGATATTGAAGTGGTATATACAACAAAACTATAGATATTGAAGTGGTATATACAACAAAACTATAGATATTGAAGTGGTATATACAAGAAAACTAGAGATATTGAAGTGGTATATACAACAAAACTATAGATATTGAAGTGGTATATACAACAAAACTATAGATATTGAAGTGGTATACACAACAAAACTAGAGATATTGAAGTGGTATATACAGCAAAACTATAGATATTGAAGTGGTATATACAACAAAACTATAGATATTGAAGTGGTATACTCAACAAAACTATAGATATTGAAGTGGTATACACAACACAACTATAGATATTGAAATGTTATACACAACAAAACTATAGATATTGAAGTGGTATATACAACAAAACTATAGATATTGAGGTGGTATATACAACAAAACTATAGATATTGAAGTGGTATATACAAGAAAACTATAGATATTGAAGTGGTATATACAACAAAACTATAGATATTGAAATTTTATACACAACAAAACTATAGATATTGAAGTGGTATATACAACAAAACTATAGATATTGAAGTGGTATATCCAACAAAACTACAGATATTGATGTGGTATACCCAACAAAACTATAGATATTGAAGTGGTATATACAACAAAACTATAGATATTGAAGTGGTATATACAACAAAACTATAGATATTGAAGTGGTATATACAACAAAATTATAGATATTGAAGTGGTATACACAACAAAACTATAGATATTGAAGTGGTGTATACAACAACACTATAGATATTGAAGTGGTATATACAACAAAACTATAGATATTGAAGTGGTATATACAACAAAACTACAGATATTGAAATGGTATACACAACAAAACTATTGATATTGAAGTGGTATATACAACAAAACTATAGATATTGAAGTGGTATATACAACAAAACTACAAAACTATAGATATTGAAGTGGTATATACAACAAAACTATAGATATTGCAGTAGTATATACAACAAAACTATAGATATTGAAATTGCATACACAACAAAGCTATAGATATTGAAGTGGTATATACAACAAAACTATAGATATTGAAGTGGTATATACAACAAAACTATAGATATTGAAGTGGTATATACAAAAAAACTATAGATATTGAAGTGGTATATACAACAAAACTATAGATATTGAAGTGGTATATACAACAAAACTATAGATATTGAAGTGGTATATACAACAAAAATATAGATGTTGAAGTGGTATAAACAACAAAACTATAGATATTGAAGTGGTATATACAACAAAACTATAGATATTGAAGTGGTATATACAACAAAACTATAGATATTGAAGTGGTATATACAACAAAACTATAGATATTGAAGTGGTATATACAACAAAACAATAGATATTGAAGTGGTATATGCAACAAAACTATAGATATTGTAGTGGTATATACAACAAAACTATAGATATTGAAGTGGATACACAACAACACTATAGATATTGAAGTGGGATATACAACAAAACTATAGATATTGAAGTGGTATACACAACAAAACTATAGATATTGAAGTGGTATACACAACAAAACTATAGATATTGAAGTGGTATACACAACAAAACTATAGATAGTGAAGTGGTATATACAACAAAACTATAGATATTGAAGTGGTATATACCATAAAACTATAGATATTGAAGTGGTATATACAACAAAACTATAGATATTGAAGTGGTATACACAACAAAACTATAGATATTGAAGTTTTATACACAACAAAACTATAGATATTGAAGTGGTATATACAACAAAACTATAGATATTGAAGTGGTATACACAACAAAACTATAGATATTGAAGTGGTATATACAACAAAACTGTAGATATTGAAGAGGTATACACAACAAAACTATAGATATTGAAGTGTTATACACAACAAAACTATAGATATTGAAGTGGTATATACAACAAAACTATAGATATTGAAGTGGTATATACAACAAAACTATAGATATTGAAGTGGTATACACAACAAAACTATAGATATTGAAGTGGTATATACAACAAAACTATAGATATTGAAGTGGTATATACAACAAAACTATAGATATTGAAGTGGTATACACAACAAAACTATAGATATTGAAGTGGTATATACAACATAACTACAACAAAACTAGAGATATTGAAGTGGTATATACAACAAAACAATAGATATTGAAGTGGTATATACAACAAAACTATAGATATTGAAGTGGTATAAACAACAAAACTATAGATATTGAAGTGGTATACACAACAAAACTATAGATATTGAAGTGGTATATACAACAAAACTATAGATATTGAAGTGGTATATACAACAAAACTATAGATATTGAAGTGGTATATACAACAAAACTATAGATATTGAAGTGGTATATATAACAAAACTAGAGATATTGAAGTGGTATAAACAGCAAAACTATAGATATTGAAGTGGTATACACAGCAAAACTATAGATATTGAAGTGGTATATACAACAAAACTATAGATATTGAAGTGGTATACACAACAAAACTATAGATATTGAAGTGGTATATACAACAAAACTATAGATATTGAAGTGGTATATACAAAAAAGCTATAGATATTGAAGTGGTATATACAACAAAACTATAGATATTGAAGTGGTATATACAACAAAACTATAGATATTGAAGTGATATAAACAGCAAAACTATAGATATTGAAGTGGTATACACAACAAAACTATAGATATTGAAGTGGTATATACAACAAAACTATAGATATTGAAGTGGTATATACAACAAAACTATAGATATCGAAGTGGTATATACAACAAAACTATAGATATTGAAGTGGTATATACAACAGAACTATAGATATTGAAGTGGTATACACAACAAAACTATAGATATTGAAGTGGTATATACAACAAAACTATAGATATTGAAGTGGTATATACAACAAAACTATAGATATTGAAGTGGTATATACAACAAAACTATAGATATTGAAGTGGTATATACAGCAAAACTATAGATATTGAAGTGGCATACACAACAAAACTATAGATATTGAAGTGGTATATACAACAAAACTATTGATATTGAAGTGGTATACACAACAAAACAAAAGATATTGAAGTGATATATACAACAAAACTATAGATATTGAAGTGGTATATACAACAAAACTATAGATATTGAAGTGGTGTATACAACAACACTATAGATATTGAAGTGGTATATACAACAAAACTATAGATATTGAAGTGGTATATACAACAAAACTACAGATATTGAAATGGTATACACAACAAAACTATTGATATTGAAGTGGTATATACAACAAAACTATAGATATTGAAGTGGTATATACAACAAAACTACAAAACTATAGATATTGAAGTGGTATATACAACAAAACTATAGATATTGCAGTAGTATATACAACAAAACTATAGATATTGAAATTGCATACACAACAAAGCTATAGATATTGAAGTGGTATATACAACAAAACTATAGATATTGAAGTGGTATATACAACAAAACTATAGATATTGAAGTGGTATATACAAAAAAACTATAGATATTGAAGTGGTATATACAACAAAACTATAGATATTGAAGTGGTATATACAACAAAACTATAGATATTGAAGTGGTATATACAACAAAAATATAGATGTTGAAGTGGTATAAACAACAAAACTATAGATATTGAAGTGGTATATACAACAAAACTATAGATATTGAAGTGGTATATACAACAAAACTATAGATATTGAAGTGGTATATACAACAAAACTATAGATATTGAAGTGGTATATACAACAAAACAATAGATATTGAAGTGGTATATGCAACAAAACTATAGATATTGTAGTGGTATATACAACAAAACTATAGATATTGAAGTGGATACACAACAACACTATAGATATTGAAGTGGGATATACAACAAAACTATAGATATTGAAGTGGTATACACAACAAAACTATAGATATTGAAGTGGTATACACAACAAAACTATAGATATTGAAGTGGTATACACAACAAAACTATAGATAGTGAAGTGGTATATACAACAAAACTATAGATATTGAAGTGGTATATACCATAAAACTATAGATATTGAAGTGGTATATACAACAAAACTATAGATATTGAAGTGGTATACACAACAAAACTATAGATATTGAAGTTTTATACACAACAAAACTATAGATATTGAAGTGGTATATACAACAAAACTATAGATATTGAAGTGGTATACACAACAAAACTATAGATATTGAAGTGGTATATACAACAAAACTGTAGATATTGAAGAGGTATACACAACAAAACTATAGATATTGAAGTGTTATACACAACAAAACTATAGATATTGAAGTGGTATATACAACAAAACTATAGATATTGAAGTGGTATATACAACAAAACTATAGATATTGAAGTGGTATACACAACAAAACTATAGATATTGAAGTGGTATATACAACAAAACTATAGATATTGAAGTGGTATATACAACAAAACTATAGATATTGAAGTGGTATACACAACAAAACTATAGATATTGAAGTGGTATATACAACATAACTACAACAAAACTAGAGATATTGAAGTGGTATATACAACAAAACAATAGATATTGAAGTGGTATATACAACAAAACTATAGATATTGAAGTGGTATAAACAACAAAACTATAGATATTGAAGTGGTATACACAACAAAACTATAGATATTGAAGTGGTATATACAACAAAACTATAGATATTGAAGTGGTATATACAACAAAACTATAGATATTGAAGTGGTATATACAACAAAACTATAGATATTGAAGTGGTATATATAACAAAACTAGAGATATTGAAGTGGTATAAACAGCAAAACTATAGATATTGAAGTGGTATACACAGCAAAACTATAGATATTGAAGTGGTATATACAACAAAACTATAGATATTGAAGTGGTATACACAACAAAACTATAGATATTGAAGTGGTATATACAACAAAACTATAGATATTGAAGTGGTATATACAAAAAAGCTATAGATATTGAAGTGGTATATACAACAAAACTATAGATATTGAAGTGGTATATACAACAAAACTATAGATATTGAAGTGATATAAACAGCAAAACTATAGATATTGAAGTGGTATACACAACAAAACTATAGATATTGAAGTGGTATATACAACAAAACTATAGATATTGAAGTGGTATATACAACAAAACTATAGATATCGAAGTGGTATATACAACAAAACTATAGATATTGAAGTGGTATATACAACAGAACTATAGATATTGAAGTGGTATACACAACAAAACTATAGATATTGAAGTGGTATATACAACAAAACTATAGATATTGAAGTGGTATATACAACAAAACTATAGATATTGAAGTGGTATATACAACAAAACTATAGATATTGAAGTGGTATATACAGCAAAACTATAGATATTGAAGTGGCATACACAACAAAACTATAGATATTGAAGTGGTATATACAACAAAACTATTGATATTGAAGTGGTATACACAACAAAACAAAAGATATTGAAGTGATATATACAACAAAACTATAGATATTGAAGTGGTATATACAACAAAACTATAGATATTGAAGTGGTATACACAGCAAAACTAGAGATATTGAAGTGGTATACACAACAAAACTATAGATATTGAAGTGATATATACAACAAAACTATAGATATTGAAGTGGTATATACAACAAAACTATAGATATTGAAGTGGTATACACAACAAAACTATAGATATTGAAGTGGTATATACAACAAAACTATAGATATTGAAGTGGTATACACAACAAAACTATAGATATTGAAGTGGTATATACAACAAAACCATAGGTATTGAAGTGGTATATACAAAAAAACTATAGATATTGAAGTGGTATATACAACAAAACTATAGATATTGAAGTGGTATATACAACAAAACTATAGATATTGAAGTGGTATATACAACAAAAATATAGATATTGAAGTGGTATATACAACAAAAATATAGATATTGAAGTGGTATATACAACAAAACTATAGATATTGAAGTGGTATATACAACAAAACAATAGATATTGAAGTTGTATATACAACAAAACTATAGATATTGAAGTGGTATATACAACAAAACAATAGATATTGAAGTGGTATATACAACAAAACTATAGATATTGAAGTGGTATATACAACAAAACTATAGATATTGAAGTGGTATACACAACAACACTATAGATATTGAAGTGGGATATACAATAAAACTATAGATATTGAAGTGGTATACACAACAAAACTATAGATATTGAAGTGGTATACACAACAAAACTATAGATATTGAAGTGGTATACACAACAAAACTATAGATATTGAAGTGGTATATACAACAAAACTATAGATATTGAAGTGGTATATACAACAAAACTATAGATATTGAAGTGGTATATACAACAAAACTATAGATATTGAAGTGGTATACACAACAAAACTATAGATATTGAAGTGTTATACACAACAAAACTATAGATATTGAAGTGGTATATACAACAAAACTATAGATATTGAAGTGGTATACACAACAAAACTATAGATATTGAAGTGGTATATACAACAAAACTGTAGATATTGAAGAGGTATACACAACAAAACTATAGATATTGAAGTGTTATACACAACAAAACTATAGATATTGAAGTGGTATATACAACAAAACTATAGATATTGAAGTGGTATATACAACAAAACTATAGATATTGAAGTGGTATGCACAACAAAACTATAGATATTGAAGTGGTATATACAACAAAACTATAGATATTGAAGTGGTATATACAACAAAACTATAGATATTGAAGTGGTATACACAACAAAACTATAGATATTGAAGTGGTATATACAACAAAACTATAGATATTGAAGTGGTATATACAACAAAACTATAGATATTGAAGTGGTATACATAACAAAACTATAGATATTGAAGTGGTATATCCAACAAAACTACAGATATTGATGTGGTTTACCCAACAAAACTATAGATATTGAAGTGGTATATACAACAAAACTATAGATATTGAAGTGGTATATACAACAAAACTATAGATATTGAAGTGGTATATACAAGAAAACTATAGATATTGAAGTGGTATATACAACAAAACTATAGATATTGAAGTGGTATATACAACAAAACTATAGATATTGAAGTGGTATACACAACAAAACTAGAGATATTGAAGTGGTATATACAGCAAAACTATAGATATTGAAGTGGTATATACAACAAAACTATAGATATTGAAGTGGTATACTCAACAAAACTAT
Source organism: Bathymodiolus septemdierum (assembly GCA_963383655.1). NCBI lineage: Eukaryota > Metazoa > Mollusca > Bivalvia > Mytilida > Modiolidae > Bathymodiolus > Bathymodiolus septemdierum. The sequence continues at coordinate 52,069 of CAUJNP010000115.1, read as the reverse complement.
AGATATTGAAGTGGTATACACAACACAACTATAGATATTGAAATGTTATACACAACAAAACTATAGATATTGAAGTGGTATATACAACAAAACTATAGATATTGAGGTGGTATATACAACAAAACTATAGATATTGAAGTGGTATATACAAGAAAACTATAGATATTGAAGTGGTATATACAACAAAACTATAGATATTGAAATTTTATACACAACAAAACTATAGATATTGAAGTGGTATATACAACAAAACTATAGATATTGAAGTGGTATATCCAACAAAACTACAGATATTGATGTGGTATACCCAACAAAACTATAGATATTGAAGTGGTATATACAACAAAACTATAGATATTGAAGTGGTATATACAACAAAACTATAGATATTGAAGTGGTATATACAACAAAATTATAGATATTGAAGTGGTATATACAACAAAACTATAGATATTGAAGTGGTGTATACAACAACACTATAGATATTGAAGTGGTATATACAACAAAACTATAGATATTGAAGTGGTATATACAACAAAACTACAGATATTGAAATGGTATACACAACAAAACTATTGATATTGAAGTGGTATATACAACAAAACTATAGATATTGAAGTGGTATATACAACAAAACTACAAAACTATAGATATTGAAGTGGTATATACAACAAAACTATAGATATTGCAGTAGTATATACAACAAAACTATAGATATTGAAATTGCATACACAACAAAGCTATAGATATTGAAGTGGTATACACAACAAAGCTATAGATATTGAAGTGGTATATACAAAAAAAAACTATAGATATTGAAGTGTTATACACAACAAAACTAGAGATATTGAAGTGGTAAATACAACAAAACTATAGATATTGAAGTAGTATATACAACAAAACTATAGATATTGAAGTGGTATACTCAACAAAACTATAGATATTGAAGTGGTATACACAACAAAACTATAGATATTGAAGTGGTATATACAACAAAACTAGATATTGAAGTGTTATACACAACAAAACTATAGATATTGAAGTGGTATATACAACAAAACTATAGATATTGAAGTGGTATATACAACAAAACTATAGATATTGAAGTGGTATATACAACAAAACTATAGATATTGAAGTGGTATATACAACAAAACTATAGATATTGAAGTGGTATACACAACAAAACTATAGATATTGAAGTGGTATATAGAACAAAACTATAGATATTGAAGTTGTATACACAACAAAACTATAGATATTGAAGTGGTATATACAACAAAACTATAGATATTGAAGTGGTATATACAACAAAACTACAAAACTATAGATATTGAAGTGGAATATACAACAAAACTATAGATATTGAAGTAGTATATACAACAAAACTATAGATATTGAAATTGTATACACAACAAAACTATAGATATTGAAGTGGTATGTACAACAAAACTATAGATATTGAAGTGGTATATACAACAAAACTATAGATATTGAAGTGGTATATACAACAAAACTACAGATATTGAAGTGGTATACACAACAAAACTATAGATATTGAAGTGGTATATACAACAAAACTATAGATATTGAAGTGGTATACACAACAAAACTACAAAACTATAGATATTGAAGTGGTATATACAACAAAACTATAGATATTGCAGTAGTATATACAACAAAACTATAGATATTGAAATTGTATACACAACAAAACTATAGATATTGAAGTGGTATACACAACAAAACTATAGATATTGAAGTGGTATACACAAGAAAACTATAGATATTGAAGTGGTATACACAACAAAACTATAGATATTGAAGTGGTATATACAACAAAACTATAGATATTGAAGTGGTATATACAACAAAACTACAGATAGTGAAGTGATATAGACAACAAAGCTATAGATATTGAAGTGGTATATACAACAAAGCTATAGATATTGAAGTGGTATATACAACAAAACTATAGATATTGAAGTGGTATATACAACAAAACTATAGATATTGAAGTGGTATATACAACAAAACTATAAATATTGAAGTGGTATATACAACAAAACTATAGATATTGAAGTGGTATATACAACAAAACTACAGATATTGAATTGGTATACAAAACAAAACTATAGATATTGAAGTGGTATATACAAGAAAACTAGAGATATTGAAGTGGTATATACAACAAAACTATAGATATTGAAGTGGTATACACAACAAAACTATAGATATTGAAGTGGTATATACAACAAAACTATTGATATTGAAGTGGTATATACAACAAAACTATAGATATTGAAGTGGTATATACAACAAAACTATAGATATTGAAGTGGTATATACAACAAAACTATAGATATTGAAGTGGGATACACAACAAAACTATAGATATCTAAGTGGTATATACAACAAAACTATAGATATTGAAGTGGTATATACAACAAAACTATAGATATTGAAGTGGCATATACAACAAAACTATAGATATTGAAGTGGTATATACAACAAAACTATAAATATTGAAGTGGTATATACAACAAAACTATAGATACTGAAGTGGTATATACAACAAAACTATAGATATTGAAGTGGTATATACAACACAACTATAGATATTGAAGTGGTATATACAACAAAACTACAAAACTATAGATATTGAAGTGGAATATACAACAAAACTAGATATTGAAGTGGTATATACAACAAAACTATAGATATTGAAGTGGTATACACAACAGAACTACAGATATTGTAGTGATATATACAACAAAACTATAGATATTGAAGTGGTATACACAACAAAACTATAGATATTGAAGTGGTATATACAACAAAACTACAAAACTATAGATATTGAAGTGGAATATACAACAAAACTATAGATATTGAAGTAGTATATACAACAAAACTATCGATATTGAAATTGTATACACAACAAAACTATAGATATTGAAGTGTTATATACAACAAAACTATAGATATTGAAGTGGTATATACAACAAAACTATAGATATTGAAGTGGTATATACAACAAAACTACAGATATTGAAGTGGTATACACAACAAAACTATAGATATTGAAGTGGTATATACAACAAAACTATAGATATTGAAGTGGTATATACAACAAAACTATAGATATTGAAGTGGTATACACAACAAAACTACAAAACTATAGATATTGAAGTGGTATATACAACAAAACTATAGATATTGCAGTAGTATATACAACAAAACTATAGATATTGAAATTGTATACACAACAAAACTATAGATATTGAAGTGGTATACACAACAAAACTATAGATATTGAAGTGGTATACACAACAAAACTATAGATATTGAAGTGGTATACACAACAAAACTATAGATATTGAAGTGGTATATACAACAAAACTATAGATATTGAAGTGGTATATACAACAAAACTACAGATAGTGAAGTGATATAGACAACAAAGCTATAGATATTGAAGTGGTATATACAACAAAGCTATAGATATTGAAGTGGTATATACAACAAAACTATAGATATTGAAGTGGTATATACAACAAAACTATAGATATTGAAGTGGTATATACAACAAAACTATAAATATTGAAGTGGTATATACAACAAAACTATAGATATTGAAGTGGTATATACAACAAAACTACAGATATTGAATTGGTATACAAAACAAAACTATAGATATTGAAGTGGTATATACAAGAAAACTAGAGATATTGAAGTGGTATATACAACAAAACTATAGATATTGAAGTGGTATACACAACAAAACTATAGATATTGAAGTGGTATATACAACAAAACTATTGATATTGAAGTGGTATATACAACAAAACTATAGATATTGAAGTGGTATATACAACAAAACTATAGATATTGAAGTGGTATATACAACAAAACTATAGATATTGAAGTGGGATACACAACAAAACTATAGATATCTAAGTGGTATATACAACAAAACTATAGATATTGAAGTGGTATATACAACAAAACTATAGATATTGAAGTGGCATATACAACAAAACTATAGATATTGAAGTGGTATATACAACAAAACTATAAATATTGAAGTGGTATATACAACAAAACTATAGATACTGAAGTGGTATATACAACAAAACTATAGATATTGAAGTGGTATATACAACACAACTATAGATATTGAAGTGGTATATACAACAAAACTACAAAACTATAGATATTGAAGTGGAATATACAACAAAACTAGATATTGAAGTGGTATATACAACAAAACGATAGATATTGAAGTGGTATACACAACAGAACTACAGATATTGTAGTGATATATACAACAAAACTATAGATATTGAAGTGGTATACACAACAAAACTATAGATATTGAAGTGGTATATACAACAAAACTACAAAACTATAGATATTGAAGTGGAATATACAACAAAACTATAGATATTGAAGTAGTATATACAACAAAACTATCGATATTGAAATTGTATACACAACAAAACTATAGATATTGAAGTGTTATATACAACAAAACTATAGATATTGAAGTGGTATATACAACAAAACTATAGATATTGAAGTGGTATATACAACAAAACTACAGATATTGAAGTGGTATACACAACAAAACTATAGATATTGAAGTGGTATATACAACAAAACTATAGATATTGAAGTGGTATATACAACAAAACTACAAAACTATAGATATTGAAGTGGTATATGCAACAAAACTATAGATATTGAAGTGGTATATACAACAAAACTATAGATATTGAAATTGTATACACAACAAAACTATAGATATTGAAGTGGTATATACAACAAAACTATAGATATTGAAGTGGTATATACAACAAAACTATAGATATTGAAGTGTTATACACAACAAAACTATAGATATTGAAGTGGTATATACAACAAACTATAGATATTGAAGTGGTATATACAACAAAACTATAGATATTGAAGTGGTAAATACAACAAAACTTCAAAACTATAGATATTGAAGTGGAATATACAACAAAACTATGGATATTGAAGTGGTATATACAACAAAACAATAGATATTGAAGTGGTATATACAACAAAACTATAGATATTGAAGTGGAATATACAACAAAACTATAGATATTGAAGTGGTATATACAACAAAACTATAGATATTGAAGTGGTATATACAACAAAACTATAGATATTGAAGTGGTATAAACAACAAAACTATAGATATTGAAGTGGTATACACAACAAACTATAGATATTGAAGTGGTATACACAACAAAACTACAGCTATTGAAGTGGTATACACAACAAAACTATAGATATTGAAGTGGTATATACAACAAAACTATTGATATTGAAATGGAATATACAACAAAACTATAGATATTGAAGTGGTATATACAACAAAACTATAGTTATTGAAGTGGTATACACAACAAAACTATAGATATTGAAGTGTTATATACAACAAAACTATAGATATTGAAGTGGTATATACAACAAAACTATAGATATTGAAGCGGTATATACAACAAAACTACAAAACTATAGATATTGAAGTGGAATATACAACAAAACTATAGATATTGAAGTAGTATATACAAAAAAACTATAGATATTGAAATTGTATACACAACAAAACTATAGTTATTGAAGGGATATATACAACAAAACTATAGATATTGTAGTGGTATATACAACAAAACTATAGATATTGAAGTGGCATACTCAACAAAACTATAGATATTGAAGTGGTATATACAACAAAACTATAGATATTGAAGTGGTATATACAACAAAACTATAGATATTGAAGTGGTATACACAACAAAACTAGAGATATTGAAGTGGTAAATACAACAAAACTATAGATATTGAAGTAGTATATACAACAAAACTATAGATATTGAAGTGGTATACTCAACAAAACTATAGATATTGAAGTGGTATACACAACAAAACTATAGATATTGAAGTGGTATATACAACAAAACTATAGATATTGAAGTGTTATACACAACAAAACTATAGATATTGAAGTGGTATATACAACAAAACTATAGATATTGAAATGGTATATACAACAAAACTATAGATATTGAAGTGGTATATACAACAAAACTATAGATATTGAAGTGGTATATACAACAAAACTATAGATATTGAAGTGGTATACACAACAAAACTATAGATATTGAAGTGGTATATAGAACACAACTATAGATATTGAAGTTGTATACACAACAAAACTATAGATATTGAAGTGGTATATACAACAAAACTATAGATATTGAAGTGGTATATACAATAAAAATACAAAACTATAGATATTGAAGTGGTATATACAACAAAACTATAGATATTGCAGTAGTATATACAACAAAACTATAGATATTGAAATTGTATACACAACAAAACTATAGATATTGAAGTGGTATACACAACAAAACTATAGATATTGAAGTGGTATATACAACAAAACTATAGATATTGAAGTGGTATACACAACAAAACTATAGATATTGAAGTGGTATACACAAGAAAACTGTAGATATTGAAGTGGTATACACAACAAAACTATAGATATTGAAGTGGTATATACAACAAAACTATAGATATTGAAGTGGTATATACAACAAAACTACAGATAGTGAAGTGATATAGACAACAAAGCTATAGATATTGAAGTGGTATATACAACAAAGCTATAGATATTGAAGTGGTATATACAACAAAACTATAGATATTGAAGTGGTATATACAACAAAACTATAGATATTGAAGTGGTATATACAACAAAACTATAAATATTGAAGTGGTATATACAACAAAACTATAGATATTGAAGTGGTATATACAACAAAACTACAGATATTGAATTGGTATACACAACAAAACTATAGATATTGAAGTGGTATATACAAGAAAACTAGAGATATTGAAGTGGTATATACAACAAAACTATAGATATTGAAGTGGTATACACAACAAAACTATAGATATTGAAGTGGTATATACAACAAAACTATTGATATTGAAGTGGTATATACAACAAAACTATAGATATTGAAGTGGTATATACAACAAAACTATAGATATTGAAGTGGTATATACAACAAAACTATAGATATTGAAGAGGGATACACAACAAAACTATAGATATCTAAGTGGTATATACAACAAAACTATAGATATTGAAGTGGTATATACAACAAAACTATAGATATTGAAGTGGCATATACAACAAAACTATAGATATTGAAGTGGTATATACAACAAAACTATAGATATTGAAGTGGTATATACAACACAACTATAGATATTGAGGTGGTATATACAACAAAACTACAAAACTATAGATATTGAAGTGGAATATACAACAAAACTAGATATTGAAGTGGTATATACAACAAAACTATAGATATTGAAGTGGTATACACAACAGAACTACAGATATTGTAGTGATATATACAACAAAACTATAGATATTGAAGTGGTATATACAACAAAACTATACATATTGAAGTGGTATACACAACAAAACTATAGATATTGAAGTGGTATATACAATAAAACTATAGATATTGAAGTGGTATATACAACAAAACTACAAAACTATAGATATTGAAGTGGAATATACAACAAAACTATAGATATTGAAGTAGTATATACAACAAAACTATAGATATTGAAATTGTATACACAACAAAACTATAGATATTGAAGTGTTATATACAACAAAACTATAGATATTGAAGTGGTATATACAACAAAACTATAGATATTGAAGTGGTATATACAACAAAACTACAGATATTGAAGTGGTATACACAACAAAACTATAGATATTGAAGTGGTATATACAACAAAACTATAGATATTGAAGTGGTATATACAACAAAACTACAAAACTATAGATATTGAAGTGGTATATGCAACAAAACTATCGATATTGAAGTGGTATATACAACAAAACTATAGATATTGAAATTGTATACACAACAAAACTATAGATATTGAAGTGGTATACACAAGAAAACTATAGATATTGAAGTGGTATACACAACAAAACTATAGATATTGAAGTGGTATATACAACAAAACTATAGATATTGAAGTGGTATATACAACAAAACTACAGATAGTGAAGTGATATAGACAACAAAGCTATAGATATTGAAGTGGTATATACAACAAAGCTATAGATATTGAAGTGGTATATACAACAAAACTATAGATATTGAAGTGGTATATACAACAAAACTATAGATATTGAAGTGGTATATACAATAAAACTATAAATATTGAAGTGGTATATACAACAAAACTATAGATATTGAAGTGGTATATACAACAAAACTACAGATATTGAATTGGTATACACAACAAAACTATAGATATTGAAGTGGTATATACAAGAAAACTAGAGATATTGAAGTGGTATATACAACAAAACTATAGATATTGAAGTGGTATACACAACAAAACTATAGATATTGAAGTGGTATATACAACAAAACTATTGATATTGAAGTGGTATATACAACAAAACTATAGATATTGAAGTGGTATATACAACAAAACTATAGATATTGAAGTGGTATATACAACAAAACTATAGATATTGAAGTGGGATACACAACAAAACTATAGATATCTAAGTGGTATATACAACAAAACTATAGATATTGAAGTGGTATATACAACAAAACTATAGATATTGAAGTGGCATATACAACAAAACTATAGAAATTGAAGTGGTATATACAACAAAACTATAAATATTGAAGTGGTATATACAACAAAACTATAGATACTGAAGTGGTATATACAACAAAACTATAGATATTGAAGTGGTATATACAACACAACTATAGATATTGAAGTGGTATATACAACAAAACTACAAAACTATAGATATTGAAGTGGAATATACAACAAAGCTAGATATTGAAGTGGTATATACAACAAAACTATAGATATTGAAGTGGTATACACAACAGAACTACAGATATTTTAGTGATATATACAACAAAACTATAGATATTGAAGTGGTATATACAACAAAACTATACATATTGAAGTGGTATACACAACAAAACTATAGATATTGAAGTGGTATATACAATAAAACTATAGATATTGAAGTGGTATATACAACAAAACTACAAAACTATAGATATTGAAGTGGAATATACAACAAAACTATAGATATTGAAGTAGTATATACAACAAAACTATAGATATTGAAATTGTATACACAACAAAACTATAGATATTGAAGTGTTATATACAACAAAACTATAGATATTGAAGTGGTATATACAACAAAACTATAGATATTGAAGTGGTATATACAACAAAACTACAGATATTGAAGTGGTATACACAACAAAACTATAGATATTGAAGTGGTATATACAACAAAACTATAGATATTGAAGTGGTATATACAACAAAACTATAGATATTGAAATTGTATACACAACAAAACTATAGATATTGAAGTGGTATACACAACAAAACTATAGATATTTAAGTGGTATATACAACAAAACTATAGATATTGAAGTGTTATACACAACAAAACTATAGATATTGAAGTGGTATATACAACAAAACTATAGATATTGAAGTGGTATGCACAAAAAAACTATAGATATTGAAGTGGTATACAAAACAAAACTATAGATATTGAAGTGGTATATACAACAAAACTATAGATATTGAAGTGGTATATACAACAAAACTATAGATATTGAAGTGGTATATACAACAAAACTATAGATATTGAAGTGGTATATACAACAAAACTACAAAACTATAGATATTGAAGTGGAATATACAACAAAACTATAGATATTGAAGTAGTATATACAACAAAACTATAGATATTGAAATTGTATACACAACAAAACTATAGATATTGAAGTGTTATATACAACAAAACTATAGATATTGAAGTGGTATATACAACAAAACTATAGATATTGAAGTGGTATATACAACAAAACTACAGATATTGAAGTGGTATATACAACAAAACTACAAAACTATAGATATTGAAGTGGTATATGCAACAAAACTATAGATATTGAAGTGGTATATACAACAAAACTATAGATATTGAAATTGTATACACAACAAAACTATAGATATTGAAGTGGTATACACAACAAAACTATAGATATTGAAGTGGTATATACAACAAAACTATAGATATTGAAGTGTTATACACAACAAAACTATAGATATTGAAGTGGTATGCACAAAAAAACTATAGATATTGAAGTGGTATACACAACAAAACTATAGATATTGAAGTGGTATATACAACAAAACTATAGATATTGAAGTGGTATATACAACAAAACTATAGATATTGAAGTGGTATATACAACAAAACTTCAAAACTATAGATATTGAAGTGGAATATACAACAAAACTATAGATATTGAAGTGGTATATACAACAAAACTATAGATATTGAAGTGGTATATACAACAAAACTATAGATATTGAAGTGGAATATACAACAAAACTATAGATATTGAAGTGGTATATACAACAAAACTATAGATATTGAAGTGGTATATACAACAAAACTATAGATATTGAAGTGGTATAAACAACAAAACTATAGATATTGAAGTGGTATACACAACAAACTATAGATATTGAAGTGGTATACACAACAAAACTACAGCTATTGAAGTGGTATACACAACAAAACTATAGATATTGAAGTGGTATATACAACAAAACTATTGATATTGAAATGGAATATACAACAAAACTATAGATATTGAATTGGTATATACAACAAAACTACAAAACTATAGATATTGAAGTGGAATATACAACAAAACTATAGATATTGAAGTAGTATATACAACAAAACTATAGATATTGAAATTGTATACACAACAAAACTATAGATATTGAAGTGTTATATACAACAAAACTATAGATATTGAAGTGGTATATACAACAAAACTATAGATATTGAAGTGGTATATACAACAAAACTACAGATATTGAAGTGGTATATACAACAAAACTACAAAACTATAGATATTGAAGTGGTATATGCAACAAAACTATAGATATTGAAGTGGTATATACAACAAAACTATAGATATTGAAATTGTATACACAACAAAACTATAGATATTGAAGTGGTATACACAACAAAACTATAGATATTGAAGTGGTATATACAACAAAACTATAGATATTGAAGTGTTATACACAACAAAACTATAGATATTGAAGTGGTATGCACAAAAAAACTACAGATATTGAAGTGGTATACACAACAAAACTATAGATATTGAAGTGGTATATACAACAAAACTATAGATATTGAAGTGGTATATACAACAAAACTATAGATATTGAAGTGGTATATACAACAAAACTTCAAAACTATAGATATTGAAGTGGAAAATACAACAAAACTATAGATATTGAAGTGGTATATACAACAAAACTATAGATATTGAAGTGGTATATACAACAAAACTATAGATATTGAAGTGGAATATACAACAAAACTATAGATATTGAAGTGGTATATACAACAAAACTATAGATATTGAAGTGGTATATACAACAAAACTATAGATATTGAAGTGGTATAAACAACAAAACTATAGATATTGAAGTGGTATACACAACAAACTATAGATATTGAAGTGGTATACACAACAAAACTACAGCTATTGAAGTGGTATACACAACAAAACTATAGATATTGAAGTGGTATATACAACAAAACTATTGATATTGAAATGGAATATACAACAAAACTATAGATATTGAATAGGTATATACAACAAAACTAGAGATATTGAAGTGGTATACACAACAAAACTATAGATATTGAAGTGGTATATACAACAAAACTATAGATATTGAAGTGGTATATACAACAAAACTAGATATTGAAGTGGTATATACAACAAAACTATAGATATTGAAGTGGTATATACAACAAAACTATAAATATTGAAGTGGTATACACAACAAAACTATAGATATTGAAGTGGTATATACAACAAAACTATAGATATTGAAGTGTTATACACAACAAAACTATAGATATTGAAGTGGTATATACAACAAAACTATAGATATTGAAGTGGTATATACAAGAAAACTATAGATATTGAAGTGGTATATACAAGAAAACTATAGATATTGAAGTGGTATACACAACAAAACTATAGATATTAAAGTGGTATATACAACAAACTATAGATATTGAAGTGGTATATACAACAAAACTATAGATATTGAAGTGGTATATACAACAAAACTATAGATATTGAAGTGGTATATACAACAAAACTATAGATATTGAAGTGGTATATACAACAAAACTATAGATATTGAAGTGGAATATACAACAAAACTATAGATATTGAAGTGGTATATACAACAAAACTATAGATATTGAAGTGGTATATACAACAAAACTATAGATATTGAAGTGGTATAAACAACAAAACTATAGATATTGAAGTGGTATACACAACAAACTATAGATATTGAAGTGGTATACACAACAAAACTACAGCTATTGAAGTGGTATACACAACAAAACTATAGATATTGAAGTGGTATATACAACAAAACTATTGATATTGAAATGGAATATACAACAAAACTATAGATATTGAAGTGGTATATACAACAAAACTATAGATATTGAAGTGGTATACACAACAAAACAATAGATATTGAAGTGGTATATACAACAAAACTATTGATATTGAAGTGGTATATACAACAAAACTATAGATATTGAAGTGGTATATACAACAAAACTAGATATTGAAGTGGTATATACAACAAAACTATAGATATTGAAGTGGTATATACAACAAAACTATAAATATTGAAGTGGTATACACAACAAAACTATAGATATTGAAGTGGTATATACAACAAAACTATAGATATTGAAGTGTTATACACAACAAAACTATAGATATTGAAGTGGTATACACAACAAAACTATAGATATTGAAGTGGTATACACAACAAAACTAGAGATATTGTAGTGGTTTATACAACAAAACTATAGATATTGAAGTGGTATATACAACAAAACTATAGATATTGAAGTGGTATACACAACAAAACTATAGCTATTGAAGTGGTATACACAACAAAACTATAGATATTGAAGTGGTATATACAACAAAACTATTGATATTGAAGTGGTATATACAACAAAACTATAGATATTGAAGTGGTATATACAAGAAAACTATAGATATTGAAGTGGTATATACAAGAAAACTATAGATATTGAAGTGGTATACACAACAAAACTATAGATATTAAAGTGGTATATACAACAAACTATAGATATTGAAGTGGTATATACAACAAAACTAGATATTGAAGTGGTATATACAACAAAACTATAGATATTGAAGTGGTATACACAACAAAACTATAGATATTGAAGTGGTATATACAACAAAACTATAGATATTGAAGTGGTATATACAACAAAACTACAAAACTATAGATATTGAAGTGGAATATAAAACAAAACTATAGATATTGAAGTAGTATATACAACAAAACTATAGATATTGAAATTTTATACACAACAAAACTATAGATATTGAAGTGGTATATACAACAAAACTATAGATATTGAAGTGGTATATACAACGAAACTATAGATATTGAAGTGGTATATACAACAAAACTACAGATATTGAAGTGGTATACACAACAAAGCTATAGATATTGAAGTGGTATATGCAACAAAACAATAGATATTGAAGTGGTATATACAACAAAACTACAAAACTATAGATATTGAAGTGGTATATACAACAAAACTATAGATATTGAAGTAGTATATACAACAAAACTATAGATATTGAAGTGGTATATACAACAAAACTATAGATATTGAAGTGGTATATACAACAAAACTTCAAAACTATAGATATTGAAGTGGAATATACAACAAAACTATAGATATTGAAGTGGTATATACAACAAAACTATAGATATTGAAGTGGTATATACAACAAAACTATAGATATTGAAGTGGAATATACAACAAAACTATAGATATTGAAGTGGTATATACAACAAAACTATAGATATTGAAGTGGTATATACAACAAAACTATAGATATTGAAGTGGTATAAACAACAAAACTATAGATATTGAAGTGGTATACACAACAAACTATAGATATTGAAGTGGTATACACAACAAAACTACAGCTATTGAAGTGGTATACACAACAAAACTATAGATATTGAAGTGGTATATACAACAAAACTATTGATATTGAAATGGAATATACAACAAAACTATAGATATTGAAGTGGTATATACAACAAAACTAGAGATATTGAAGTGGCATACACAACAAAACTATAGATATTGAAGTGGTATATACAACAAAACTATAGATATTGAAGTGGTATATACAACAAAACTAGATATTGAAGTGGTATATACAACAAAACTATAGATATTGAAGTGGTATATACAACAAAACTATAAATATTGAAGTGGTATACACAACAAAACTATAGATATTGAAGTGGTATATACAACAAAACTATAGATATTGAAGTGTTATACACAACAAAACTATAGATATTGAAGTGGTATACACAACAAAACTATAGATATTGAAGTGGTATACACAACAAAACTAGAGATATTGTAGTGGTTTATACAACAAAACTATAGATATTGAAGTGGTATATACAACAAAACTATAGATATTGAAGTGGTATACTCAACAAAACTATAGCTATTGAAGTGGTATACACAACAAAACTATAGATATTGAAGTGGTATATACAACAAAACTATAGATATTGAAGTGGTATATACAACAAAACTATAGATATTGAAGTGGTATATACAACAAAACTATAGATATTGAAGTGGAATATACAACAAAACTATAGATATTGAAGTGGTATATACAACAAAACTATAGATATTGAAGTGGTATATACAACAAAACTATAGATATTGAAGTGGTATAAACAACAAAACTATAGATATTGAAGTGGTATACACAACAAACTATAGATATTGAAGTGGTATACACAACAAAACTACAGCTATTGAAGTGGTATACACAACAAAACTATAGATATTGAAGTGGTATATACAACAAAACTATTGATATTGAAATGGAATATACAACAAAACTATAGATATTGAAGTGGTATATACAACAAAACTAGAGATATTGAAGTGGTATACACAACAAAACTATAGATATTGAAGTGGTATATACAACAAAACTATAGATATTGAAGTGGTATATACAACAAAGCTAGATATTGAAGTGGTATATACAACAAAACTATAGATATTGAAGTGGTATATACAACAAAACTATCAATATTGAAGTGGTATACACAACAAAACTATAGATATTGAAGTGGTATATACAACAAAACTATAGATATTGAAGTGTTATACACAACAAAACTATAGATATTGAAGTGGTATACACAACAAAACTATAGATATTGAAGTGGTATACACAACAAAACTAGAGATATTGTAGTGGTTTATACAACAAAACTATAGATATTGAAGTGGTATATACAACAAAACTATAGATATTGAAGTGGTATACACAACAAAACTATAGCTATTGAAGTGGTATACACAACAAAACTATAGATATTGAAGTGGTATATACAACAAAACTATTGATATTGAAGTGGTATATACAACAAAACTATAGATATTGAAGTGGTATATACAAGAAAACTATAGATATTGAAGTGGTATATACAAGAAAACTATAGATATTGAAGTGGTATACACAACAAAACTATAGATATTAAAGTGGTATATACAACAAACTATATATATTGAAGTGGTATATACAACAAAACTAGATATTGAAGTGGTATATACAACAAAACTATAGATATTGAAGTGGTATACACAACAAAACTATAGATATTGAAGTGGTATATACAACAAAACTATAGATATTGAAGTGGTATATACAACAAAACTACAAAACTATAGATATTGAAGTGGAATATACAACAAAGCTATAGATATTGAAGTAGTATATACAACAAAACTATAGATATTGAAATTTTATACACAACAAAACTATAGATATTGAAGTGGTATATACAACAAAACTATAGATATTGAAGTGGTATATACAACGAAACTATAGATATTGAAGTGGTATATACAACAAAACTACAGATATTGAAGTGGTATACACAACAAAGCTATAGATATTGAAGTGGTATATGCAACAAAACAATAGATATTGAAGTGGTATATACAACAAAACTACAAAACCATAGATATTGAAGTGGTATATACAACAAAACTATAGATATTGAAGTAGTATATACAACAAAACTATAGATATTGAAATTGTATACACAACAAAACTATAGATATTGAAGTGGTATACACAACAAAACTATAGATATTGAAGTGGTATATACAACAAAACTATAGATATTGAAGTGGTATACACAACAAAACTATAGATATTGAAGTGGTATATACAACAAAACTATAGATATTGAAGTGTTATACACAACAAAACTATAGATATTGAAGTGGTATATACAACAAAACTATAGATATTGAAGTGGTATACGCAACAAAACTATAGATATTGAAGTGGTATACACAACAAAACTATAGATATTGAAGTGGTATACACAACAAAACTATAGATATTGAAGTGGTATATATAACAACACTATAGATATTGAAGTGGTATATACAACAAAACTACAGATAGTGAAGTGATATAGACAACAACACTATAGATATTGAAGTGGTATATACAACAAAACTATAGATATTGAAGTGGTATATACAATAAAACTATAGATATTGAAGTGGTATATGCAACAAACTATAGATATTGAAGTGGTATACACAACAAAACTATAGATATTGAAGTGGTATATACAACAAAACTATAGATATTGAAGTGGTATATACAACAAAACTACAAAACTATAGATATTGAAGTGGAATATACAACAAAGCTATCGATATTGAAGTAGTATATACAACAAAACTATAGATATTGAAATTTTATACACAACAATACTATAGATATTGAAGTGGTATATACAACAAAACTATAGATATTGAAGTGGTATATACAACGAAACTATAGATATTGAAGTGGTATATACAACAAAACTACAGATATTGAAGTGGTATACACAACAAAGCTATAGATATTGAAGTGGTATATGCAACAAAACTATAGATATTGAAGTGGTATATACAACAAAACTACAAACCTATAGATATTGAAGTGGTATATACAACAAAACTATAGATATTGAAGTGGTATATACAACAAAACTATAGATATTGAAATTGTATACACAACAAAACTATAGATATTGAAGTGGTATATACAACAAAACTATAGATATTGAAGTGGTATATACAACAAAACTATAGATATTGAAGTGTTATACACAACAAAACTATAGATATTGAAGTGGTATATACAACAAAACTATAGATATTGAAGTGGTATACGCAACAAAACTATAGATATTGAAGTGGTATACACAACAAAACTATAGATATTGAAGTGGTATACACAACAAAACTATAGATATTGAAGTGGTATATACAACAAAACTATAGATATTGAAGTGGTATATACAACAAAACTACAGATAGTGAAGTGATATAGACAACAACACTATAGATATTGAAGTGGTATATACAACAAAACTATAGATATTGAAGTGGTATATACAATAAAACTATAGATATTGAAGTGGTATATGCAACAAACTATAGATATTGAAGTGGTATATACAACAAAACTATAGATATTGAAGTGGTATATACAACAACACTATAGATATTGAAGTGGTATATACAACAAAACTACAGATATTGAATTGGTATACACAACAAAACTATAGATAATGAAGTGGTATACACAACAAAACTATAGCTATTGAAGTGGTATACACAACAAAACTATTGATATTGAAGTGGTATATACAACAAAACTATTGATATTGAAGTGGTATATACAACAAAACTATAGATATTGAAGTGGTACATACAACAAAACTATAGATATTGAAGTGGTATATACAACAAAACTATAGATATTGAAGTGGTATACAAAACAAAACTATAGATATTTAAGTGGTATATACAACAAAACTATAGATATTGAAGTGGTATATACAACAAAACTAGATATTGAAGTGGTATATACAACAAAACTATAGATATTGAAGTGGTATATACAACAAAACTATAAATATTGAAGTGGTATATACAACAAAACTATAGATATTGAAGTGGTATACACAACAAAACTATAGATATTGAAGTGGTATATACAACAAAACTATAGATATTGAAGTAGTATATACAACACAACTATAGATATTGAAATTGTATACACAACAAAACTATAGATATTGAGGTGGTATACACAACAAAACTATAGATATTGAAGTGGTATATACAACAAAACTATAGATATTGAAGTGGTATACACAACAAAACTATAGATATTGAAGTGGTATATACAACGAAACTATAGATATTGAAGTGTTATGCACAACAAAACTATAGATATTGAAGTGGTATACACAACAAAACTATAGATATTGAAGTGGTATATACAACAAAACTATTGATATTGAAGTGGTATATACAAGAAAACTATAGATATTGAAGTGGTATATACAACAAAGCTATAGATATTGAAGTGGTATATACAAGAAAACTATAGATATTGAAGTGGTATACACAACAAAACTATAGATATTGAAGTGGTATATACAACAAAACTAAAGATATTGAAGTGGTATATACAACAAAACTAGATATTGAAATGGTATATACAACAAAACTATAGATATTGAAGTGGTATATACAACAAAACTATAAATATTGAAGTGGTATATACAACAAAACTATAGATATTGAAGTGGTATACACAACAAAACTATAGATATTGAAGTGGTATATACAACAAAACTATAGATATTGAAGTAGTATATACAACAAAACTATAGATATTGAAATTGTATACACAACAAAACTACAGATAATGAAGTGGTATACATATCAAAACTATAGATATTGAAGTGGTATATACAACAAAACTATAGATATTGAAGTGTTATATACAACAAAACTATAGATATTGAAGTGGTATATACAACGAAACAATAGATATTGAAGTGGCATACACAACAAAACTATAGATATTGAAGTGGTATACACAACAAAACTATAGATAATGAAGTGGTATACACAACAAAACTATAGATATTGAAGTGGTTTATACAACGAAACTATAGATATTGAAGTGGTATACACAACAAAACTATAGATATTGAAGTGGTATATACAACAAAACTATAGATATTGAAGTGGTATACAGAACAAAACTATAGATATTGAAGTGGTATATACAACAAAACTATAGATATTGAAGTGGTATATAAAACAAAACTACAAAACTATAGATATTGAAGTGGTATATACACAAAACAATAGATATTGAAGTAGTATATACAACAAAACTATAGATATTGAAATTGTATACACAACAAAACTAGAGATATTGAAGTGGTATACACAACAAAACTATAGATATTGAAGTGGTATATACAACAAAACTATAGATATTGAAGTGGTATATACAACAAAACTTCAAAACTATAGATATTGAAGTGGAATATACAACAAAACTATAGATATTGAAGTAGTATATACAACAAAACCATAGATATTGAAATTGTATACACAACAAAACTATAGATATTGAAGTGGTATATACAACAAAACTATAGATATTGAAGTGGTATATACAACAAAACTATAGATATTGAAGTGGTATATATAACAAAACTACAAAACTATAGATATTGAAGTGGTTTATATAACAATACTATAGATATTGAAGTAGTATATACAACAAAACTATAGATATTGAAGTGGTATATACAACAAAACTATAGATATTGAAGTGGTATATACAACAAAACTATAGATATTGAAATTGTATACACAACAAAACTATAGATATTGAAGTGGTATACACAACAAAACTATAGATATTGAAGTGGTATATACAACAAAACTATAGATATTGAAGTGGTATATACAAAAATACTATAGATATTGAAGTGGTATATACAACAAAACTATAAATATTGAAATTGTATACAAAACAAAACTATAGATATTGAAGTGGTATATACAACAAAACTATAGATATTGAAGTGGTATACACAACAAAACTAGAGATATTGAAGTGGTATATACAACAAAACTATAGATATTGAAGTGGTATATAGAACAAAACTATAGATATTGAAGTGGTATATACAAAAAAACTACAGATATTGAAGTGGTATACACAACAAAGCTATATATATTGAAGTGGTATATACAACAAAACTATAGATATTGAAGTGGTATATACAACAAAACTATAGATATTGAAGTGGTATATACAACAAAACTATAGATATTGAAGTGGTATATACAACAAAACTACAGATATTGAAGTGGTATACACAACAAAACTATAGCTATTGAAGTGGTATACACAACAAAACTATAGATATTGAAATTGTATACACAACAAAACTATAGATATTGAAGTGGTATATATAACAAAACTACAAAACTATAGATATTGAAGTGGTATATATAACAATACTATGGATATTGAAGTAGTATATACAACAAAACTATAGATATTGAAATTGTATACACAACAAAACTATAGATATTGAAGTGGTATACACAACAAAACTATAGATATTGAAGTGGTATATACAACAGAACTATAGATATTGAAGTGGTATATACAACAATACCATAGATATTGAAGTAGTATATACAACAAAACTATAGATATTGAAGTGGTATACACAACAAAACTATAGATATTGAAGTGGTATATACAACAAAACTATAGATATTGAAGTGGTATACACAACAAAACTAGAGATATTGAAGTGGTATATACAACAAAACTATAGATATTGAAGTGGTATACACAACAAAACTATAAATAATGGGAGTGGTATATACAACAAAACTATAGATATTGAAGTGGTATACACAACAAAACTACAGATATTGAAGTGGTATATACAACAAAACTATAGATATTGAAGTGGTATATACAACAAAACTATAGATATTGAAGTGGTCTATACAACAAAACTAGAGATATTGAAGTGGTATATACAACAAAACTACAGATATTGAAGTGGTATACACAACAAAACTATAGCTATTGAAGTGGTATACACAACAACACTATAGATATTGAAATTGTATATACAAGAAAACTATAGATATTGAAGTGGTATATACAACAAAAGTAGAGATATTGAAGTGGTATATACAACAAAACTACAGATATTGAAGTGGTATATACAGCAAAACTATTGATATTGAAGTGGTATACACAACAAAACTATAGATATTGAAGTGGTATATGCAACAAAAATATAGATATTGAAGTGGTATACACAACAAAACTATAGATATTGAAGTGGTATATACAACAAAACTATAGATATGGAAGTGGTATATACAACAAAACTATTGATATTGAAGTGGTATATACAACAAAACTATAGATATTGAAGTGGTATACACAACAAAACTATAGATATTGAAGTGGTATATACAACAAAATTATAGATATTGAAGTGGTATATACAACAAAACTATAGATATTGAAGTGGTATATACAACAAAACTATAGATATTGAAGTGGTATACACAACAAAACTATAAATATTGAAGTGGTATATACAACAAAACTATAGATATTGAAGTGGTATATACAACAAAACTATAGATATTGAAGTGATATATACAACAAAACTATAGATATTAAAGTGGTATATACAACAAAACTATAGATATTGAAGTGGTATATACAACAAAACTACAAAACTATAGATATTGAAGTGGTATACACAACAAAACTATAGATATTGAAGTGGTATACACAACAAAACTATAGATATTGAAGTGGTATATACAACAAAACTATGGATATTGAAGTGGCATATAAAACAAAACTATAGATATTGAAGTGGTATATACAACAAAACTATAGATATTGAAGTGGTATACACAACAAAACTAGAGATATTGAAGTGGTATATACAACAAAACTATAGATATTGAAGTGGTATATACAACAAAACTATAGATATTGAAGTGGTATATACAACAAAACTACAGATATTGAAGTGGTATGCACAACAAAGCTATAGATATTGAAGTGGTATATACAACAAAACTATAGATATTGAAGTGGTATATACAACAAAACTATAGATTTTGAAGTGGTATATACAACAAAACTACAGATATTGAAGTGGTATACACAACAAAACTATAGCTATTGAAGTGGTATACACAACAAAACTATAGATATTGAAGTGGTATATACAACAAAACTACAGATATTGAAGTGGTATACACAGCAAAACTATAGATATTGAACTAGTTTACACAAGAAAACTATAGATATTGAAGTGGTATATACAACAAAACTATAGATATTGAAGTGGTATATGCAACAAAACTATAGATATTGAAGTGGTATATACAACAAAACTATAAATATTGAAGTGGTATACACAACAAAACTATAGATATTGAAGTGGTATATACAACAAAACTATAGATATTGAAGTGGTATATACAACAAAACTATAGATATTGAAGTGGTATATACAACAAAACTACAGATATTGAAGTGGTATACACAACAAAACTATAGATATTGAAGTGGTATATACAACAAAACTAAAGATATTGAAGTGGTATATACAACAAAACTATAGATATTGAAGTGGTATGCACAACAAAACTATAGATATTGAAGTGGTATACACAACAAAACTATAGATATTGAAGTGGTATATACAACAAAACTATAGATATTGAAGTGGTATATACAACAAAACTATAGATATTGAAGTGGTATATACAACAAAACTATAGATATTGAAGTGGTATACACAACAAAACTATAAATAATGGGAGTGGTATATACAACAAAACTATAGATATTGAAGTGGTATACACAACAAAACTATAGATATTGAAGTGGTATAAACAACAAAACTATAGATATTGAAGTGGTATATACAACAAAACTATAGATATTGAAGTGGTCTATACAACAAAACTAGAGATATTGAAGTGGTATATACAACAAAACTACAGATATTGAAGTGGTATACACAACAAAACTATAGCTATTGAAGTGGTATACACAACAAAACTATAGATATTGAAATTGTATATACAAGAAAACTATAGATATTGAAGTGGTACATACAACAAAAGTAGAGATATTGAAGTGGTATATACAACAAAACTACAGATATTGAAGTGGTATATACAGCAAAACTATAGATATTGAAGTGGTATACACAACAAAACTATAGATATTGAAGTGGTATATGCAACAAAACTATAGATATTGAAGTGGTATACACAACAAAACTATAGATATTGAAGTGGTATATACAACAAAACTATAGATATGGAAGTGGTATATACAACAAAACTATTGATATTGAAGTGGTATATACAACAAAACTATAGATATTGAAGTGGTATACACAACAAAACTATAGATATTGAAGTGGTATATACAACAAAACTATAGATATTGAAGTGGTATATACAACAAAACTATAGATATTGAAGTGGTATATACAACAAAACTATAGATATTGAAGTGATATACACAACAAAACTATAAATATTGAAGTGGTATATACAACAAAACTATAGATATTGAAGTGGTATATACAACAAAACTATAGATATTGAAGTGATATATACAACAAAACTATAGATATTAAAGTGGTATATACAACAAAACTATAGATATTGAAGTGGTATATACAACAAAACTACAAAACTATAGATATTGAAGTGGTATACACAACAAAACTATAGATATTGAAGTGGTATACACAACAAAACTATAGATATTGAAGTGGTATATACAACAAAACTATGGATATTGAAGTGGCATATAAAACAAAACTATAGATATTGAAGTGGTATATACAACAAAACTATAGATATTGAAGTGGTATACACAACAAAACTAGAGATATTGAAGTGGTATATACAACAAAACTATAGATATTGAAGTGGTATATACAACAAAACTATAGATATTGAAGTGGTATATACAACAAAACTACAGATATTGAAGTGGTATGCACAACAAAGCTATAGATATTGAAGTGGTATATACAACAAAACTATAGATATTGAAGTGGTATATACAACAAAACTATAGATTTTGAAGTGGTATATACAACAAAACTACAGATATTGAAGTGGTATACACAGCAAAACTATAGATATTGAACTAGTTTACACAAGAAAACTATAGATATTGAAGTGGTATATACAACAAAACTATAGATATTGAAGTGGTATATGCAACAAAACTATAGATATTGAAGTGGTATATACAACAAAACTATAAATATTGAAGTGGTATACACAACAAAACTATAGATATTGAAGTGGTATATACAACAAAACTATAGATATTGAAGTGGTATATACAACAAAACTATAGATATTGAAGTGGTATATACAACAAAACTACAGATATTGAAGTGGTATACACAACAAAACTATAGATATTGAAGTGGTATATACAACAAAACTAAAGATATTGAAGTGGTATATACAACAAAACTATAGATATTGAAGTGGTATGCACAACAAAACTATAGATATTGAAGTGGTATACACAACAAAACTATAGATATTGAAGTGGTATACACAACAAAACTATAGATATTGAAGTGGTATATACAACAAAACTATAGATATTGAAGTGGCATATACAACAAAACTAGAGATATTGAAGTGGTATATACAACAAAACTATAGATATTGAAGTGGTATATACAACAAAACTATAGATATTGAAGTGGTATACACAACAAAACTATAGATATTGAAGTGGTATATACAACAAAACTATAGATATTGAAGTGGTATATACAACAAAACTACAGATATTGAAGTGGTATACACAACAAAACTATAGATATTGAAGTGGTATATACAACAAAACTAGAGATATTGAAGTGGTATATACAACAAACTATAGATATTGAAGTGGTATATACAACAAAACTATAGATATTGAAGTGGTATATACAACAAAACTACAGATATTGAAGTGGTATACACAACAAAACTATAGCTATTCAAGTGGTATACACAACAAAACTATAGATATTGAAATTGTGTATACAACAAAACTATAGATATTGAAGTGGTATATACAACAAAACTATAGATATTGAAGTGGTATATACAACAAAACTATAGATATTGAAGTGGTATATACAACAAAACTACAGATATTGAAGTGGTATACACATCAAAACTATAGATATTGAAGTGGTATACACAACAAAACTATAGATATTGAAGTGGTATATACAACAAAACTATAGATATTGAAGTGGTATATACAACAAAACTATAGATATTGAAGTGGTATATACAACAAAACTATAGATATTGAAGTGGTATATACAACAAAACTACAGATATTGAAGTAGTATACACAACAAATCTATTGCTATTGAAGTGGTATACACAACAAAACTATAGATATTGAAATTGTATATACAACAAAACTATAGATATTGAAGTGGTATATACAACAAAACTATAGATATTGAAGTGGTATATACAACAAAACTATAGGTATTGAAGTGGTATATACAACAAAACTACAGATATTGAAGTGGTATACACAACAAAACTATAGATATTGAAGTGGTATACACAACAAAACTATAGATATTGAAGTGGTATATGCAACAAAACTATAGATATTGAAGTGGTATACACAACAAAACTATAGATATTGAAGTGGTATATACAACAAAACTATAGATATTGAAGTGGTATATACAACAAAACTATAGAAATTGAAGTGGTATACACAACAAAACTAGAGATATTGAAGTGGTATATACAACAAAACTAGAGATATTGAAGTGGTATATACAACAAAACTATAGATATTGAAGTGGTATATACAACAAAACTATAGATATTGAAGTGGTATACACAAAAAAACTATAAATATTGAAGTGGTATATACAACAAAACTATAGATATTGAAGTGGTATATACAACAAAACTATAGATATTGAAGTGGTATATACAACAAAACTATAGATATTGAAGTGGTATATACAACAAAACTATAGATATTGAAGTGGCATAAACAACAAAACTATATATATTGAAGTGGTATATACAACAAAACTATAGATATTGAAGTGGTATACACAACAAAACTATAAATATTGAAGTGGTATATACAACTAAACTATAGATATTGAAGTGGTATACACAACAAAACAATAGATATTGAAGTGGTATATACAACAAAACTATAGATATTGAAGAGGTATATACAACAAAACTATAGATATTGAAGTGGCATACACAAGAAAACTATAGATATTGAAGTGGTATATACAACAAAACTATAGATATTGAAGTGGTATATACAACAAAACTATAGATATTGAAGTGGTAAACACAACAAAACTATAGATATTGAAGTGGTATATACAACAAAACTATAGATATTGAAGTGGTATATACAACAAAACTACAGATATTGAAGTGGTATACACAACAAAACTATAGATATTGAAGTGGTATATACAACACAACTATAGATATTGAAGTGGTATATACAACAAAACTATAGATATTGAAGTGGTATATACAACAAAACTATAGATATTGAAGTGGTATACACAACAAAACTATAGATATTGAAGTGGTATATACAACAAAACTATAGATATTGAAGTGGTATACACAACAAAACTATAGATATTGAAGTGGTATATACAGCAAAACTATTGATATTGAAGTGGTATATACAAGAAAACTATAGATATTGAAGTGGTATATACAACAAAGCTATAGATATTGAAGTGGTATATACAAGAAAACTATAGATATTGAAGTGGTATACACAACAAAACTATAGATATTGAAGTGGTATATACAACAAAACTAAAGATATTGAAGTGGTATATACAACAAAACTAGATATTGAAATGGTATATACAACAAAACTATAGATATTGAAGTGGTATATACAACAAAACTATAAATATTGAAGTGGTATATACAACAAAACTATAGATATCGAAGTGGTATACACAACAAAACTATAGATATTGAAGTGGCATACACAACAAAACTATATATATTGAAGTGGTATATACAACAAAACTATACATATTGAAGTGGTATACACAACAAAACTATAAATATTGAAGTGGTATATACAACTAAACAATAGATATTGAAGTGGTATACACAACAAAACTATAGATATTGAAGTGGTATATACAACAAAACTATAGATATTGAAGTGGTATACACAACAAAACTAGAGATATTGAAGTGGTATATACAACAAAACTATAGATATTGAAGTGGTATATACAACAAAACTATAGATATTGAAGTGGTGTATACAACAAAACTACAGATATTGAAGTGGTATGCACAACAAAGCTATAGATATTGAAGTGGTATATACAACAAAACTATAGATATTGAAGTGGTATATACAACAAAACTATAGATTTTGAAGTGGTATATACAACAAAACTATAGATATTGAAGTGGTATATACAACAAAACTACAGATATTGAAGTGGTATACACAACAAAACTATAGCTATTGAAGTGGTATACACAACAAAACTATAGATATTGAAGTGGTATATACAACAAAACTACAGATATTGAAGTGGTATACACAGCAAAACTATAGATATTGAACTAGTTTACACAACAAAACTATAGATATTGAAGTGGTATATACAACAAAACTATTGATATTGAAGTGGTATATAAAACAAAACTATAGATATTGAAGTGGTATATACAACAAAAGTATAGATATTGAAGTGGTATACACAACAAAACTATAGATATTGAAGTGGTATATACAACAAAACTATTGATATTGAAGTGGTATATACAAGAAAACTATAGATATTGAAGTGGTATATACAACAAAGCTATAGATATTGAAGTGGTATATACAAGAAAACTATAGATATTGAAGTGGTATACACAGCAAAACTATAGATATTGAAGTGGTATATACAACAAAACTAAAGATATTGAAGTGGTATATACAACAAAACTAGATATTGAAATGGTATATACAACAAAACTATAGATATTGAAGTGGTATATACAACAAAACTATAAATATTGAAGTGGTATATACAACAAAACTATAGATATCGAAGTGGTATACACAACAAAACTATAGATATTGAAGTGGCATACACAACAAAACTATAGATATTGAAGTGGCATAAACAACAAAACTATATATATTGAAGTGGTATATACAACAAAACTATACATATTGAAGTGGTATACACAACAAAACTATAAATATTGAAGTAGTATATACAACTAAACTATAGATATTGAAGTGGTATACACAACAAAACTATAGATATTGAAGTGGTATATACAACAAAACTATAGATATTGAAGTGGTATACACAACAAAACTAGAGATATTGAAGTGGTATATACAACAAAACTATAGATATTGAAGTGGTATATACAACAAAACTATAGATATTGAAGTGGTATATACAACAAAACTACAGATATTGAAGTGGTATGCACAACAAAGCTATAGATATTGAAGTGGTATATACAACAAAACTATAGATATTGAAGTGGTATATACAACAAAACTATAGATTTTGAAGTGGTATATACAACAAAACTATAGATATTGAAGTGGTATATACAACAAAACTACAGATATTGAAGTGGTATACACAACAAAACTATAGCTATTGAAGTGGTATACACAACAAAACTATAGATATTGAAGTGGTATATACAACAAAACTACAGATATTGAAGTGGTATACACAGCAAAACTATAGATATTGAACTAGTTTACACAACAAAACTAGAGATATTGAAGTGGTATATACAACAAAACTATAAATATTGAAGTGGTATACACAACAAAACTATAGATATTGAAGTGGTATATACAACAAAACTATAGATATTGAAGTGGTATATACAACAAAACTATAGATATTGAAGTGGTATGCACAACAAAAATATAGATATTGAAGTGGTATATACAACAAAACTATAGATATTGAAGTAGTATATACAACACAACTATAGATATTGAAATTGTATACACAACAAAACTATAGATATTGAAGTGGTATACACAACAAAACTATAGCTATTGAAGTGGTATACACAACAAAACTATAGATATTGAAATTGTATATACAAGAAAACTATAGATATTGAAGTGGTATATACAACAAAAGTAGAGATATTGAAGTGGTATATACAACAAAACTACAGATATTGAAGTGGTATATACAGCAAAACTATAGATATTGAAGTGGTATACACAACAAAACTATAGATATTGAAGTGGTATATGCAACAAAACTATAGATATTGAAGTGGTATACACAACAAAACTATAGATATTGAAGTGGTATATACAACAAAACTATAGATATGGAAGTGGTATATACAACAAAACTATAGATATTGAGGTGGTATATACAACAAAACTATAGATATTGAAGTGGTATACACAACAAAACTATAGATATTGAAGTGGTATATACAACAAAACTATAGATATTGAAGTGGTATATACAACAAAACTATAGATATTGAAGTGGTATATACAACAAAACTATAGATATTGAAGTGGTATACACAACAAAACTATAAATATTGAAGTGGTATATACAACAAAACTATAGATATTGAAGTGGTATATACAACAAAACTATAGATATTGAAGTGGTATATACAACAAAACTATAGATATTAAAGTGGTATATACAACAAAACTATAGATATTGAAGTGGTATATACAACAAAACTATAGATATTGAAGTGGTATATACAACAAAACTATAGATATTGAAGTGGTATACACAACAAAACTAGAGATATTGAAGTGGTATATACAGCAAAACTATAGATATTGAAGTGGTATACACAACAAAACTATAGATATTGAAGTGGTATATACAACAAAACTATAGATATTGAAGTGGTATATACAACAAAACTAGGGATACTGAAGTGGTATATACAACAAAACTATAGATATTGAAGTGGTATATACAACAAAACTATAGATATTGAAGTGGTATACAAAACAAAACTATAGATATTGAAGTGGTATATACAACAAAACTATAGATATTGAAGTGGTATATACAACAAAACTATAGATATTGAAGTGGTATACACAACAAAACTATAGATATTGAAGTGGTATATACAACAAAACTATAGATATTGAAGTGGTATATACAACAAACTATAGATATTGAAGTGGTATATACAACAAAACAATAGATATTGAAGTGGTATACACAACAAAACTATAAATATTGAAGTGGTATATACAACAAAACTATAGATATTGAAGTGGTATATACAACAAAACTATAGATATTGAAGTGGTATATACAACAAAACTATAGATATTAAAGTGGTATATACAACAAAACTATAGATATTGAAGTGGTATATACAACAAAACTATAGATATTGAAGTGGTATATACAACAAAACTATAGATATTGAAGTGGTATACACAACAAAACTAGAGATATTGAAGTGGTATATACAGCAAAACTATAGATATTGAAGTGGTATACACAACAAAACTGTAGATATTGAAGTGGTATATACAACAAAACTATAGATATTGAAGTGGTATATACAACAAAACTAGGGATACTGAAGTGGTATATACAACAAAACTATAGATATTGAAGTGGTATATACAACAAAACTATAGATATTGAAGTGGTATACACAACAAAACTATAGATATTGAAGTGGTATATACAACAAAACTATAGATATTGAAGTGGTATATACAACAAAACTATAGATATTGAAGTGGTATATACAACAAAACTATAGATATTGAAGTGGTATATACAACAAAACTATAGATATTGAAGTGGTATATACAACAAAACTATAGATATTGAAGTGGTATATACAACAAAACTATAGATATTGAAGTGGTATATACAACAAAACTATAGATATTGAAGTGGTATATACAACAAAACTATAGATATTGAAGTGGTATATACAACAAAACTATAGATATTGAAGTGGTATATACAACAAAACTAGGGATACTGAAGTGGTATATACAACAAAACTATAGATATTGAAGTGGTATATACAACAAAACTATAGATATTGAAGTGGTATATACAACAAAACTATAGATATTGAAGTGGTATATGCAACAAAACTATAGATATTGAAGTGGTATATACAACAAAACTATAGATATTGAAGTGGTATACACAACAAAACTATAGCTATTGAAGTGGTATATACAACAAAAATATAGATATTGAAGTGGTATACACAACAAAACTATAGATATTGAAGTGGTATATACAACAAAACTATAGATATTGAAGTGGTATGCACAACAAAACTATAGATATTGAAGTGGTATATACAACAAAACTATAGATATTGAAGTGGTATATACAACAAAACTATAGAAATTGAAGTGGTATATACAACAAAACTACAGATATTGAAGTGGTATACAAAACAAAACTATAGATATTGAAGTGGTATATACAACAAAACTATAGATATTGAAGTGGTATATACAACAAAACTATAGATATTGAAGTGGTATACACAACAAAACTATAGCTATTGAAGTGGTATATACAACAAAACTATAGATATTGAAGTGGTATACACAACAAAACTATAGATATTGAAGTGGTATATACAACAAAACTATAGATATTGAAGTGGTATACACAACAAAACTATAGATATTGAAGTGGTATATACAACAAAACTATAGATATTGAAGTGGTATATACAACAAAACTATAAATATTGAAGTGGTATATACAACAAAACTATAGATATTGAAGTGGTATGCACAACAAAACTATAGATATTGAAGTGGTATATACAACAAAACTATAGATATTGAAGTGGTATATACAACAAAACTATAGATATTGAAGTGGTATGCAGAAAAAAACTATAGATATTGAAGTGGTATATACAACAAAACTATAGATATTGAAGTGGTATATACAACAAAACTATAGATATTGAAGTGGTATATACAACAAAACTATAGATATTGAAGTGGTATATACAACAAAACTATAGATATTGAAGTGGTATATACAACAAAACTATAGATATTGAAGTGGTATATACAACAAAACTATAGATATTGAAGTGGTATATACAACAAAACTATAGATATTGAAGTGGTATATACAACAAAACTATAGATATTGAAGTGGTATATACAACAAAACTATAGATATTGAAGTGGTATGCACAACAAAACTATAGATATTGAAGTGGTATATACAACAAAACTATAGATATTGAAGTGGTATATACAACAAAACTATATATATTGAAGTGGTATACACAACAAAACAATAGATATTGAAGTGGTATATACAACAAAACTACAGATATTGAAGTGGTATATACAACAAAACTATAGATATTGAAGTGGTATATACAACAAAACTATAGATATTGAAGTGGTATACACAACAAAACTATAGTTATTGAAGTAGTATACACAACAAAACTATAGATATTGAAGTGGTATACACAACAAAACTATAGATATTGAAGTGGTATATACAACAAAACTATAGATATTGAAGTGGTATATACAACAAAACTATAGATATTGAAGTGGTATACACAACAAAACTATAGCTATTGAAGTAGTATACACAACAAAACTATAGATATTGAAGTGGTATACACAACAAAACTATAGATATTGAAGTGGTATATACAACAAAACTATAGATATTGAAGTGGTATATACAACAAAACTATAGATATTGAAGTGGTATATATAACAAAACTATAGATATTGAAGTGGTATATACAACAAAACTATAGATATTGAAGTGGTATACACAACAAAACTATAGCTATTGAAGTAGTATACACAACAAAACTATAGATATTGAAGTGGTATACACAACAAAACTATAGATATTGAAGTGGTATATACAACAAAACTATAGATATTGAAGTGGTATACACAACAAAACTATAGATATTGAAGTGGTATATACAACAAAACTATAGATA
Source organism: Bathymodiolus septemdierum (assembly GCA_963383655.1). Taxonomy (NCBI): domain Eukaryota; kingdom Metazoa; phylum Mollusca; class Bivalvia; order Mytilida; family Modiolidae; genus Bathymodiolus; species Bathymodiolus septemdierum. The sequence continues at coordinate 18,729 of CAUJNP010000115.1, read as the reverse complement.
TTGAAGTGGTATATACAACAAAACTATAGATATTGAAGTAGTATACACAACAAAACTATAGATATTGAAGTGGTATACACAACAAAACTATAGATATTGAAGTGGTATATACAACAAAACTATGGATATTGAAGTGGCATATACAACAAAACTATAGATATTGAAGTGGTATATACAACAAAACTATAGATATTGAAGTGGTATACACAACAAAACTAGATATATTGAAGTGGTATATACAACAAAACTATAGATATTGAAGTGGTATATACAACAAAACTATAGATATTGAAGTGGTATATACAACAAAACTACAGATATTGAAGTGGTGTGCACAACAAAGCTATAGATATTGAAGTGGTATATACAACAAAACTATAGATATTGAAGTGGTATATACAACAAAACTATAGATATTGAAGTGGTATATACAACAAAACTATAGATATTGAAGTGGTATATACAACAAAACTACAGATATTGAAGTGGTATACACAACAAAACTATAGCTATTGAAGTGGTATACACAACAAAACTATAGATATTGAAGTGGTATATACAACAAAACTATAGATATTGAAGTGGTATATACAACAAAACTATAAATATTGAAGTGGTATATACAACAAAACTATAGATATTGAAGTGGTATGCACAACAAAACTATAGATATTGAAGTGGTATATACAACAAAACTATAGATATTGAAGTGGTATATACAACAAAACTATAGATATTGAAGTGGTATGCAGAAAAAAACTATAGATATTGAAGTGGTATATACAACAAAACTATAGATATTGAAGTGGTATATACAACAAAACTATAGATATTGAAGTGGTATATACAACAAAACTATAGATATTGAAGTGGTATATACAACAAAACTATAGATATTGAAGTGGTATATACAACAAAACTATAGATATTGAAGTGGTATATACAACAAAACTATAGATATTGAAGTGGTATATACAACAAAACTATAGATATTGAAGTGGTATATACAACAAAACTATAGATATTGAAGTGGTATATACAACAAAACTATAGATATTGAAGTGGTATGCACAACAAAACTATAGATATTGAAGTGGTATATACAACAAAACTATAGATATTGAAGTGGTATATACAACAAAACTATATATATTGAAGTGGTATACACAACAAAACAATAGATATTGAAGTGGTATATACAACAAAACTACAGATATTGAAGTGGTATATACAACAAAACTATAGATATTGAAGTGGTATATACAACAAAACTATAGATATTGAAGTGGTATACACAACAAAACTATAGTTATTGAAGTAGTATACACAACAAAACTATAGATATTGAAGTGGTATACACAACAAAACTATAGATATTGAAGTGGTATATACAACAAAACTATAGATATTGAAGTGGTATATACAACAAAACTATAGATATTGAAGTGGTATACACAACAAAACTATAGCTATTGAAGTAGTATACACAACAAAACTATAGATATTGAAGTGGTATACACAACAAAACTATAGATATTGAAGTGGTATATACAACAAAACTATAGATATTGAAGTGGTATATACAACAAAACTATAGATATTGAAGTGGTATATATAACAAAACTATAGATATTGAAGTGGTATATACAACAAAACTATAGATATTGAAGTGGTATACACAACAAAACTATAGCTATTGAAGTAGTATACACAACAAAACTATAGATATTGAAGTGGTATACACAACAAAACTATAGATATTGAAGTGGTATATACAACAAAACTATAGATATTGAAGTGGTATACACAACAAAACTATAGATATTGAAGTGGTATATACAACAAAACTATAGATATTGAAGTGGTATATACAACAAAACTATAGATATTGAAGTAGTATACACAACAAAACTATAGATATTGAAGTGGTATACACAACAAAACTATAGATATTGAAGTGGTATATACAACAAAACTATGGATATTGAAGTGGCATATACAACAAAACTATAGATATTGAAGTGGTATATACAACAAAACTATAGATATTGAAGTGGTATACACAACAAAACTAGATATATTGAAGTGGTATATACAACAAAACTATAGATATTGAAGTGGTATATACAACAAAACTATAGATATTGAAGTGGTATATACAACAAAACTACAGATATTGAAGTGGTGTGCACAACAAAGCTATAGATATTGAAGTGGTATATACAACAAAACTATAGATATTGAAGTGGTATATACAACAAAACTATAGATATTGAAGTGGTATATACAACAAAACTATAGATATTGAAGTGGTATATACAACAAAACTACAGATATTGAAGTGGTATACACAACAAAACTATAGCTATTGAAGTGGTATACACAACAAAACTATAGATATTGAAGTGGTATATACAACAAAACTAGAGATATTGAAGTGGTATACACAGCAAAACTATAGATATTGAACTAGTATACACAACAAAACTATAGATATTGAAGTGGTATATACAACAAAACTATAGATATTGAAGTGGTATATACAACAAAACTATAGATATTGAAGTGGTATATACAACAAAACTATAAATATTGAAGTGGTATACATAACACAACTATAGATATTGAAGTGGTATATACAACAAAACTATAGATATTGAAGTGGTATATACAACAAAACTATAGATATTGAAGTGGTATATACAACAAAACTACAGATATTGAAGTGGTATACACAACAAAACTATAGATATTGAAGTGGTATATTCAACAAAACTATAGATATTGAAGTGGTATATACAACAAAACTATAGATATTGAAGTGGTATGCACAACAAAACTATAGATATTGAAGTGGTATACACAACAACAAAACTATAGATATTGAAGTGGTATACACAACAAAACTATAGATATTGAAGTGGTATATACAACAAAACTATAGATATTGAAGTGGCATATACAACAAAACTATAGATATTGAAGTGGTATATACAACAAAACTATAGATATTGAAGTGGTATATACAACAAAACTATAGATATTGAAGTGGTATACACAACAAAACTATAGATATTGAAGTGGTATATACAACAAAACTATAGATATTGAAGTGGTATATACAACAAAACTATAGATATTGAAGTGGTATACACAACAAAACTATAGATATTGAAGTGGTATATACAACAAAACTATAGATATTGAAGTGGTATATACAACAAAACTATAGATATTGAAGTAGTATACACAACAAAACTATAGATATTGAAGTGGTATACACAACAAAACTATAGATATTGAAGTGGTATATACAACAAAACTATGGATATTGAAGTGGCATATACAACAAAACTATAGATATTGAAGTGGTATATACAACAAAACTATAGATATTGAAGTGGTATACACAACAAAACTAGATATATTGAAGTGGTATATACAACAAAACTATAGATATTGAAGTGGTATATACAACAAAACTATAGATATTGAAGTGGTATATACAACAAAACTACAGATATTGAAGTGGTGTGCACAACAAAGCTATAGATATTGAAGTGGTATATACAACAAAACTATAGATATTGAAGTGGTATATACAACAAAACTATAGATATTGAAGTGGTATATACAACAAAACTATAGATATTGAAGTGGTATATACAACAAAACTACAGATATTGAAGTGGTATACACAACAAAACTATAGCTATTGAAGTGGTATACACAACAAAACTATAGATATTGAAGTGGTATATACAACAAAACTAGAGATATTGAAGTGGTATACACAGCAAAACTATAGATATTGAACTAGTATACACAACAAAACTATAGATATTGAAGTGGTATATACAACAAAACTATAGATATTGAAGTGGTATATACAACAAAACTATAGATATTGAAGTGGTATATACAACAAAACTATAAATATTGAAGTGGTATACATAACACAACTATAGATATTGAAGTGGTATATACAACAAAACTATAGATATTGAAGTGGTATATACAACAAAACTATAGATATTGAAGTGGTATATACAACAAAACTACAGATATTGAAGTGGTATACACAACAAAACTATAGATATTGAAGTGGTATATTCAACAAAACTATAGATATTGAAGTGGTATATACAACAAAACTATAGATATTGAAGTGGTATGCACAACAAAACTATAGATATTGAAGTGGTATACACAACAACAAAACTATAGATATTGAAGTGGTATACACAACAAAACTATAGATATTGAAGTGGTATATACAACAAAACTATAGATATTGAAGTGGCATATACAACAAAACTATAGATATTGAAGTGGTATATACAACAAAACTATAGATATTGAAGTGGTATATACAACAAAACTATAGATATTGAAGTGGTATACACAACAAAACTATAGATATTGAAGTGGTATATACAACAAAACTATAGATATTGAAGTGGTATATACAACAAAACTACAGATATAGAAGTGGTATACACAACAAAACTATAGATATTGAAGTGGTATATACAACAAAACTAGAGATATTGAAGTGGTATATACAACAAAACTATAGATATTGAAGTGGTATATACAACAAAACTACAGATATTGAAGTGGTATACACAACAAAACTATAGCTATTCAAGTGGTATACACAACAAAACAATAGATATTGAAATTGTGTATACAACAAAACTATAGATATTGAAGTGGTATATACAACAAAACTATAGATATTGAAGTGGTATATACAACAAAACTATAGATATTGAAGTGGTATATACAACAAAACTACAGATATTGAAGTGGTATACACAACAAAACTATAGATATTGAAGTGGTATACACAACAAAACTATAGATATTGAAGTGGTATATACAACAAAACTATAGATATTGAAGTGGTATATACAACAAAACTATAGATATTGAAGTGGTATATACAACAAAACTATAGATATTGAAGTGGTATATACAACAAAACTATAGATATTGAAGTGGTATATACAACAAAACTATAGATATTGAAGTGGTATATACAACAAAACTACAGATATTGAAGTGGTATACACAACAAAACTATAGATATTGAAGTGGTATATACAACAAAACTATGGATATTGAAGTGACATATACAACAAAACTATAGATATTGAAGTGGTATATACAACAAAACTATAGATATTGAAGTGGTATACACAACAAAACTAGATATATTGAAGTGGTATATACAACAAAACTATAGATATTGAAGTGGTATATACAACAAAACTATAGATATTGAAGTGGTATATACAACAAAACTACAGATATTGAAGTGGTGTGCACAACAAAGCTATAGATATTGAAGTGGTATATACAACAAAACTATAGATATTGAAGTGGTATATACAACAAAACTATAGATATTGAAGTGGTATATACAACAAAACTATAGATATTGAAGTGGTATATACAACAAAACTACAGATATTGAAGTGGTATACACAACAAAACTATAGCTATTGAAGTGGTATACACAACAAAACTATAGATATTGAAGTGGTATATACAACAAAACTAGAGATATTGAAGTGGTATACACAGCAAAACTATAGATATTGAACTAGTATACACAACAAAACTATAGATATTGAAGTGGTATATACAACAAAACTATAGATATTGAAGTGGTATATACAACAAAACTATAGATATTGAAGTGGTATATACAACAAAACTATAAATATTGAAGTGGTATACATAACACAACTATAGATATTGAAGTGGTATATACAACAAAACTATAGATATTGAAGTGGTATATACAACAAAACTATAGATATTGAAGTGGTATATACAACAAAACTACAGATATTGAAGTGGTATACACAACAAAACTATAGATATTGAAGTGGTATATACAACAAAACTATAGATATTGAAGTGGTATATACAACAAAACTATAGATATTGAAGTGGTATGCACAACAAAACTATAGATATTGAAGTGGTATACACAACAACAAAACTATAGATATTGAAGTGGTATACACAACAAAACTATAGATATTGAAGTGGTATATACAACAAAACTATAGATATTGAAGTGGCATATACAACAAAACTATAGATATTGAAGTGGTATATACAACAAAACTATAGATATTGAAGTGGTATATACAACAAAACTATAGATATTGAAGTGGTATACACAACAAAACTATAGATATTGAAGTGGTATATACAACAAAACTAGAGATATTGAAGTGGTATATACAACAAAACTAAAGATATTGAAGTGGTATACACAACAAAACTATAGATATTGAAGTGGTATATACAACAAAACTAGAGATATTGAAGTGGTATATACAACAAAACTATAGATATTGAAGTGGTATATACAACAAAACTACAGATATTGAAGTGGTATACACAACAAAACTATAGCTATTCAAGTGGTATACACAACAAAACAATAGATATTGAAATTGTGTATACAACAAAACTATAGATATTGAAGTGGTATATACAACAAAACTATAGATATTGAAGTGGTATATACAACAAAACTATAGATATTGAAGTGGTATATACAACAAAACTACAGATATTGAAGTGGTATACACAACAAAACTATAGATATTGAAGTGGTATACACAACAAAACTATAGATATTGAAGTGGTATATACAACAAAACTATAGATATTGAAGTGGTATATACAACAAAACTATAGATATTGAAGTGGTATATACAACAAAACTATAGATATTGAAGTGGTATATACAACAAAACTACAGATATTGAAGTAGTATACACAACAAAACTATAGCTATTGAAGTGGTATACACAACAAAACTATAGATATTGAAATTGTATATACAACAAAACTATAGATATTGAAGTGGTATATACAACAAAACTATAGATATTGAAGTGGTATATACAACAAAACTATAGATATTGAAGTGGTATATACAACAAAACTACAGATATTGAAGTGGTATACACAACAAAACTATAGATATTGAAGTGGTATACACAACAAAACTATAGATATTGAAGTGGTATATGCAACAAAACTATAGATATTGAAATGGTATACACAACAAAACTATAGATATTGAAGTGGTATATACAACAAAACTATAGATATTGAAGTGGTATATACAACAAAACTATAGAAATTGAAGTGGTATATACAACAAAACTAGAGATATTGAAGTGGTATATACAACAAAACTATAGATATTGAAGTGGTATATACAACAAAACTATAGATATTGAAGTGGTATACACAACAAAGCTATAAATATTGAAGTGGTATATACAACAAAACTATAGATATTGAAGTGGTATATACAACAAAACTATAGATATTGAAGTGGTATATACAACAAAACTATAGATATTGAAGTGGTATATACAACAAAACTATAGATATTGAAGTGGCATAAACAACAAAACTATATATATTGAAGTGGTATATACAACAAAACTATAGATATTGAAGTGGTATACACAACAAAACTATAAATATTGAAGTGGTATATACAACTAAACTATAGATATTGAAGTGGTATACACAACAAAACAATAGATATTGAAGTGGTATATACAACAAAACTATAGATATTGAAGTGGTATATACAACAAAACTATAGATATTGAAGAGGTATATACAACAAAACTATAGATATTGAAGTGGCATACACAAGAAAACTATAGATATTGAAGTGGTATATACAACAAAACTATAGATATTGAAGTGGTATATACAACAAAACTATAGATATTGAAGTGGTAAACACAACAAAACTATAGATATTGAAGTGGGATATACAACAAAACTATAGATATTGAAGTGGTATATACAACAAAACTACAGATATTGAAGTGGTATACACAACAAAACTATAGATATTGAAGTGGTATATACAACACAACTATAGATATTGAAGTGGTATATACAACAAAACTATAGATATTGAAGTGGTATATACAACAAAACTATAGATATTGAAGTGGTATACACAACAAAACTATAGATATTGAAGTGGTATATACCACAAAACTATTGATATTGAAATTGTATATACAACAAAACTATAGATATTGAAGTGGTATATACAACAAAACTAGATATTGAAAGTGGTATATACAACAAAACTACAGATATTGAAGTGGTATATACAACAAAAACTACAGATATTGAAGTGGTATACACAACTAAACTATAGATATTGAAGTGGTATATACAACAAAACTATAGATATTGAAGTGGTATATACAACAAAACTATAGATATTGAAGTGGTATACACAACAAAACTATAGATATTGAAGTGGAATATACAACAAAACTAGAGATACTGAAGTGGTATACACAACAAAACTATAGATATTGAAGTGGTATACACAACAAAACTATAGATATTGAAGTGGTATACACAACAAAACTATAGATATTGAAGTGGTATATACAACAAAACTACAGATATTGAAGTGGTATACACAACAAAACTATAGATATTGAAGTGGTATATACCACAAAACTATAGATATTGAAATTGTATATACAACAAAAGTATAGATATTGAAGTGGTATATACAACAAAACTATAGATATTGAAGTGGTATATACAACAAACTATAGATATTGAAGTGGTATATACAACAAAACTACAGATATTGAAGTGGTATACACAACAAAACTATAGACATTGAAGTGGTATATACAACAAAACTATAGATATTGAAGTGGTATATCCAACAAAACTATAGATATTGAAGTGGTATACACAACAAAACTATTGATATAGAAGTGGTATATAAAACAAAACTATAGATATTGAAGTGGTATATACAACAAAACTATAGATATTGAAGTGGTATACACAACAAAACTATGGATATTGAAGTGGTATATACAACAAAACTATAGATACTGAAGTGGTATACACAACAAAACTATAGATATTGAAGTGGTATACACAACAAAACTATAGATATTGAAGTGGTATACACAAGAAAACTAGAGATATTGAAGTGGTATATACAACAAAACTATAGATATTGAAGTGGTATACACATAAAAACTATAGATATTGAAGTGGTATACACAACAAAACTATAGATATTGAAGTGGTATATACAACAAAACTATAGATATTGAAGTGGTATATACAACAAAGCTATAGATATTGAAGTGGTATATACAACAAAACTGCAGATATTGAAGTGGTATACACAACAAAACTATAGATATTGAAATGGTATACACAACAAAACTATAGATATTGAAGTAGTATATACAACAAAACTATAGATATTGAAGTGGTATATACAACAAAACTATAGATATTGGAGTGGTATATACAACAAAGCTATAGATATTGAAGTGGTATATACAACAAAACTACAGATATTGAAGTGGTATACACAACAAAACTATAGCTATTGAAGTGGCATACACAACAAAACTATAGATATTGAAATTGTATATACAACAAAACTATTGATATTGAAGTGGTATATACAACAAAACTATAGATATTGAAGTGGTATATACAACAAAACTATAGATATTGAAGTGGTATATACAACAAAACTACAGATATTGAAGTAGTATACACAACAAAACTATAGCTATTGAAGTGGTATACACAACAAAACTATAGATATTGAAGTGGTATATGCAACAAAACTATAGATCTTGAAGTGGTATACACAACAAAACTATAGATATTGAAGTGGTATATACAACAAAACTATAGATATTGAAGTGGTATATACAACAAAACTATAGATATTGAAGTGGTATACACAACAAAAATATAGATATTGAAGTGGTATATACAAGAAAACTATAGATATTGAAGTGGTATATACAACAAAGCTATAGATATTGAAGTGGTATATACAACAAAACTGCAGATATTGAAGTGGTATACACAACAAAACTATAGATATTGAAGTGGTATACACAACAAAACTATAGATATTGAAGTGGTATATACAACAAAACTATAGATATTGAAGTGGTATATACAACAAAACTATAGATATTGAAGTGGTATATACAACAAAACTATAGATATTGAAGTGGTATATACAACAAAACTACAGATATTGAAGTGGTATACACAACAAAACTATAGCTATTGAAGTGGTATACACAACAAAACTACAGATATTGAAGTGGTATACACAACAAAACTATAGCTATTGAAGTGGCATACACAACAAAACTATAGATATTGAAATTGTATATACAACAAAACTATTGATATTGAAGTGGTATATACAACAAAACTATAGATATTGAAGTGGTATATACAACAAAACTATAGATATTGAAGTGGTATATACAACAAAACTACAGATATTGAAGTAGTATACACAACAAAACTATAGCTATTGAAGTGGTATACACAACAAAACTATAGATATTGAAGTGGTATATGCAACAAAACTATAGATCTTGAAGTGGTATACACAACAAAACTATAGATATTGAAGTGGTATATACAACAAAACTATAGATATTGAAGTGGTATATACAACAAAACTATAGATATTGAAGTGGTATACACAACAAAACTATAGATATTGAAGTGGTATATACAAGAAAACTATAGATATTGAAGTGGTATATACAACAAAGCTATAGATATTGAAGTGGTATATACAACAAAACTGCAGATATTGAAGTGGTATACACAACAAAACTATAGATATTGAAGTGGTATACACAACAAAACTATAGATATTGAAGTGGTATATACAACAAAACTATAGATATTGAAGTGGTATATACAACAAAACTATAGATATTGAAGTGGTATATACAACAAAACTATAGATATTGAAGTGGTATATACAACAAAACTATAGATATTGAAGTGGTATATACAACAAAGCTATAGATATTGAAGTGGTATATACAACAAAACTGCAGATATTGAAGTGGTATACACAACAAAACTATAGATATTGAAATGGTATACACAACAAAACTATAGATATTGAAGTAGTATATACAACAAAACTATAGATATTGAAGTGGTATATACAACAAAACTATAGATATTGGAGTGGTATATACAACAAAGCTATAGATATTGAAGTGGTATATACAACAAAACTACAGATATTGAAGTGGTATACACAACAAAACTATAGCTATTGAAGTGGCATACACAACAAAACTATAGATATTGAAATTGTATATACAACAAAACTATTGATATTGAAGTGGTATATACAACAAAACTATAGATATTGAAGTGGTATATACAACAAAACTATAGATATTGAAGTGGTATATACAACAAAACTACAGATATTGAAGTAGTATACACAACAAAACTATAGCTATTGAAGTGGTATACACAACAAAACTATAGATATTGAAGTGGTATATGCAACAAAACTATAGATCTTGAAGTGGTATACACAACAAAACTATAGATATTGAAGTGGTATATACAACAAAACTATAGATATTGAAGTGGTATATACAACAAAACTATAGATATTGAAGTGGTATACACAACAAAAATATAGATATTGAAGTGGTATATACAAGAAAACTATAGATATTGAAGTGGTATATACAACAAAGCTATAGATATTGAAGTGGTATATACAACAAAACTGCAGATATTGAAGTGGTATACACAACAAAACTATAGATATTGAAGTGGTATACACAACAAAACTATAGATATTGAAGTGGTATATACAACAAAACTATAGATATTGAAGTGGTATATACAACAAAACTATAGATATTGAAGTGGTATATACAACAAAACTATAGATATTGAAGTGGTATATACAACAAAACTACAGATATTGAAGTGGTATACACAACAAAACTATAGCTATTGAAGTGGTATACACAACAAAACTACAGATATTGAAGTGGTATACACAACAAAACTATAGCTATTGAAGTGGCATACACAACAAAACTATAGATATTGAAATTGTATATACAACAAAACTATTGATATTGAAGTGGTATATACAACAAAACTATAGATATTGAAGTGGTATATACAACAAAACTATAGATATTGAAGTGGTATATACAACAAAACTACAGATATTGAAGTAGTATACACAACAAAACTATAGCTATTGAAGTGGTATACACAACAAAACTATAGATATTGAAGTGGTATATGCAACAAAACTATAGATCTTGAAGTGGTATACACAACAAAACTATAGATATTGAAGTGGTATATACAACAAAACTATAGATATTGAAGTGGTATATACAACAAAACTATAGATATTGAAGTGGTATACACAACAAAACTATAGATATTGAAGTGGTATATACAAGAAAACTATAGATATTGAAGTGGTATATACAACAAAGCTATAGATATTGAAGTGGTATATACAACAAAACTGCAGATATTGAAGTGGTATACACAACAAAACTATAGATATTGAAGTGGTATACACAACAAAACTATAGATATTGAAGTGGTATATACAACAAAACTATAGATATTGAAGTGGTATATACAACAAAACTATAGATATTGAAGTGGTATATACAACAAAACTATAGATATTGAAGTGGTATATACAACAAAACTACAGATATTGAAGTGGTATACACAACAAAACTATAGCTATTGAAGTGGTATACACAACAAAACTATAGATATTGAAATTGTATATACAACAAAACTATAGATATTGAAGTGGTATATACAACAAAATTATAGATATTGAAGTGGTATATACAACAAAACTATAGATATTGAAGTGGTATACACAACAAAACTATAAATATTGAAGTGGTATATACAACTAAACTATAGATATTGAAGTGGTATACACAACAAAACAATAGATATTGAAGTGGTATATACAACAAAACTATAGATATTGAAGTGGTATATACAACAAAACTATAGATATTGAAGAGGTATATACAACAAAACTATAGATATTGAAGTGGCATACACAAGAAAACTATAGATATTGAAGTGGTATATACAACAAAACTATAGATATTGAAGTGGTATATACAACAAAACTATAGATATTGAAGTGGTAAACACAACAAAACTATAGATATTGAAGTGGGATATACAACAAAACTATAGATATTGAAGTGGTATATACAACAAAACTACAGATATTGAAGTGGTATACACAACAAAACTATAGATATTGAAGTGGTATATACAACACAACTATAGATATTGAAGTGGTATATACAACAAAACTATAGATATTGAAGTGGTATATACAACAAAACTATAGATATTGAAGTGGTATACACAACAAAACTATAGATATTGAAGTGGTATATACCACAAAACTATTGATATTGAAATTGTATATACAACAAAACTATAGATATTGAAGTGGTATATACAACAAAACTATAGATATTGAAGTGGTATATACAACAAAACTACAGATATTGAAGTGGTATATACAACAAAACTACAGATATTGAAGTGGTATACACAACAAAACTATAGATATTGAAGTGGTATATACAACAAAACTATAGATATTGAAGTGGTATATACAACAAAACTATAGATATTGAAGTGGTATATACAACAAAACTACAGATATTGAAGTGGTATACACAACAAAACTATAGCTATTGAAGTGGTATACACAACAAAACTACAGATATTGAAGTGGTATACACAACAAAACTATAGCTATTGAAGTGGCATACACAACAAAACTATAGATATTGAAATTGTATATACAACAAAACTATTGATATTGAAGTGGTATATACAACAAAACTATAGATATTGAAGTGGTATATACAACAAAACTATAGATATTGAAGTGGTATATACAACAAAACTACAGATATTGAAGTAGTATACACAACAAAACTATAGCTATTGAAGTGGTATACACAACAAAACTATAGATATTGAAGTGGTATATGCAACAAAACTATAGATCTTGAAGTGGTATACACAACAAAACTATAGATATTGAAGTGGTATATACAACAAAACTATAGATATTGAAGTGGTATATACAACAAAACTATAGATATTGAAGTGGTATACACAACAAAACTATAGATATTGAAGTGGTATATACAAGAAAACTATAGATATTGAAGTGGTATATACAACAAAGCTATAGATATTGAAGTGGTATATACAACAAAACTGCAGATATTGAAGTGGTATACACAACAAAACTATAGATATTGAAGTGGTATACACAACAAAACTATAGATATTGAAGTGGTATATACAACAAAACTATAGATATTGAAGTGGTATATACAACAAAACTATAGATATTGAAGTGGTATATACAACAAAACTATAGATATTGAAGTGGTATATACAACAAAACTACAGATATTGAAGTGGTATACACAACAAAACTATAGCTATTGAAGTGGTATACACAACAAAACTATAGATATTGAAATTGTATATACAACAAAACTATAGATATTGAAGTGGTATATACAACAAAATTATAGATATTGAAGTGGTATATACAACAAAACTATAGATATTGAAGTGGTATACACAACAAAACTATAAATATTGAAGTGGTATATACAACTAAACTATAGATATTGAAGTGGTATACACAACAAAACAATAGATATTGAAGTGGTATATACAACAAAACTATAGATATTGAAGTGGTATATACAACAAAACTATAGATATTGAAGAGGTATATACAACAAAACTATAGATATTGAAGTGGCATACACAAGAAAACTATAGATATTGAAGTGGTATATACAACAAAACTATAGATATTGAAGTGGTATATACAACAAAACTATAGATATTGAAGTGGTAAACACAACAAAACTATAGATATTGAAGTGGGATATACAACAAAACTATAGATATTGAAGTGGTATATACAACAAAACTACAGATATTGAAGTGGTATACACAACAAAACTATAGATATTGAAGTGGTATATACAACACAACTATAGATATTGAAGTGGTATATACAACAAAACTATAGATATTGAAGTGGTATATACAACAAAACTATAGATATTGAAGTGGTATACACAACAAAACTATAGATATTGAAGTGGTATATACCACAAAACTATTGATATTGAAATTGTATATACAACAAAACTATAGATATTGAAGTGGTATATACAACAAAACTATAGATATTGAAGTGGTATATACAACAAAACTACAGATATTGAAGTGGTATATACAACAAAACTACAGATATTGAAGTGGTATACACAACAAAACTATAGATATTGAAGTGGTATATACAACAAAACTATAGATATTGAAGTGGTATATACAACAAAACTATAGATATTGAAGTGGTATACACAACAAAACTATAGATATTGAAGTGGAATATACAACAAAACTAGAGATACTGAAGTGGTATACACAACAAAACTATAGATATTGAAGTGGTATACACAACAAAACTATAGATATTGAAGTGGTATACACAACAAAACTATAGATATTGAAGTGGTATATACAACAAAACTACAGATATTGAAGTGGTATACACAACAAAACTATAGATATTGAAGTGGTATATACCACAAAACTATAGATATTGAAATTGTATATACAACAAAAGTATAGATATTGAAGTGGTATATACAACAAAACTATAGATATTGAAGTGGTATATACAACAAACTATAGATATTGAAGTGGTATATACAACAAAACTACAGATATTGAAGTGGTATACACAACAAAACTATAGACATTGAAGTGGTATATACAACAAAACTATAGATATTGAAGTGGTATATCCAACAAAACTATAGATATTGAAGTGGTATACACAACAAAACTATTGATATAGAAGTGGTATATAAAACAAAACTATAGATATTGAAGTGGTATATACAACAAAACTATAGATATTGAAGTGGTATACACAACAAAACTATGGATATTGAAGTGGTATATACAACAAAACTATAGATACTGAAGTGGTATACACAACAAAACTATAGATATTGAAGTGGTATACACAACAAAACTATAGATATTGAAGTGGTATACACAAGAAAACTAGAGATATTGAAGTGGTATATACAACAAAACTATAGATATTGAAGTGGTATACACATAAAAACTATAGATATTGAAGTGGTATACACAACAAAACTATAGATATTGAAGTGGTATATACAACAAAACTATAGATATTGAAGTGGTATATACAACAAAGCTATAGATATTGAAGTGGTATATACAACAAAACTGCAGATATTGAAGTGGTATACACAACAAAACTATAGATATTGAAATGGTATACACAACAAAACTATAGATATTGAAGTAGTATATACAACAAAACTATAGATATTGAAGTGGTATATACAACAAAACTATAGATATTGGAGTGGTATATACAACAAAGCTATAGATATTGAAGTGGTATATACAACAAAACTACAGATATTGAAGTGGTATACACAACAAAACTATAGCTATTGAAGTGGCATACACAACAAAACTATAGATATTGAAATTGTATATACAACAAAACTATTGATATTGAAGTGGTATATACAACAAAACTATAGATATTGAAGTGGTATATACAACAAAACTATAGATATTGAAGTGGTATATACAACAAAACTACAGATATTGAAGTAGTATACACAACAAAACTATAGCTATTGAAGTGGTATACACAACAAAACTATAGATATTGAAGTGGTATATGCAACAAAACTATAGATCTTGAAGTGGTATACACAACAAAACTATAGATATTGAAGTGGTATATACAACAAAACTATAGATATTGAAGTGGTATATACAACAAAACTATAGATATTGAAGTGGTATACACAACAAAAATATAGATATTGAAGTGGTATATACAAGAAAACTATAGATATTGAAGTGGTATATACAACAAAGCTATAGATATTGAAGTGGTATATACAACAAAACTGCAGATATTGAAGTGGTATACACAACAAAACTATAGATATTGAAGTGGTATACACAACAAAACTATAGATATTGAAGTGGTATATACAACAAAACTATAGATATTGAAGTGGTATATACAACAAAACTATAGATATTGAAGTGGTATATACAACAAAACTATAGATATTGAAGTGGTATATACAACAAAACTACAGATATTGAAGTGGTATACACAACAAAACTATAGCTATTGAAGTGGTATACACAACAAAACTATAGATATTGAAATTGTATATACAACAAAACTATAGATATTGAAGTGGTATATACAACAAAATTATAGATATTGAAGTGGTATATACAACAAAACTATAGATATTGAAGTGGTATATACAACAACACTACAGATATTGAAGTGGTATACACAACAAAACTATAGCTATTGAAGTGGTATACACAACAAAACTATAGATATTGAAATTGTATATATAACAAAACTATAGATATTGAAGTGGTATATAGAACAAAACTATAGATATTGAAGTGGTATATACAACAAAACTATAGATATTGAAGTGGTATATACAACAAAATTACAGATATTGAAGTGGTATACACAACAAAACTATAGATATTGAAGTGGTATACACAACAAAACTATAGATATTGAAGTGGTATATGCAACAAAACTATAGATATTGAAGTGGTATACACAACAAAACTATAGATATTGAAGTGGTATATACAACAAAACAATAGATATTGAAGTGGTATATACAACAAAACTATAGATATTGAAGTGGTATACACAACAAAACTATAGATATTGAAGTGGTATATACAACAAAACTATAGATATTGAAGTGGTATATACAACAAAACTATAGATATTGAAGTGGTATATACAACAAAACTATAGATATTGAAGTGGTATACACAACAAAACTATAAATATTGAAGTAGTATATACAACAAAACTATAGATATTGAAGTGGTATATACAACAAAACTATAGATATTGAAGTGGTATATACAACAAAACTATAGATATTGAAGTGGTATATAGAACAAAACTATAGATATTGAAGTGGTATATACAACAAAACTATAGATATTGAAGTGGTATATACAACAAAACTACAGATATTGAAGTGGTATACACAACAAAACTACAGATATTGAAGTGGTATACACAACAAAACTATAGATATTGAAGTGGTATATGCAACAAAACTATAGATATTGAAGTGGTATACACAACAAAACTATAGATATTGAAGTGGTATATACAACAAAACTATAGATATTGAAGTGGTATATACAACAAAACTATAGATATTGAAGTGGTATACACAACAAAACTATAGATATTGAAGTGGTATACACAACAAAACTATAAATATTGAAGTAGTATATACAACAAAACTATAGATATTGAAGTGGTATATACAACAAAACTATAGATATTGAAGTGGTATATACAACAAAACTATAGATATTGAAGTGGTATATACAACAAAACTATAGATATTGAAGTGGCATAAACAACAAAACTATAGATATTGAAGTGGTATATACAACAAAACTATAGATATTGAAGTGGTATACACAACAAAACTATAAATATTGAAGTGGTATATACAACAAAACTATAGATATTGAAGTGGTATACACAACAAAGCTATAGATATTGAAGTGGTATATACAACAAAACTATAGATATTGAAGTGGTATATACAACAAAACTATAGATATTGAAGTGGTATATACAACAAAACTAGAGATATT
>CAUJNP010000114.1:0-74000 GCA_963383655.1 Bathymodiolus septemdierum | reverse complement strand
TATAGCATAGAGGTAATGTTTTATAGTGTAGAGGTAATGTTTTATAGTGTAGAGGTAATGTTTTAGTGTAGAGGTAATGTTTTATAGTGTAGAGGTAATGTTTTATAGTGTAGAGGTGATGTTTTATAGTGTAGAGGTAATGTTTTATAGCGTAGAGGTAATGTTTTATAGAGTAGAGGTAATGTTTTATAGTGTAGAGGTAATGTTTTATAGTGTAGAGGTAATGTTTTATAGTGTAGAGGTAATGTTTTATAGTGTAGAGGTAATGTTTTATAGTATAGAGTAATGTTTTATAGTGTAGAGGTAATGTTTTATAGTGGAGAGGTAATGTTTTATAGTGCAGAGGTAATGTTTTATAGCATAGAGGTAATGTTTATAGTGTAGAGGTAATGTTTTATAGCATAGAGGTAATGTTTTAATGTAGAGGTAATGTTTTATAGTGTAGAGGTAATGTTTTATAGTGTAGAGGTAATGTTTTATAGTGTAGAGGTAATGTTTTAGTGTAGAGGTAATGTTTTATAGTGTAGAGGTAATGTTTTATAGTGTAGAGATAATGTTTTATAGTGTAGAGGTAATGTTTTATAGCATAGAGGTAATGTTTTTTAGTGTAGAGGTAATGTTTTATAGTGTAGAGGTAATGTTTTATAGTGTAGAGGTAATGTTTTATAGTGTAGAGGTAATGTTTTATAGTGTAGAGATAATGTTTTATAGTGTAGAGGTAATTAGAGGTAATGTTTTATAGTGTAGAGTAATGTTTTATAGCATAGAGGTAATGTTTATAGTGTAGAGGTAATGTTTTATAGCATAGAGGTAATGTTTTATAGTGTAGAGGTAATGTTTTATAGTGTAGAGGTAATGTTTTATAGTGTAGAGGTAATGTTTTTATAGCATAGTGTAGAGGTAATGTTTTATAGTGTAGAGGTAATGTTTTATAGTGTAGAGGTAATGTTTTATAGTGTAGAGGTAATGTTTATAGTGTAGAGGTAATGTTTTATAGTGTAGAGGTAATGTTTTATAGTGTAGAGGTAATGTTTTATAGTGTAGAGGTAATGTTTTATAGTGTAGAGGTAATGTTTTATAGTGTAGAGGTAATGTTTTATAGTGTAGAGGTAATGTTTTATAGTGTAGAGGTAATGTTTTATAGTGTAGAGATAATGTTTTATAGTGTAGAGGTAATGTTTTATAGCATAGAGGTAATGTTTTTTAGTGTAGAGGTAATGTTTTATAGTGTAGAGGTAATGTTTTATAGTGTAGAGGTAATGTTTTATAGTGTAGAGGTAATGTTTTATAGTGTAGAGATAATGTTTTATAGTGTAGAGATAATGTTTTATAGTGTAGAGGTAATGTTTTATAGCATAGAGGTAATGTTTTTTAGTGTAGAGGTAATGTTTTATAGTGTAGAGGTAATGTTTTATAGTGTAGAGGTAATGTTTTATAGTGTAGAGGTAATGTTTTATAGTGTAGAGGTAATGTTTTATAGTGTAGAGGTAATGTTTTATAGTGTAGAGATAATGTTTTATAGTGTAGAGGTAATGTTTTATAGCATAGAGGTAATGTTTTAATGTAGAGGTAATGTTTTATAGTGTAGAGGTAATGTTTTATAGTGTAGAGGTAATGTTTTATAGTGTAGAGGTAATGTTTTAGTGTAGAGGTAATGTTTTATAGTGTAGAGGTAATGTTTTATAGTGTAGAGGTAATGTTTTATAGTGTAGAGGTAATGTTTTAGTGTAGAGGTAATGTTTTATAGTGTAGAGGTAATGTTTTATAGTGTAGAGGTAATGTTTTATAGTGTAGAGGTAATGTTTTATAATGTAGAGGTAATGTTTTATAGTGTAGAGGTAATGTTTTATAATGTAGAGGTAATGTTTTATAGTGTAGAGGTAATGTTTTATAGTGTAGAGGTAATGTTTTATAGTGTAGAGGTAATGTTTTATAGTGTAGAGGTAATGTTTTATAGTGTAGAGATAATGTTTTATAGTGTAGAGGTAATGTTTTATAGCGTAGAGGTAATGTTTTATAGCATAGAGGTAATGTTTTATAGTGTAGAGGTAATGTTTTATAGTGTAGAGATAATGTTTTATAGTGTAGAGGTAATGTTTTATAGCATAGAGGTAATGTTTTTTAGTGTAGAGGTAATGTTTTATAGTGTAGAGGTAATGTTTTATAGTGTAGAGGTAATGTTTTATAGTGTAGAGGTAATGTTTTATAGTGTAGAGGTAATGTTTTATAGTGTAGAGGTAATGTTTTATAGTGTAGAGATAATGTTTTATAGTGTAGAGGTAATGTTTTATAGCATAGAGGTAATGTTTTAATGTAGAGGTAATGTTTTATAGTGTAGAGGTAATGTTTTATAGTGTAGAGGTAATGTTTTATAGTGTAGAGGTAATGTTTTAGTGTAGAGGTAATGTTTTATAGTGTAGAGGTAATGTTTTATAGTGTAGAGGTAATGTTTTATAGTGTAGAGGTAATGTTTTAGTGTAGAGGTAATGTTTTATAGTGTAGAGGTAATGTTTTATAGTGTAGAGGTAATGTTTTATAGTGTAGAGGTAATGTTTTTTGGTGTAGAGGTAATGTTTTATGGTGTAGAGGTAATGTTTTATAGTGTAGAAGTAATGTTTTAGTGTAGAGGTAATGTTTTATAGTGTAGAGGTAATGTTTTATAGTGTAGAGGTAATGTTCTATAGTGTAGAGGTAATGTTTTATAGTGTAGAGGTAATGTTTAGTGTAGAGGTAATGTTTTATAGTGTAGAGGTAATGTTTTATAGTGTAGAGGTAATGTTTTATAGTGTAGATATAATGTTTTATAGTGTAGAGGTAATGTTTTAGTGTAGAGGTAATGTTTTATAGTGTAGAGGTAATGTTTTATAGTGTAGAGGTGATGTTTTATAGTGTAGAGGTAATGTTTTATAGTGTAGAGGTAATGTTTTATAGTGTAGAGTAATGTTTTATAGTGTAGAGGTAATGTTTTATAGTGTAGAGGTAATGTTTTATAGTGTAGAGGTAATGTTTTATAGTATAGAGTAATGTTTTATAGTGTAGAGGTAATGTTTTATAGCATAGAGGTAATGTTTTAATGTAGAGGTAATGTTTTATAGTGTAGAGGTAATGTTCTATAGTGTAGAGGTAATGTTTTATAGTGTAGAGGTAATGTTTAGTGTAGAGGTAATGTTTTATAGTGTAGAGGTAATGTTTTATAGTGTAGAGGTAATGTTTTAGTGTAGAGGTAATGTTTTATAGTGTAGAGGTAATGTTTTATAGCATAGAGGTAATGTTTTATAGTGTAGAGGTAATGTTTTATAGTGTAGAGGTAATGTTTTATAGTGTAGAGGTAATGTTTTATAGTATAGAGTAATGTTTTATAGTGTAGAGGTAATGTTTTATAGTGGAGAGGTAATGTTTTATAGTGCAGAGGTAATGTTTTATAGCATAGAGGTAATGTTTATAGTGTAGAGGTAATGTTTTATAGCATAGAGGTAATGTTTTAATGTAGAGGTAATGTTTTATAGTGTAGAGGTAATGTTTTATAGTGTAGAGGTAATGTTTTATAGTGTAGAGGTAATGTTTTAGTGTAGAGGTAATGTTTTATAGTGTAGAGGTAATGTTTTATAGTGTAGAGATAATGTTTTATAGTGTAGAGGTAATGTTTTATAGCATAGAGGTAATGTTTTTTAGTGTAGAGGTAATGTTTTATAGTGTAGAGGTAATGTTTTATAGTGTAGAGATAATGTTTTATAGTGTAGAGGTAATGTTTTATAGTGTAGAGGTAATGTTTTATAGTGTAGAGGTAATGTTTTATAGTGTAGAGGTAATGTTTTAGTGTAGAGGTAATGTTTTATAGTGTAGAGGTAATGTTTTATAGCATAGAGGTAATGTTTTATAGCATAGAGGTAATGTTTTATAGCATAGAGGTAATGTTTTATAGTGTAGAGGTAATGTTTTATAGTGTAGAGGTAATATTTTATAGTGTAGAGGTAATGTTTTATAGTGTAGAGGTAATGTTTTATAGTGTAGAGGTAATGTTTTATAGTGTAGAGGTAATGTTTTATAGTGTAGAGGTAATGTTTTATAGTGTAGAGGTAATGTTTTAGTGTAGAGGTAATGTTTTATAGTGTAGAGGTAATGTTTTATAGCATAGAGGTAATGTTTTATAGCATAGAGGTAATGTTTTATAGCATAGAGGTAATGTTTTATAGCATAGAGGTAATGTTTTATAGCATAGAGGTAATGTTTTATAGTGTAGAGGTAATGTTTTAGTGTAGAGGTAATGTTTTATAGTGTAGAGGTAATGTTTTATAGTGTAGAGGTGATGTTTTATAGTGTAGAGGTAATGTTTTATAGCGTAGAGGTAATGTTTTATAGAGTAGAGGTAATGTTTTATAGTGTAGAGGTAATGTTTTATAGTGTAGAGGTAATGTTTTATAGTGTAGAGGTAATGTTTTATAGTGTAGAGGTAATGTTTTATAGTATAGAGTAATGTTTTATAGTGTAGAGGTAATGTTTTATAGTGGAGAGGTAATGTTTTATAGTGCAGAGGTAATGTTCTATAGCATAGAGGTAATGTTTATAGTGTAGAGGTAATGTTTTATAGCATAGAGGTAATGTTTTAATGTAGAGGTAATGTTTTATAGTGTAGAGGTAATGTTTTATAGTGTAGAGGTAATGTTTTATAGTGTAGAGGTAATGTTTTAGTGTAGAGGTAATGTTTTATAGTGTAGAGGTAATGTTTTATAGTGTAGAGATAATGTTTTATAGTGTAGAGGTAATGTTTTATAGCATAGAGGTAATGTTTTTTAGTGTAGAGGTAATGTTTTATAGTGTAGAGGTAATGTTTTATAGTGTAGAGGTTATGTTTTATAGTGTAGAGGTAATGTTTTATAGTGTAGAGGTAATGTTTTATAGTGTAGAGGTAATGTTTTATAGTGTAGAGGTAATGTTTTATAGTGTAGAGGTAATGTTTTATAGTGTAGAGGTAATGTTTTATAGTGTAGAGGTAATGTTTTATAGTGTAGAGGTAATGTTTTATAGTGTAGAGGTAATGTTTTATAGTGTAGAGGTAATGTTTTATAGTGTAGAGGTAATGTTTTATAGTGTAGAGGTAATGTTTTATAGTGTAGAGGTAATGTTTTATAGTGTAGAGATAATGTTTTATAGTGTAGAGGTAATGTTTTATAGTGTAGAGGTAATGTTTTATAGTGTAGAGTAATGTTTTATAGCATAGAGGTAATGTTTATAGTGTAGAGGTAATGTTTTATAGCATAGAGGTAATGTTTTATAGTGTAGAGGTAATGTTTTATAGTGTAGAGGTAATGTTTTATAGTGTAGAGGTAATGTTTTAGTGTAGAGGTAATGTTTTATAGTGTAGAGGTAATGTTTTATAGTGTAGAGATAATGTTTTATAGTGTAGAGGTAATGTTTTATAGTGTAGAGGTAATGTTTTATAGCATAGAGGTAATGTTTTAATGTAGAGGTAATGTTTTATAGTGTAGAGGTAATGTTTTATAGTGTAGAGGTAATGTTTTATAGTGTAGAGGTAATGTTTTAGTGTAGAGGTAATGTTTTATAGTGTAGAGGTAATGTTTTATAGTGTAGAGATAATGTTTTATAGTGTAGAGGTAATGTTTTATAGCATAGAGGTAATGTTTTTTAGTGTAGAGGTAATGTTTTATAGTGTAGAGGTAATGTTTTATAGTGTAGAGGTAATGTTTTATAGTGTAGAGGTAATGTTTTATAGTGTAGAGATAATGTTTTATAGTGTAGAGATAATGTTTTATAGTGTAGAGGTAATGTTTTATAGCATAGAGGTAATGTTTTTTAGTGTAGAGGTAATGTTTTATAGTGTAGAGGTAATGTTTTATAGTGTAGAGGTAATGTTTTATAGTGTAGAGGTAATGTTTTATAGTGTAGAGGTAATGTTTTATAGTGTAGAGGTAATGTTTTATAGTGTAGAGATAATGTTTTATAGTGTAGAGGTAATGTTTTATAGCATAGAGGTAATGTTTTAATGTAGAGGTAATGTTTTATAGTGTAGAGGTAATGTTTTATAGTGTAGAGGTAATGTTTTATAGTGTAGAGGTAATGTTTTAGTGTAGAGGTAATGTTTTATAGTGTAGAGGTAATGTTTTATAGTGTAGAGATAATGTTTTATAGTGTAGAGGTAATGTTTTATAGCATAGAGGTAATGTTTTTTAGTGTAGAGGTAATGTTTTATAGTGTAGAGGTAATGTTTTATAGTGTAGAGGTAATGTTTTATAGTGTAGAGGTAATGTTTTATAGTGTAGAGATAATGTTTTATAGTGTAGAGATAATGTTTTATAGTGTAGAGGTAATGTTTTATAGCATAGAGGTAATGTTTTTTAGTGTAGAGGTAATGTTTTATAGTGTAGAGGTAATGTTTTATAGTGTAGAGATAATGTTTTATAGTGTAGAGATAATGTTTTATAGTGTAGAGGTAATGTTTTATAGCATAGAGGTAATGTTTTTTAGTGTAGAGGTAATGTTTTATAGTGTAGAGGTAATGTTTTATAGTGTAGAGGTAATGTTTTATAGTGTAGAGATAATGTTTTATAGTGTAGAGGTAATGTTTTATAGTGTAGAGGTAATGTTTTATAGCGTAGAGGTAATGTTTTATAGTGTAGAGGTAATGTTTTATAGTGTAGAGGTAATGTTTTATAGTGTAGAGGTAATGTTTTAGTGTAGAGGTAATGTTTTATAGTGTAGAGGTAATGTTTTATAGTGTAGAGGTAATGTTTTATAGTGTAGAGGTAATGTTTTATAATGTAGAGGTAATGTTTTATAGTGTAGAGGTAATGTTTTATAATGTAGAGGTAATGTTTTATAGTGTAGAGGTAATGTTTTATAGTGTAGAGGTAATGTTTTATAGTGTAGAGGTAATGTTTTATAGTGTAGAGGTAATGTTTTATAGTGTAGAGATAATGTTTTATAGTGTAGAGGTAATGTTTTATAGCGTAGAGGTAATGTTTTATAGCATAGAGGTAATGTTTTATAGTGTAGAGGTAATGTTTTATAGTGTAGAGGTAATGTTTTATAGTGTAGAGATAATGTTTTATAGTGTAGAGGTAATGTTTTATAGTGTAGAGGTAATGTTTTATAGTGTAGAGGTAATGTTTTATAGTGTAGAGGTAATGTTTTATAGTGTAGAGGTAATGTTTTATAGTGTAGAGGTAATGTTTTATAGTGTAGAGGTTATGTTTTATAGTGTAGAGGTAATGTTTTATAGTGTAGAGGTAATGTTTTATATTGTAGAGGTAATGTTTTATAGTGTAGAGGTAATGTTTTATAGTGTAGAGGTAATGTTTTATATTGTAGAGGTAATGTTTTATAGTGTAGAGGTAATGTTTTATAGTGTAGAGGTAATGCTTTATAGTGTAGAGGTAATGTTCTATAGTGTAGAGGTAATGTTTTATAGTGTAGAGGTAATGTTTTATAGTGTAGAGGTAATGTTTTATAGTGTAGAGGTAATGTTTTATAGTGTAGAGGTAATGTTTTATAGTGTAGAGGTGATGTTTTATAGTGTAGAGGTAATGTTTTATAGTGTAGAGGTAATGTTTTATAGTGTAGAGATAATGTTTTATAGTGTAGAGGTAATGTTTTATAGTGTAGAGGTAATGTTTTATAGTGTAGAGGTAATGTTTTATAGTGTAGAGGTAATGTTTTATAGTGTAGAGGTAATGTTTTATAGTGTAGAGGTAATGTTTTAGAGAACTAGATTATGAGGAATACAAATTCTATGATGATTTGTCATTTCGGTTGTGCTAATGTATAATCTATTGATTTTTTAAAATCTAAAGATTTTGTAGTACTATGGATTTTCCCACACCAATTTTTGGGGAAATATTCTTTAATTAAAAAATATTCATGGAAGTAGCGAAAAAAAGGAGATTTTTAAAAAAGTATAAACCTTGTTATTTCCCTGTATTAATACAATTCAATAGCGTCTAAAATTTTTGATGGATTGAAACCCAGGCTGTACAAATGCAGAACTATCAATAAAAATTGCTGATAAAATGTTTAAGTTATCTCCCCTAGATCATAATGATACAGTTAAACTACTATAAATTTGTTTTCCCATCAATAGATGAATTTATAAATATTAATATAATTGTATTATAATTATATGAACTCTGCATCACATTTTGTTTTGTCTTCCAAGAATTCAAGCACCTACAAATAAAATTTGATGAGGCCTAAAAACTAGAGGCTCCCAGGAGCCTGTATAGCTCACCTGGGTATAATAACAACATCAGTCAATATAATTTGATAACTTCGGTAAAAAAAATTAACAAATGTAGCCTTCATCATTGCAGACCCCTTCTACAAAAAAATTTTGGCAGGGGTTCCTCCTTTAATGTAAGTTATCAAAATTGCTGTAAAAAAATACCTATGTCAATGATTCTCAAAATTTAGCTTTTCCTACTTCACATTTTGTAAAAGAGTTGCTTCCCTTTGATTATTTGAGTAACCAAAAGCAGTGAGTTGACAAAAAAATGCATTTCAAGAGGAATAATTTCATCCCCCCTTTTTTCTATTTTTAGCTTGGCAGCCATCTTGGTTGGAAGTTGGGATCACCGGACATAATTTTGGAAGGGGGCCATCCAAGGATCATTCCAAAAAAGTTTGGTTGCAATTGGCCCAGTGGTTTCTGAGGAGAAGATTTTTATGTGAATTTCCCATAGGGTCCTATGTTAAGCTAAGTTCGGCTGTGGGGGCCATCTTGATCGAAGGGCCGAACCGCCAGACACATTTTTGGAAGAGAACCATCCAATGACTATTTCATCAAAATTTTGTTCTTATTGAGCAAATGGTTTCAGACAAGAAGATTTTTATGGGAATTCCCCATAGGGTCCTATGTTAAATTAAGTTCGGCTGTGGCGGTCATCTTGGTCGGTGTTCTGAAATGCCGGACACAATTTTGGAAGAGGACCACCCAAGAATCATTTCAGCAAAGTTTAGTTGAGATTGGCTCAGTAGTTTCAGAGGAGAAGATTTTTTTTAAATTTCATCCCCCCTTTTTTCAAATTTGCATAATCGGTCAAAATCGGCAAAAGTTCAAATTTCATAAAAAATCCCGTAATATATGTTAAAAAGCTCATCATTATGCTTATACAGTTCAAATTTGGGCACTTTCTGGCTTAAAATAGAGCAGTTTTGGCCATTTGAAGAAATTTCTATTTTTAGTAATGATGGCCATCTTGGATACAGGACGGCGCTGACGGACACAATTTTGAAAAGGGACCACCTAAGGATCATTTCAGCAAAGTTTGGTTGAGATTGGCTCAGTAATTTCAGAGGAGTAGATTTTTTTTTAATTTCATCCCCCCTTTTTTCTAATTTGCATAATCGGTCAAAATGGGTAATGGGATTTACTTCAAAATTGCAGGGTAGGTAGATCTTGACATGCTGCACCTTTTTGCAATTTAAACTTAACATCTATCTATAAATAGTTTTTGAAATATAAGACTAAAAGTATTAAAATTAAAAAAAATATTGATGAAAAAAGGGCAATAACTCCTAGATGGGTAATCAGATGTACTTCAAGATTGCAGGATAGGTAGATCTTGGTGTGCTGATCATTTTTCCACATGTCAGATTTTTGATATTATTAACGGTTTTTGAGTTATTACCAAAAGCCTGCAATTTTACCATATGTTCTATTTTTAGTAACAGCGGCCATGTTGGTTGGTGCACGGCATCACCGGACACAATTTTGAGACTAGACATCCTAGTGATGATTCAGACCAAGTTTGATTTCCATTGGTCTAGTACTTTCAGAGAAGAAAATTTTTGAAAAAGTTTATGACGTACGACGGACGCCAAGTGATGACAATAGCTCACCTGACCCTTTGGGTCAGGTGAGCTAAAAATTAAGTGAAATAATATTTTTAGTGTACATTGTATTTCATTACATCATCATAAATCAATTTCAAGTTTTTGAAAAATCACAGCCACAAGATACAAAATAGTGATGATTCCAAAATTATAGAAACCTGAAAATAATTGTAAAAATAGGAAATATACAAAAGTGACATGAAATTTGATTTAATAATTTTATTTGAAAAATAAATAATTTTAGGAATAAATGTGAAAAAAAATTAATAATAAAAGTTATATCAGTAATAGGGATAGGGTTAGAGTTCATAAGTATCAAAGCTCTTCCTATAGAACTTGCTGTGATATCAGTAATAGGGTTAGGGTTAGAGTTCATAAGTATCAAAGCTCTTCCTATAGAACTCACTGTGATATCAGTGATAGGGTTAGGGTTAGAGTTCATAAGTATCAAAGCTCTTCCTATAGAACTCACTGTGATATCAGTGATAGGGTTAGGGTTAGAGTTCATAAGTATCAAAGTTCTTCCTATAGAACTCACTGTGATATCAGTGATAGGATTAGGGTTAGAGTTCATAAGTATCAAAGCTCTTCCTATAGAACTCGCTGTGATAATGTCTGTCTGTCTCAACATTCAAACCTAACATTATTTATAGGTTCCTTTATTTTTGTGGTTTTAGTATTTTACTAATTAATTAATCTAATTACGGTACTCAAATTAAAATATCTTACGGTGAGTCTTCTGCTATTTGTTGACGGAACTGTATTATATATGTAACCTAGCAACGTATCACAGACATGAATGACGCCATTGTTGACTGTGATGTTACCCATGGTAATCTCTGATGTAACGCCACCACTGTTAACATATACTGTATAGAAAACAAAAAACAGATACATATGTGTATGGCACATGATGAAACATCTAGTGGTGTTCCAATGATCGATTATAACCAATAATCAGTTGGTTGGTGTCTTATTAATCGAACAATTCTACTTTCACTTTTACTTTTATTTTCTGGAAATCTTGTGACGTAATTAAGCAGAAAATAGTTTCATATTTCATCTAATCATGTTAAATAGTTGTTTTTTTTATATTTACAAATGAAATTATATTTCTAACGTCCATTAAAAGTAAATAAGTACAGTGAAAGTAAAAAATCGTCAAATTTATAGATTTCTGACCGAAAAGCAAATACGCATTTTCAGCTATGACATGGTGCTGCTCAGACTTATACTGACTTAACAATACTGCAGTCATGGGGAAAACATGAGCCATTTGAAAGAAAAATTGGGTTAGGGTCAAGGTTAAGGTTAGGGAAAGAAAACTTTGTCATACTTATGAATAATTCATCTGAGATCTGATTGGAGCACCTGAGTTCACCTCTCATTTTTAGTGTGGTTTGTGTTGCTCAATGTTTAGTGTTCTGTTCTGTAGATCATTGTTTGTTTTCAGTGTGGTTTGTGTTACTCAATGTTTAGTGTTCTGTTCTGTAGATCATTGTTTGTTTTCAGTGTGGTTTGTGTTACTCAATGTTTAGTGTTCTGTTCTGTAGATCATTGTTTGTTTTCAGTGTGGTTTGTGTTACTCAATGTTTAGTGTTCTGTTCTGTAGATCATTGTTTGTTTTCAGTGTGGTTTGTGTTACTCAATGTTTAGTGTTCTGTTCTGTAGATCATTGTTTGTTTTCAGTGTGGTTTGTGTTACTCAATGTTTAGTGTTCTGTTCTGTAGATCATTGTTTGTTTTCAGTGTGGTTTGTGTTACTCAATGTTTAGTGTTCTGTTCTGTAGATCATTGTTTGTTTTCAGTGTGGTTTGTGTTACTCAATGTTTAGTGTTCTGTAGATCATTGTTTGTTTTCAGTGTGGTTTGTGTTGCTCAATGTTTAGTGTTCTGTTCTGTAGATCATTGTTTGTTTTCAGTGTGGTTTGTGTTGCTCAATGTTTAGTGTTCTGTTCTGTAGATCATTGTTTGTTTTCAGTGTGGTTTGTGTTACTCAATGTTTAGTGTTCTGTTCTGTAGATCATTGTTTGTTTTTAGTGTGGTTTGTGTTGCTCAATGTTTAGTGTTCTGTTCTGTAGATCATTGTTTGTTTTCAGTGTGGTTTGTGTTGCTCAATGTTTAGTGTTCTGTGTAGTGTTCTGTAGATCATTGTTTGTTTTCAGTGTGGTTTGTGTTACTCAATGTTTAGTGTTCTGTTCTGTAGATCATTGTTTGTTTTCAGTGTGGTTTGTGTTGCTCAATGTTTAGTGTTCTGTTCTGTAGATCATTGTTTGTTTTCAGTGTGGTTTGTGTTGCTCAATGTTTAGTGTTCTGTTCTGTAGATCATTGTTTGTTTTCAGTGTGGTTTGTGTTGCTCAATGTTTAGTGTTCTGTTCTGTAGATCATTGTTTGTTTTCAGTGTGGTTTGTGTTGCTCAATGTTTAGTGTTCTGTTCTGTAGATCATTGTTTGTTTTCAGTGTGGTTTGTGTTACTCAATGTTTAGTGTTCTGTTCTGTAGATCATTGTTTGTTTTTAGTGTGGTTTGTGTTGCTCAATGTTTAGTGTTCTGTTCTGTAGATCATTGTTTGTTTTCAGTGTGGTTTGTGTTGCTCAATGTTTAGTGTTCTGTGTAGTGTTCTGTAGATCATTGTTTGTTTTCAGTGTGGTTTGTGTTACTCAATGTTTAGTGTTCTGTTCTGTAGATCATTGTTTGTTTTCAGTGTGGTTTGTGTTGCTCAATGTTTAGTGTTCTGTTCTGTAGATCATTGTTTGTTTTCAGTGTGGTTTGTGTTGCTCAATGTTTAGTGTTCTGTTCTGTAGATCATTGTTTGTTTTCAGTGTGGTTTGTGTTGCTCAATGTTTAGTGTTCTGTTCTGTAGATCATTGTTTGTTTTCA
Source organism: Bathymodiolus septemdierum (assembly GCA_963383655.1). Taxonomy (NCBI): domain Eukaryota; kingdom Metazoa; phylum Mollusca; class Bivalvia; order Mytilida; family Modiolidae; genus Bathymodiolus; species Bathymodiolus septemdierum. The sequence continues at coordinate 61,277 of CAUJNP010000114.1, read as the reverse complement.
GTGTGGTTTGTGTTGCTCAATGTTTAGTGTTCTGTTCTGTAGATCATTGTTTGTTTTCAGTGTGGTTTGTGTTACTCAATGTTTAGTGTTCTGTTCTGTAGATCATTGTTTGTTTTCAGTGTGGTTTGTGTTGCTCAATGTTTAGTGTTCTGTTCTGTAGATCATTGTTTGTTTTCAGTGTGGTTTGTTTTACTCAATGTTTAGTGTTCTGTGTAGTGTTCTGTAGATCATTGTTTGTTTTCAGTGCGGTTTGTGTTACTCAATGTTTAGTGTTCTGTTCTGTAGATCATTGTTTGTTTTCAGTGTGGTTTGTTTTACTCAATGTTTAGTGTTCTGTGTAGTGTTCTGTAGATCATTGTTTGTTTTCAGTGCGGTTTGTGTTACTCAATGTTTAGTGTTCTGTTCTGTAGATCATTGTTTGTTTTCAGTGTGGTTTGTTTTACTCAATGTTTAGTGTTCTGTGTAGTGTTCTGTAGATCATTGTTTGTTTTCAGTGTAGTTTGTGTTACTCAATGTTTAGTGTTCTGTGTAGTGTTCTGTAGATCATTGTTTGTTTTCAGTGTGGTTTGTGTTGCTCAATGTTTAGTGTTCTGTTCTGTAGATCATTGTTTGTTTTCAGTGTGGTTTGTTTTACTCAATGTTTAGTGTTCTGTGTAGTGTTCTGTAGATCATTGTTTGTTTTCAGTGCGGTTTGTGTTACTCAATGTTTAGTGTTCTGTTCTGTAGATCATTGTTTGTTTTCAGTGTGGTTTGTTTTACTCAATGTTTAGTGTTCTGTAGATCATTGTTTGTTTTCAGTGCGGTTTGTGTTACTCAATGTTTAGTGTTCTGTTCTGTAGATCATTGTTTGTTTTCAGTGTGGTTTGTTTTACTCAATGTTTAGTGTTCTGTGTAGTGTTCTGTAGATCATTGTTTGTTTTCAGTGTAGTTTGTGTTACTCAATGTTTAGTGTTCTGTGTAGTGTTCTGTAGATCATTGTTTGTTTTGAGTGTGGTTTGTGTTACTCAATGTTTAGTGTTCTGTGTAGTGTTCTGTAGATCATTGTTTGTTTTCAGTGTGGTTTGTGTTACTCAATGTTTAGTGTTCTGTGTTCTGTTCTGTAGATCATTGTTTGTTTTCAGTGTGGTTTGTGTTACTCAATGTTTAGTGTTCTGTTCTGTAGATCATTGTTTGCTTTCAGTGGGGTTTGTGTTGCTCAATGTTTAGTGTTCTGTTCTGTAGATCATTGTTTGCTTTCAGTGGGGTTTGTGTTGCTCAATGTTTAGTGTTCTGTTCTGTAGATCATTGTTTGTTTTCAGTGTGGTTTGTGTTGCTCAATGTTTAGTGTTCTGTTCTGTAGATCATTGTTTGTTTTCAGTGTGGTTTGTGTTGCTCAATGTTTAGTGTTCTGTGTAGTGTTCTGTAGATCATTGTTTGTTTTCAGTGTGGTTTGTTTTACTCAATGTTTAGTGTTCTGTGTAGTGTTCTGTAGATCATTGTTTGTTTTCAGTGCGGTTTGTGTTACTCAATGTTTAGTGTTCTGTTCTGTAGATCATTGTTTGTTTTCAGTGTGGTTTGTTTTACTCAATGTTTAGTGTTCTGTGTAGTGTTCTGTAGATCATTGTTTGTTTTCAGTGTAGTTTGTGTTACTCAATGTTTAGTGTTCTGTGTAGTGTTCTGTAGATCATTGTTTGTTTTCAGTGTGGTTTGTGTTGCTCAATGTTTAGTGTTCTGTTCTGTAGATCATTGTTTGTTTTCAGTGTGGTTTGTTTTACTCAATGTTTAGTGTTCTGTGTAGTGTTCTGTAGATCATTGTTTGTTTTCAGTGCGGTTTGTGTTACTCAATGTTTAGTGTTCTGTTCTGTAGATCATTGTTTGTTTTCAGTGTGGTTTGTTTTACTCAATGTTTAGTGTTCTGTGTAGTGTTCTGTAGATCATTGTTTGTTTTCAGTGTAGTTTGTGTTACTCAATGTTTAGTGTTCTGTGTAGTGTTCTGTAGATCATTGTTTGTTTTGAGTGTGGTTTGTGTTACTCAATGTTTAGTGTTCTGTGTAGTGTTCTGTAGATCATTGTTTGTTTTCAGTGTGGTTTGTGTTACTCAATGTTTAGTGTTCTGTGTTCTGTTCTGTAGATCATTGTTTGTTTTCAGTGTGGTTTGTGTTACTCAATGTTTAGTGTTCTGTTCTGTAGATCATTGTTTGCTTTCAGTGGGGTTTGTGTTGCTCAATGTTTAGTGTTCTGTTCTGTAGATCATTGTTTGCTTTCAGTGGGGTTTGTGTTGCTCAATGTTTAGTGTTCTGTTCTGTAGATCATTGTTTGTTTTCAGTGTGGTTTGTGTTGCTCAATGTTTAGTGTTCTGTTCTGTAGATCATTGTTTGTTTTCAGTGTGGTTTGTGTTGCTCAATGTTTAGTGTTCTGTGTAGTGTTCTGTAGGTCATTGTTTGTTTTCAGTGTGGTTGTGTTGCTCAATGTTTAGTGTTCTGTGTAGTTTTGTGTAGATCACTGCTTGTTTTCAGTGGGGTTTGTGTTGCTCAATGCTTCGTGTTGTGTAGATCATTGTTTATTTTCAGTGTGGTTTGTGTTGCTCAATGTTTAGTGTTCTGTGTAGTGTTCTATAGATCATTGTTTGCTTTCAGTGTGGTTTGTGTTGCTCAATGTTTAGTTTTCTGTAGATCATTGTTTGTTTTCAGTGTGGTTTGTGTTGCTCAATGTTTAGTGTTCTGTGTAGTGTTCTGTAGATCATTGTTTGTTTTCAATGGGGTTAGTGTTGCTCAATGTTTAGTGTTTTGTTCTGTAGATCATTGTTTGTTTTCAGTGTGGTTTGTGTTGCTCAATTTTTAGTGTTCTGTAGATCATTGCTTGTTTTCAGTGGGGTTTGCGTTGCTCAATACTTAGTGTTGTGTAGATCATTGTTTGTATTGCTCAATGTTTAGTGTTCTGCAGATCATTGTTTGTTTTCAGTGTGGTTTGTATTGCTCAATGTTTAGTGTTCTGTAGATCATTGTTTGTTTTCAGTGTGGTTTGTGTTGCTCAATATTTAGTGTTCTGTGTAGTGTTGTGTAGATCATTGTTTGTTTTCAGTGGGGTTTGTGTTGCTCAATGGTTAGTGTTCTGTTCTGTAGATCATTGTTTGTTTTCAGTGTGGTTTGTGTTGCTCAATGTTTAGTGTTCTGTGTAGTGTTTTGTAGATCATTGTTTGTTTTCAGTGGGGTTTGTGTTGCTCAATGTTTAGTGTTCTGTTCTGTAGATCATTGTTTGTTTTCAGTGTGCTTTGTGTTGCTCAATGATTAGTGTTCTGTGTAGTGTTCTGTAGATCATTGTTTGTTTTCAGTGGGGTTTGTTTTGCTCAATGCTTAGTGTTGTGTAGATCATTGTTTGTTTTCAGTGTGGTTTGTGTTGCTCAATGTTTAGTGTTCTATGTAGTGTTCTGTAGATCATTGTTTGTTTTCAGTGTGGTTTGTGTTGCTCAATTTTTTTCTGTTCTGGTTAGTTTTGTGTAGATCATTGTTTGTTTTCAGTGGGGTTTGTGTTACTCAATGTTTAGTGTTCTGTGTAGTGTTCTGTAGATCATTGTTTGATTTCAGTGTGGTTTGTGTTACTCAATGTTTAGTGTTCTGTTCTGTAGATCATTGTTTGTTTTCAGTGGGGTTTGTGTTGCTCAATGTTTAGTGTTCTGTGTAATGTTGTGTAGATCATTGTTTGTTTTCAGTGTGGTTTGTGTTGCTCAATGTTTAGTGTTCTGTTTTGTAGATCATTGTTTGTTTTAGTGTGGTTTGTGTTACTCAATGTTTAGTGTTCTGTTTTGTAGATCATTGTTTGTTTTCAGTGTGGTTTGTGTTGCTCAATGTTTAGTGTTCTGTTCTGTAGATCACTGTTTGCTTCCAGTGTGGTTTGTGTTGCTCAATGTTTAGTGTACTGTGTAGTGTTATGTAGATCATTGTTTGTTTTCATTGGGGTTTGTGTTACTCAATGTTTAGTTTTCTGTGTAATGTTGTGTAGATCATTGTTTGTTTTAGTGTGGTTTATGTTACTCAATGTTTAGTGTTCTGTGTAGTGTTGTGTAGATCATTGTTTGTTTGCAGTGTGGTTTGTGTTACTCAATGTTTAGCGTTCTGTGTAGTGTTCTGTAGATCATTGTTTGTTTTCAGTGTGGTTTGTGTTACTCAATGTTTAGTGTTCTGTGTTCTGTTCTGTAGATCATTGTTTGTTTTCAGTGTGGTTTGTGTTACTCAATGTTTAGTGTTCTGTTCTGTAGATCATTGTTTGTTTTCAGTGGGGTTTGTGTTGCTCAATGTTTAGTGTTCTGCTCTGTAGATCATTGTTTGTTTTCAGTGTGGTTTGTGTTACTCAATGTTTAGTGTTCTGTTCTGTAGATCATTGTTTGTTTTAGTGTGGTTTGTGTTACTCAATGTTTAGTGTTGTGTAGATCATTGTTTGTTTGCAGTGTGGTTTGTGTTACTCAATGTTTAGTGTTCTGTGTAGTGTTCTGTAGATCATTGTTTGTTTTCAGTGTGGTTTGTGTTACTCAATGTTTAGTGTTCTGTGTTCTGTTCTGTAGATCATTGTTTGTTTTCAGTGTGGTTTGTGTTACTCAATGTTTAGTGTTCTGTTCTGTAGATCATTGTTTGCTTTCAGTGGGGTTTGTGTTGCTCAATGTTTAGTGTTCTGTTCTGTAGATCATTGTTTGCTTTCAGTGGGGTTTGTGTTGCTCAATGTTTAGTGTTCTGTTCTGTAGATCATTGTTTGTTTTCAGTGTGGTTTGTGTTGCTCAATGTTTAGTGTTCTGTTCTGTAGATCATTGTTTGTTTTCAGTGTGGTTTGTGTTGCTCAATGTTTAGTGTTCTGTTCTGTAGATCATTGTTTGTTTTCAGTGTGGTTTGTGTTCCTCAATGATTAGTGTTTGTTTTCAGTGTGGTTTGTGTTGCTCAATGTTTAGTGTTCTGTGTAGTGTTCTGTAGATCATTGTTTGTTTTCAGTGGGGTTTGTGCTACTCAATGTTTAGTGTTCTGTAGATCATTGTTTGTTTTCAGTGTGGTTTGTGTTACTCAATGTTTAGTGTTCTGTGTAGTGTTTTGTAGATCATTGTTTGTTTTCAGTGTGGTTTGTGTTGCTCAATGTTTAGTGTTCTGTAGATCATTGTTTGTTTTCAGTGTGGTTTGTGTTACTCAATGTTTAGTGTTCTGTTCTGTAGATCATTGTTTGTTTTCAGTGTGGTTTGTGTTACTCCATGTTTAGTGTTCTGTTCTGTAGATCATTGTTTGTTTTCAGTGTGGTTTGTGTTACTCAATGTTTAGTGTTCTGTGTAGTGTTCTGTAGATCATTGCTTGTTTTCAGTGTGGTTTGTGTTGCTCAATGTTTAGTGTTCTGTGTAGTGTTCTGTAGATCATTGTTTGTTTTCAGTGTGGTTTGTGTTGCTCAATGTTTAGTGTTCTGTGTAGTGTTCTGTAGATCATTGTTTGTTTTCAGTGTGGTTTGTGTTACTCAATGTGTAGTGTTCTGTGTTCTGTTCTGTAGATCATTGTTTGTTTTCAGTGTGGTTTGTGCTACTCAATGTTTAGTGTTCTGTTCTGTAGATCATTGTTTGTTTTCAGTGTGGTTTGTGTTACTCAATGTTTAGTGTTCTGTAGATCATTGTTTGTTTTCAGTGTGGTTTGTGTTGCTCAATGTTTAGTGTTCTGTAGATCATTGTTTGTTTTCAGTGTGGTTTGTGTTGCTCAATGCTTAGTGTTGTGTAGATCATTGTTTGTTTTCAGTGTGGTTTGTGTTGCTCTATGTTTAGTGTTCTGTGTAGTGTTCTGTAGATCATTGTTTGTTTTCAGTGTGGTTTGTGTTGCTCAATGTTTAGTGTTCTGTGTAGTTTTGTGTAGATCATTGTTTGTTTTCAGTGGGGTTTGTGTTACTCAATGCTTAGTGTTCTGTAGATCATTGTTTGTTTTCAGTGTGGTTTGTGTTGTTCAATGTTTAGTGTTCTGTGTAGTGTTCTGTAGATCATTGTTTGTTTTCAGTGTGGTTTGTGTTGCTCAATGTTTAGTGTTCTGTGTAGTTTTGTGTAGATCATTGTTTGTTTTCAGTGGGGTTTGTGTTGCTCAATGCTTAGTGTTGTGTAGATCATTGTTTGTTTTCAGTGTGGTTTGTGTTGCTCAATGTTTAGTGTTCTGTGTAGTGTTCTGTAGATCATTGTTTGTTTTCAGTGTGGTTAGTGTTGCTCAATGTTTAGTGTTTTGTTCTGTAGATCATTGTTTGTTTTCAGTGTGGTTTGTGTTGCTCAATGTTTAGTGTTCTGTAGATCATTGCTTGTTTTCAGTGGGGTTTGTGTTGCTCAATACTTAGTGTTGTGTAGATCATTGTTTGTGTTGCTCAATGTTTAGTGTTCTGTAGATCATTGTTTGTTTTCAGTGTGGTTTGTGTTGCTCAATGTTTAGTGTTCTGTAGATAATTGTTTGTTTTCAGTGTGGTTTGTGTTGCTCAATACTTAGTGTTGTGTAGATCATTGTTTGTGTTGCTCAATGTTTAGTGTTCTGTAGATCATTGTTTGTTTTCAGTGTGGTTTGTGTTACTCAATGTTTAGTGTTCTGTTCTGTAGATCATTGTTTGTTTTCCGTGTGGTTTGTGTTACTCAATGTTTAGTGTTCTGTTCTGTAGATCATTGTTTGTTTTCAGTGTGGTTTGTGTTACTCAATGTTTAGTGTTCTGTGTAGTGTTCTGTAGATCATTGTTTGTTTTCAGTATGGTTTGTGTTGTTCAATGTTTAGTGTTCTGTGTAATGTTCTGTAGATCATTGTTTGTTTTCAGTGTGGTTTGTGTTACTCAATGTTTAGTGTTCTGTTCTGTAGATCATTGTTTGTTTTCAGTGGGGTTCGTGTTACTCAATGCTCAGTGTTCTGTTCTGTAGATCATTGTTTGTTTTCAGTGTGGTTTGTGTTGCTCAATGTTTAGTGTTCTGTTCTGTAGATCATTGTTTGTTTTCAGTGTGGTTTGTGTTACTCAATGTTTAGTGTTCTGTGTAGTGTTCTGTAGATCATTGTTTGCTTTCAATGGGGTTTGTGTTGCTCAATGTTTAGTGTTTTGTTCTGTAGATCATTGTTTGTTTTCAGTGTGGTTTGCGTTGCTCAATGTTTAGTATTCTGTAGATCATTGCTTGTTTTCAGTGGGGTTTGTGTTACTCAATGCTTACTGTTGTGTAGATCATTGTTTGTGTTGCTCAATGTTTAGTGTTCTGTGTAGTGTTCTGTAGATCATTGTTTGTTTTCAGTGTGGTTTGTGCTACTCAATGTTTAGTGTTCTGTTCTGTAGATCATTGTTTGTTTTCAGTGGGGTTTGTGTTACTCAAAGTTTAGTGTTCTGTAGATCATTGTTTGTTTTCAGTGTGGTTTATGTTACTCAATGTTTAGTGTTCTGTAGATCATTGTTTGTTTTCAGTGGGGTTTATGTTACTCAATGTTTAGTGTTCTGTAGATCAATGTTTGTTTTCAGTGTGGTTTGTGTTACTCAATGTTTAGTATTCTGTGTTCTGTTCTGTAGATCATTGTTTGTTTTCAGTGTGGTTTGTGTTACTCAATGCTTAGTGTTCTGTTCTGTAGATTATTGTTTGTTTTCAGTGTGGTTTGTGTTACTCAATGTTTAGTGTTCTGTAGATCATTGTTTGTTTTCAGTGTGGTTTGTGTTGATCAATGTTTAGTGTTCTGTGTAGTGATCTGTAGATGTTTGTTTGTTTTAAGTGTGGTTTGTGTTGCTCAATGTTTAGTGTTTTGCTCTGTAGATCATTATTTGTTTTTAGTGTGGTTTGTGTTGCTCAATGTTTAGTGTTGTGTAGATCATTGTTTGTTTTCAGTGTGGTTTGTGTTGCTCAATGCTTAGTGTTGTGTAGATCATTGTTTGTTTTCAGTGTGGTTTGTGTTGCTCTATGTTTAGTGTTCTGTGTAGTGTTCTGTAGATCATTGTTTGTTTTCAGTGTGGTTTGTGTTGCTCAATGTTTAGTGTTCTGTGTAGTTTTGTGTAGATCATTGTTTGTTTTCAGTGGGGTTTGTGTTACTCAATGCTTAGTGTTCTGTAGATCATTGTTTGTTTTCAGTGTGGTTTGTGTTGCTCTATGTTTAGTGTTGTGTAGATCATTGTTTGTTTTCAGTGTGGTTTGTGTTGCTCTATGTTTAGTGTTCTGTGTAGTGTTCTGTAGATCATTGTTTGTTTTCAGTGTGGTTTGTGTTGCTCAATGTTTAGTGTTCTGTGTAGTTTTGTGTAGATCATTGTTTGTTTTCAGTGGGGTTTGTGTTACTCAATGCTTAGTGTTCTGTAGATCATTGTTTGTTTTCAGTGTGGTTTGTGTTGTTCAATGTTTAGTGTTCTGTGTAGTGTTCTGTAGATCATTGTTTGTTTTCAGTGTGGTTTGTGTTGCTCAATGTTTAGTGTTCTGTGTAGTTTTGTGTAGATCATTGTTTGTTTTCAGTGGGGTTTGTGTTGCTCAATGCTTAGTGTTGTGTAGATCATTGTTTGTTTTCAGTGTGGTTTGTGTTGCTCAATGTTTAGTGTTCTGTGTAGTGTTCTGTAGATCATTGTTTGTTTTCAGTGTGGTTAGTGTTGCTCAATGTTTAGTGTTTTGTTCTGTAGATCATTGTTTGTTTTCAGTGTGGTTTGTGTTGCTCAATGTTTAGTGTTCTGTAGATCATTGCTTGTTTTCAGTGGGGTTTGTGTTGCTCAATACTTAGTGTTGTGTAGATCATTGTTTGTGTTGCTCAATGTTTAGTGTTCTGTAGATCATTGTTTGTTTTCAGTGTGGTTTGTGTTGCTCAATGTTTAGTGTTCTGTAGATAATTGTTTGTTTTCAGTGTGGTTTGTGTTGCTCAATACTTAGTGTTGTGTAGATCATTGTTTGTGTTGCTCAATGTTTAGTGTTCTGTAGATCATTGTTTGTTTTCAGTGTGGTTTGTGTTACTCAATGTTTAGTGTTCTGTTCTGTAGATCATTGTTTGTTTTCCGTGTGGTTTGTGTTACTCAATGTTTAGTGTTCTGTTCTGTAGATCATTGTTTGTTTTCAGTGTGGTTTGTGTTACTCAATGTTTAGTGTTCTGTGTAGTGTTCTGTAGATCATTGTTTGTTTTCAGTATGGTTTGTGTTGTTCAATGTTTAGTGTTCTGTGTAATGTTCTGTAGATCATTGTTTGTTTTCAGTGTGGTTTGTGTTACTCAATGTTTAGTGTTCTGTTCTGTAGATCATTGTTTGTTTTCAGTGGGGTTCGTGTTACTCAATGCTCAGTGTTCTGTTCTGTAGATCATTGTTTGTTTTCAGTGTGGTTTGTGTTGCTCAATGTTTAGTGTTCTGTTCTGTAGATCATTGTTTGTTTTCAGTGTGGTTTGTGTTACTCAATGTTTAGTGTTCTGTGTAGTGTTCTGTAGATCATTGTTTGCTTTCAATGGGGTTTGTGTTGCTCAATGTTTAGTGTTTTGTTCTGTAGATCATTGTTTGTTTTCAGTGTGGTTTGCGTTGCTCAATGTTTAGTATTCTGTAGATCATTGCTTGTTTTCAGTGGGGTTTGTGTTACTCAATGCTTACTGTTGTGTAGATCATTGTTTGTGTTGCTCAATGTTTAGTGTTCTGTGTAGTGTTCTGTAGATCATTGTTTGTTTTCAGTGTGGTTTGTGCTACTCAATGTTTAGTGTTCTGTTCTGTAGATCATTGTTTGTTTTCAGTGGGGTTTGTGTTACTCAAAGTTTAGTGTTCTGTAGATCATTGTTTGTTTTCAGTGTGGTTTATGTTACTCAATGTTTAGTGTTCTGTAGATCATTGTTTGTTTTCAGTGGGGTTTATGTTACTCAATGTTTAGTGTTCTGTAGATCAATGTTTGTTTTCAGTGTGGTTTGTGTTACTCAATGTTTAGTATTCTGTGTTCTGTTCTGTAGATCATTGTTTGTTTTCAGTGTGGTTTGTGTTACTCAATGCTTAGTGTTCTGTTCTGTAGATTATTGTTTGTTTTCAGTGTGGTTTGTGTTACTCAATGTTTAGTGTTCTGTAGATCATTGTTTGTTTTCAGTGTGGTTTGTGTTGATCAATGTTTAGTGTTCTGTGTAGTGATCTGTAGATGTTTGTTTGTTTTAAGTGTGGTTTGTGTTGCTCAATGTTTAGTGTTTTGCTCTGTAGATCATTATTTGTTTTTAGTGTGGTTTGTGTTGCTCAATGTTTAGTGTTGTGTAGATCATTGTTTGTTTTCAGTGTGGTTTGTGTTGCTCAATGCTTAGTGTTGTGTAGATCATTGTTTGTTTTCAGTGTGGTTTGTGTTGCTCTATGTTTAGTGTTCTGTGTAGTGTTCTGTAGATCATTGTTTGTTTTCAGTGTGGTTTGTGTTGCTCAATGTTTAGTGTTCTGTGTAGTTTTGTGTAGATCATTGTTTGTTTTCAGTGGGGTTTGTGTTACTCAATGCTTAGTGTTCTGTAGATCATTGTTTGTTTTCAGTGTGGTTTGTGTTGCTCTATGTTTAGTGTTCTGTGTAGTGTTTTGTAGATCATTGTTTCTTTTCAGTGTGGTTTGTGTTGCTCAATGTTTAGTGTTCTGTTCTGTAGATCATTGTTTGTTTTCAGTGTGGTTTGTGTTGCTCAATGTTTAGTGTTCTGTGTAGTGTTCTGTAGATCATTGTTTGTTTTCAATGGGGTTAATGTTGCTCAATGTTTAGTGTTTTGTTCTGTAGATCATTGTTTGTTTTCAGTGTGGTTTGTGTTGCTCAATGTTTAGTGTTCTGTAGATCATTGCTTGTTTTCAGTGTGGTTTGTGTTGCTCAATGTTTAGTGTTCTGTAGATCATTGTTTGTTTTCAGTGTGGTTTGTGTTGCTCAATACTTAGTGTTGTGTAGATCATTGTTTGTGTTGCTCAATGTTTAGTGTTCTGTAGATCATTGTTTGTTTTCAGTGGGGTTTGTGTTGCTCAATGTTTAGTGTTCTGTTCTGTAGATCATTGTTTGTTTTCAGTGTGCTTTGTGTTGCTCAATGATTAGTGTTCTGTAGATCATTGTTTGTTTTCAGTGGGGTTTGTTTTGCTCAATGCTTAGTGTTGTGTAGATCATTGTTTGTTTTCAGTGTGGTTTGTGTTGCTCAATGTTTACTGTTCTGTGTAGTGTTGTGTAGATCATTGTTTGTTTTCAGTGTGGTTTGTGTTGCTCAATGTTTAGTGTTCTGTGTAGTGTTCTGTAGATCATTGTTTGTTTTCAGTGAGGTTTGTGTTGCTCAATGTTTAGTGTTCTGTAGATCATTGTTTGTTTTCAGTGGGGTTTGTGTTGCTGAATATTTAGTGTTCTGTGTAATGTTGTGTAGATCATTGTTTGTTTTCAGTGGGGTTTGTGTTGCTCAATGTTTAGTGTTCTGTTCTGTAGATCATTGTTTGTTTTCAGTGTGCTTTGTGTTGCTCAATGATTAGTGTTCTGTGTAGTGTTCTGTAGATCATTGTTTGTTTTCAGTGGGGTTTGTTTTGCTCAATGCTTAGTGTTGTGTAGATCATTGTTTGTTTTCAGTGTGGTTTGTGTTGCTCAATGTTTAGTGTTCTGTGTAGTTTTGTGTAGATCATTGTTTGTTTTCAGTGGGGTTTGTGTTACTCAATGTTTAGTGTTCTGTGTAGTGTTCTGTAGATCATTGTTTGATTTCAGTGTGGTTTGTGTTACTCAATGTTTAGTGTTCTGTGTAGTGTTTTGTAGATCATTGTTTGTTTTCAGTGTGGTTTGTGTTGCTCAATGTTTAGTGTTCTGTAGATCATTGTTTGTTTTCAGTGTGGTTTGTGTTACTCAATGTTTAGTGTTCTGTTCTATAGATTATTGTTTGTTTTCAGTGTGGTTTGTGTTACTCAATGTTTAGTGTTCTGTGTAGTGTTCTGTAGATCATTGTTTGTTTTCAGTATGGTTTGTGTTGCTCAATGTTTAGTGTTCTGTAGATCATTGCTTGTTTTCAGTGGGGTTTGTGTTGCTCAATACTTAGTGTTGTGTAGATCATTGTTTGTGTTGCTCAATGTTTAGTGTTCTGTAGATCATTGTTTGTTTTCAGTGTGGTTTGTGTTGCTCAATGTTTAGTGTTCTGTGTAGTGTTCTGTAGATCATTGTTTGTTTTCAATGGGGTTAGTGTTGCTCAATGTTTAGTGTTTTGTTCTGTAGATCATTGTTTGTTTTCAGTGTGGTTTGTGTTGCTCAATTTTTAGTGTTCTGTAGATCATTGCTTGTTTTCAGTGGGGTTTGCGTTGCTCAATACTTAGTGTTGTGTAGATCATTGTTTGTATTGCTCAATGTTTAGTGTTCTGCAGATCATTGTTTGTTTTCAGTGTGGTTTGTGTTGCTCAATGTTTAGTGTTCTGTAGATCATTGTTTGTTTTCAGTGTGGTTTGTGTTGCTCAATATTTAGTGTTCTGTGTAGTGTTGTGTAGATCATTGTTTGTTTTCAGTGGGGTTTGTGTTGCTCAATGGTTAGTGTTCTGTTCTGTAGATCATTGTTTGTTTTCAGTGTGGTTTGTGTTGCTCAATGTTTAGTGTTCTGTGTAGCGTTTTGTAGATCATTGTTTGTTTTCAGTGGGGTTTGTGTTGCTCAATGTTTAGTGTTCTGTTCTGTAGATCATTGTTTGTTTTCAGTGTGCTTTGTGTTGCTCAATGATTAGTGTTCTGTGTAGTGTTCTGTAGATCATTGTTTGTTTTCAGTGGGGTTTGTTTTGCTCAATGCTTAGTGTTGTGTAGATCATTGTTTGTTTTCAGTGTGATTTGTGTTGCTCAATGTTTAGTGTTCTATGTAGTGTTCTGTAGATCATTGTTTGTTTTCAGTGTGGTTTGTGTTGCTCAATTTTTTTCTGTTCTGGTTAGTTTTGTGTAGATCATTGTTTGTTTTCAGTGGGGTTTGTGTTACTCAATGTTTAGTGTTCTGTGTAGTGTTCTGTAGATCATTGTTTGATTTCAGTGTGGTTTGTGTTACTCAATGTTTAGTGTTCTGTTCTGTAGATCATTGTTTGTTTTCAGTGGGGTTTGTGTTGCTCAATGTTTAGTGTTCTGTGTAATGTTGTGTAGATCATTGTTTGTTTTCAGTGTGGTTTGTGTTGCTCAATGTTTAGTGTTCTGTTTTGTAGATCATTGTTTGTTTTAGTGTGGTTTGTGTTACTCAATGTTTAGTGTTCTGTTTTGTAGATCATTGTTTGTTTTCAGTGTGGTTTGTGTTGCTCAATGTTTAGTGTTCTGTTCTGTAGATCACTGTTTGCTTCCAGTGTGGTTTGTGTTGCTCAATGTTTAGTGTTCTGTGTAGTGTTATGTAGATCATTGTTTGTTTTCATTGGGGTTTGTATTACTCAATGTTTAGTTTTCTGTGTAATGTTGTGTAGATCATTGTTTGTTTTAGTGTGGTTTATGTTACTGAATGTTTAGTGTTCTGTGTAGTGTTGTGTAGATCATTGTTTGTTTGCAGTGTGGTTTGTGTTACTCAATGTTTAGCGTTCTGTGTAGTGTTCTGTAAATCATTGTTTGTTTTCAGTGTGGTTTGTGTTACTCAATGTTTAGTGTTCTGTGTTCTGTTCTGTAGATCATTGTTTGTTTTCAGTGTGGTTTGTGTTACTCAATGTTTAGTGTTCTGTTCTGTAGATCATTGTTTGTTTTCAGTGGGGTTTGTGTTGCTCAATGTTTAGTGTTCTGCTCTGTAGATCATTGTTTGTTTTCAGTGTGGTTTGTGTTACTCAATGTTTAGTGTTCTGTTCTGTAGATCATTGTTTGTTTTAGTGTGGTTTGTGTTACTCAATGTTTAGTGTTCTGTGTAGTGTTGTGTAGATCATTGTTTGTTTGCAGTGTGGTTTGTGTTACTCAATGTTTAGTGTTCTGTGTAGTGTTCTGTAGATCATTGTTTGTTTTCAGTGTGGTTTGTGTTACTCAATGTTTAGTGTTCTGTGTTCTGTTCTGTAGATCATTGTTTGTTTTCAGTGTGGTTTGTGTTACTCAATGTTTAGTGTTCTGTTCTGTAGATCATTGTTTGCTTTCAGTGGGGTTTGTGTTGCTCAATGTTTAGTGTTCTGTTCTGTAGATCATTGTTTGCTTTCAGTGGGGTTTGTGTTGCTCAATGTTTAGTGTTCTGTTCTGTAGATCATTGTTTGTTTTCAGTGTGGTTTGTGTTGCTCAATGTTTAGTGTTCTGTTCTGTAGATCATTGTTTGTTTTCAGTGTGGTTTGTGTTGCTCAATGTTTAGTGTTCTGTTCTGTAGATCATTGTTTGTTTTCAGTGTGGTTTGTGTTCCTCAATGATTAGTGTTTGTTTTCAGTGTGGTTTGTGTTGCTCAATGTTTAGTGTTCTGTGTAGTGTTCTGTAGATCATTGTTTGTTTTCAGTGTGGTTTGTATTGCTCAATGTTTAGTGTTCTGTGTAGTTTTGTGTAGATCATTGTTTGTTTTCAGTGGGGTTTGTGCTACTCAATGTTTAGTGTTCTGTAGATCATTGTTTGTTTTCAGTGTGGTTTGTGTTACTCAATGTTTAGTGTTCTGTGTAGTGTTTTGTAGATCATTGTTTGTTTTCAGTGTGGTTTGTGTTGCTCAATGTTTAGTGTTCTGTAGATCATTGTTTGTTTTCAGTGTGGTTTGTGTTACTCAATGTTTAGTGTTCTGTTCTGTAGATCATTGTTTGTTTTCAGTGTGGTTTGTGTTACTCCATGTTTAGTGTTCTGTTCTGTAGATCATTGTTTGTTTTCAGTGTGGTTTGTGTTACTCAATGTTTAGTGTTCTGTGTAGTGTTCTGTAGATCATTGCTTGTTTTCAGTGTGGTTTGTGTTGCTCAATGTTTAGTGTTCTGTGTAGTGTTCTGTAGATCATTGTTTGTTTTCAGTGTGGTTTGTGTTGCTCAATGTTTAGTGTTCTGTGTAGTGTTCTGTAGATCATTGTTTGTTTTCAGTGTGGTTTGTGTTACTCAATGTGTAGTGTTCTGTGTTCTGTTCTGTAGATCATTGTTTGTTTTCAGTGTGGTTTGTGCTACTCAATGTTTAGTGTTCTGTTCTGTAGATCATTGTTTGTTTTCAGTGTGGTTTGTGTTACTCAATGTTTAGTGTTCTGTAGATCATTGTTTGTTTTCAGTGTGGTTTGTGTTGCTCAATGTTTAGTGTTCTGTGTAGTTTTGTGTAGATCATTGTTTGTTTTCAGTGGGGTTTGTGTTACTCAATGCTTAGTGTTCTGTAGATCATTGTTTGTTTTCAGTGTGGTTTGTGTTGCTCAATGTTTAGTGTTCTGTGTAGTGTTATGTAGATCATTGTTTGTTTTCAGTGTGGTTTGTGTTGCTCAATGTTTAGTGTTCTGTGTAGTTTTGTGTAGATCATTGTTTGTTTTCAGTGGGGTTTGTGTTGCTCAATGCTTAGTGTTGTGTAGATCATTGTTTGTTTTCAGTGTGGTTTGTGTTGCTCAATGTTTAGTGTTCTGTGTAGTGTTCTGTAGATCATTGTTTGTTTTCAGTGTGGTTAGTGTTGCTCAATGTTTAGTGTTTTGTTCTGTAGATCATTGTTTGTTTTCAGTGTGGTTTGTGTTGCTCAATGTTTAGTGTTCTGTAGATCATTGCTTGTTTTCAGTGGGGTTTGTGTTGCTCAATACTTAGTGTTGTGTAGATCATTGTTTGTGTTGCTCAATGTTTAGTGTTCTGTAGATCATTGTTTGTTTTCAGTGTGGTTTGTGTTGCTCAATGTTTAGTGTTCTGTAGATAATTGTTTGTTTTCAGTGTGGTTTGTGTTGCTCAATACTTAGTGTTGTGTAGATCATTGTTTGTGTTGCTCAATGTTTAGTGTTCTGTAGATCATTGTTTGTTTTCAGTGTGGTTTGTGTTACTCAATGTTTAGTGTTCTGTTCTGTAGATCATTGTTTGTTTTCCGTGTGGTTTGTGTTACTCAATGTTTAGTGTTCTGTTCTGTAGATCATTGTTTGTTTTCAGTGTGGTTTGTGTTACTCAATGTTTAGTGTTCTGTGTAGTGTTCTGTAGATCATTGTTTGTTTTCAGTATGGTTTGTGTTGTTCAATGTTTAGTTTTCTGTGTAATGTTCTGTAGATCATTGTTTGTTTTCAGTGTGGTTTGTGTTACTCAATGTTTAGTGTTCTGTTCTGTAGATCATTGTTTGTTTTCAGTGGGGTTCGTGTTACTCAATGCTCAGTGTTCTGTTCTGTAGATCATTGTTTGTTTTCAGTGTGGTTTGTGTTGCTCAATGTTTAGTGTTCTGTTCTGTAGATCATTGTTTGTTTTCAGTGTGGTTTGTGTTACTCAATGTTTAGTGTTCTGTGTAGTGTTCTGTAGATCATTGTTTGCTTTCAATGGGGTTTGTGTTGCTCAATGTTTAGTGTTTTGTTCTGTAGATCATTGTTTGTTTTCAGTGTGGTTTGCGTTGCTCAATGTTTAGTATTCTGTAGATCATTGCTTGTTTTCAGTGGGGTTTGTGTTACTCAATGCTTACTGTTGTGTAGATCATTGTTTGTGTTGCTCAATGTTTAGTGTTCTGTGTAGTGTTCTGTAGATCATTGTTTGTTTTCAGTGTGGTTTGTGCTACTCAATGTTTAGTGTTCTGTTCTGTAGATCATTGTTTGTTTTCAGTGGGGTTTGTGTTACTCAAAGTTTAGTGTTCTGTAGATCATTGTTTGTTTTCAGTGTGGTTTATGTTACTCAATGTTTAGTGTTCTGTAGATCATTGTTTGTTTTCAGTGGGGTTTATGTTACTCAATGTTTAGTGTTCTGTAGATCAATGTTTGTTTTCAGTGTGGTTTGTGTTACTCAATGTTTAGTATTCTGTGTTCTGTTCTGTAGATCATTGTTTATTTTCAGTGTGGTTTGTGTTACTCAATGCTTAGTGTTCTGTTCTGTAGATTATTGTTTGTTTTCAGTGTGGTTTGTGTTACTCAATGTTTAGTGTTCTGTAGATCATTGTTTGTTTTCAGTGTGGTTTGTGTTGATCAATGTTTAGTGTTCTGTGTAGTGATCTGTAGATGTTTGTTTGTTTTAAGTGTGGTTTGTGTTGCTCAATGTTTAGTGTTTTGCTCTGTAGATCATTATTTGTTTTTAGTGTGGTTTGTGTTGCTCAATGTTTAGTGTTGTGTAGATCATTGTTTGTTTTCAGTGTGGTTTGTGTTGCTCAATGCTTAGTGTTGTGTAGATCATTGTTTGTTTTCAGTGTGGTTTGTGTTGCTCAATGTTTAGTGTTCTGTGTAGTTTTGTGTAGATCATTGTTTGTTTTCAGTGGGGTTTGTGTTACTCAATGCTTAGTGTTCTGTAGATCATTGTTTGTTTTCAGTGTGGTTTGTGTTGCTCTATGTTTAGTGTTCTGTGTAGTGTTCTGTAGATCATTGTTTCTTTTCAGTGTGGTTTGTGTTGCTCAATGTTTAGTGTTCTGTTCTGTAGATCATTGTTTGTTTTCAGTGTGGTTTGTGTTGCTCAATGTTTAGTGTTCTGTGTAGTGTTCTGTAGATCATTGTTTGTTTTCAATGGGGTTAATGTTGCTCAATGTTTAGTGTTTTGTTCTGTAGATCATTGTTTGTTTTCAGTGTGGTTTGTGTTGCTCAATGTTTAGTGTTCTGTAGATCATTGCTTGTTTTCAGTGTGGTTTGTGTTGCTCAATGTTTAGTGTTCTGTAGATCATTGTTTGTTTTCAGTGTGGTTTGTGTTGCTCAATACTTAGTGTTGTGTAGATCATTGTTTGTGTTGCTCAATGTTTAGTGTTCTGTAGATCATTGTTTGTTTTCAGTGGGGTTTGTGTTGCTCAATGTTTAGTGTTCTGTTCTGTAGATCATTGTTTGTTTTCAGTGTGCTTTGTGTTGCTCAATGATTAGTGTTCTGTGTAGTGTTCTGTAGATCATTGTTTGTTTTCAGTGGGGTTTGTTTTGCTCAATGCTTAGTGTTGTGTAGATCATTGTTTGTTTTCAGTGTGGTTTGTGTTGCTCAATGTTTACTGTTCTGTGTAGTGTTGTGTAGATCATTGTTTGTTTTCAGTGTGGTTTGTGTTGCTCAATGTTTAGTGTTCTGTGTAGTGTTCTGTAGATCATTGTTTGTTTTCAGTGAGGTTTGTGTTGCTCAATGTTTAGTGTTCTGTAGATCATTGTTTGTTTTCAGTGGGGTTTGTGTTGCTGAATATTTAGTGTTCTGTGTAATGTTGTGTAGATCATTGTTTGTTTTCAGTGGGGTTTGTGTTGCTCAATGTTTAGTGTTCTGTTCTGTAGATCATTGTTTGTTTTCAGTGTGCTTTGTGTTGCTCAATGATTAGTGTTCTGTGTAGTGTTCTGTAGATCATTGTTTGTTTTCAGTGGGGTTTGTTTTGCTCAATGCTTAGTGTTGTGTAGATCATTGTTTGTTTTCAGTGTGGTTTGTGTTGCTCAATGTTTAGTGTTCTGTGTAGTTTTGTGTAGATCATTGTTTGTTTTCAGTGGGGTTTGTGTTACTCAATGTTTAGTGTTCTGTGTAGTGTTCTGTAGATCATTGTTTGATTTCAGTGTGGTTTGTGTTACTCAATGTTTAGTGTTCTGTGTAGTGTTTTGTAGATCATTGTTTGTTTTCAGTGTGGTTTGTGTTGCTCAATGTTTAGTGTTCTGTAGATCATTGTTTGTTTTCAGTGTGGTTTGTGTTACTCAATGTTTAGTGTTCTGTTCTATAGATTATTGTTTGTTTTCAGTGTGGTTTGTGTTACTCAATGTTTAGTGTTCTGTGTAGTGTTCTGTAGATCATTGTTTGTTTTCAGTATGGTTTGTGTTGCTCAATGTTTAGTGTTCTGTAGATCATTGCTTGTTTTCAGTGGGGTTTGTGTTGCTCAATACTTAGTGTTGTGTAGATCATTGTTTGTGTTGCTCAATGTTTAGTGTTCTGTAGATCATTGTTTGTTTTCAGTGTGGTTTGTGTTGCTCAATGTTTAGTGTTCTGTAGACCATTGTTTGTTTTCAGTGTGGTTTGTGTTGCTCAATACTTAGTGTTGTGTAGATCATTGTTTGTGTTGCTCAATGTTTAGTGTTCTGTAGATCATTGTTTGTTTTCAGTGTGGTTTGTGTTACTCAATGTTTAGTGTTCTGTTCTGTAGATCATTGTTTGTTTTCAGTGTGGTTTGTGTTACTCACTGTTTAGTGTTCTGTTCTGTAGATCATTGTTTGTTTTCAGTGTGGTTTGTGTTACTCAATGTTTAGTGTTCTGTTCTGTAGATCATTGTTTGTTTTCAGTGTGGTTTGTTTTACTCAATGTTTAGTGTTCTGTGTAGTGTTCTGTAGATCATTGTTTGTTTTCAGTATGGTTTGTGTTGTTCAATGTTTAGTGTTCTGTGTAATGTTCTGTAGATCATTGTTTGTTTTCAGTGTGGTTTGTGTTACTCAATGTTTAGTGTTCTGTTCTGTAGATCATTGTTTGTTTTCAGTGGGGTTCGTGTTACTCAATGCTCAGTGTTCGGTTCTGTAGATCATTGTTTGTTTTCAGTGTGGTTTGTGTTGCTCAATGTTTAGTGTTCTGTTCTGTAGATCATTGTTTGTTTTCAGTGTGGTTTGTGTTACTCAATGTTTAGTGTTCTGTGTAGTGTTCTGTAGATCATTGTTTGCTTTCAATGGGGTTTGTGTTGCTCAATGTTTAGTGTTTTGTTCTATAGATCATTGTTTGTTTTCAGTGTGGTTTGCGTTGCTCAATGTTTAGTATTCTGTAGATCATTGCTTGTTTTCAGTGGGGTTTGTGTTGCTCAATGCTTAGTGTTGTGTAGATCATTGTTTGTGTTGCTCAATGTTTAGTGTTCTGTGTAGTGTTCTGTAGATCATTGTTTGTTTTCAGTGTGGTTTGTGTTACTCAATGTGTAGTGTTCTGTGTTCTGTTCTGTAGATCATTGTTTGTTTTCAGTGTGGTTTGTGCTACTCAATGTTTAGTGTTCTGTTCTGTAGATCATTGTTTGTTTTCAGTGGGGTTTGTGTTACTCAAAGTTTAGTGTTCTGTAGATCATTGTTTGTTTTCAGTGTGGTTTATGTTACTCAATGTTTAGTGTTCTGTAGATCATTGTTTGTTTTCAGTGGGGTTTGTGTTACTCAATGTTTAGTGTTCTGTAGATCAATGTTTGTTTTCAGTGTGGTTTGTGTTACTCAATGTTTAGTGTTCTGTGTTCTGTTCTGTAGATCAGTTTGTTTTCAGTGTGGTTTGTGTTACTCAATGCTTAGTGTTCTGTTCTGTAGTTTATTGTTTGTTTTCAGTGTGGTTTGTGTTACTCAATGCTTAGTGTTCTGTAGATCATTGTTTGTTTTCAGTGTGGTTTGTGTTGATCAATGTTTAGTGTTCTGTGTAGTGATCTGTAGATGTTTGTTTGTTTTAAGTGTGGTTTGTGTTGCTCAATGTTTAGTGTTTTGCTCTGTAGATCATTATTTGTTTTTAGTGTGGTTTGTGTTGCTCAATGTTTAGTGTTGTGTAGATCATTGTTTGTTTTCAGTGTTGTTTGTGTTGCTCAATGCTTAGTGTTGTGTAGATCATTGTTTGTTTTCAGTGTGGTTTGTGTTGCTTTATGTTTAGTGTTCTGTGTAGTGTTCTGTAGATCATTGTTTGTTTTCAGTGTGGTTTGTGTTGCTCAATGTTTAGTGTTCTGTGTAGTTTTGTGTAGATCATTGTTTGTTTTCAGTGGGGTTTGTGTTACTCAATGCTTAGTGTTCTGTAGATCATTGTTTGTTTTCAGTGTGGTTTGTGTTGCTCAATGTTTAGTGTTCTGTGTAGTGTTCTGTAGATCATTGTTTGTTTTCAGTGTGGTTTGTGTTGCTCAATGTTTAGTGTTCTGTGTAGTGTTTTGTAGATCATTGTTTCTTTTCAGTGTGGTTTGTGTTGCTCAATGTTTAGTGTTCTGTTCTGTAGATCATTGTTTGTTTTCAGTGTGGTTTGTGTTGCTCAATGTTTAGTGTTCTGTGTAGTGTTCTGTAGATCATTGTTTGTTTTCAATGGGGTTAATGTTGCTCAATGTTTAGTGTTTTGTTCTGTAGATCATTGTTTGTTTTCAGTGTGGTTTGTGTTGCTCAATGTTTAGTGTTCTGTAGATCATTGCTTGTTTTCAGTGTGGTTTGTGTTGCTCAATGTTTAGTGTTCTGTAGATCATTGTTTGTTTTCAGTGTGGTTTGTGTTGCTCAATGTTTAGTGTTCTGTGTAGTGTTCTATAGATCATTGTTTGCTTTCAGTGTGGTTTGTGTTGCTCAATGTTTAGTGTTCTGTAGATCATTGTTTGTTTTCAATGGGGTTAGTGTTGCTCAATGTTTAGTGTTTTGTTCTGTAGATCATTGTTTGTTTTCAGTGTGGTTTGTGTTGCTCAATGTTTAGTGTTCTGTAGATCATTGCTTGTTTTCAGTGGGGTTTGTGTTGCTCAATACATAGTGTTGTGTAGATCATTGTTTGTGTTGCTCAATGTTTAGTGTTCTGTAGATCATTGTTTGTTTTCAGTGGGGTTTGTGTTGCTCAATGTTTAGTGTTCTGTTCTGTAGATCATTGTTTGTTTTCAGTGTGCTTTGTGTTGCTCAATGATTAGTGTTCTGTGTAGTGTTCTGTAGATCATTGTTTGTTTTCAGTGGGGTTTGTTTTGCTCAATGCTTAGTGTTGTGTAGATCATTGTTTGTTTTCAGTGTGGTTTGTGTTGCTCAATGTTTACTGTTCTGTGTAGTGTTGTGTAGATCATTGTTTGTTTTCAGTGTGGTTTGTGTTGCTCAATGTTTAGTGTTCTGTAGATCATTGTTTGTTTTCAGTGAGGTTTGTGTTGCTCAATGTTTAGTGTTCTGTAGATCATTGTTTGTTTTCAGTGGGGTTTGTGTTGCTGAATATTTAGTGTTCTGTGTAATGTTGTGTAGATCATTGTTTGTTTTCAGTGGGGTTTGTGTTGCTCAATGTTTAGTGTTCTGTTCTGTAGATCATTGTTTGTTTTCAGTGTGCTTTGTGTTGCTCAATGATTAGTGTTCTGTGTAGTGTTCTGTAGATCATTGTTTGTTTTCAGTGGGGTTTGTTTTGCTCAATGCTTAGTGTTGTGTAGATCATTGTTTGTTTTCAGTGTGGTTTGTGTTGCTCAATGTTTAGTGTTCTGTGTAGTTTTGTGTAGATCATTGTTTGTTTTCAGTGGGGTTTGTGTTACTCAATGTTTAGTGTTCTGTGTAGTGTTTTGTAGATCATTGTTTGTTTTCAGTGTGGTTTGTGTTGCTCAATGTTTAGTGTTCTGTAGATCATTGTTTGTTTTCAGTGTGGTTTGTGTTACTCAATGTTTAGTGTTCTGTTCTATAGATTATTGTTTGTTTTCAGTGTGGTTTGTGTTACTCAATGTTTAGTGTTCTGTGTAGTGTTCTGTAGATCATTGTTTGTTTTCAGTATGGTTTGTGTTGCTCAATGTTTAGTGTTCTGTGTAATGTTCTGTAGATCATTGTTTGTTTTCAGTGTGGTTTGTGTTACTCAATGTTTAGTGTTCTGTGTAGTGTTCTGTAGATCATTGTTTGCTTTCAATGGGGTTTGTGTTGCTCAATGTTTAGTGTTTTGTTCTGTAGATCATTGTTTATTTTCAGTGTGGTTTGTGTTGCTCAATGTTTAGTGTTCTGTGTAGTTTTGTGTAGATCATTGTTTTTTTTCAGTGGTGTTTGTGTTACTCAATGCTTAGTGTTCTGTAGATCATTGTTTGTTTTCAGTGTGGTTTGTGTTACTCAATGTTTAGTGTTCTGTGTAGTGTTCTGTAGATCATTGTTTGCTTTCAATGGGGTTTGTGTTGCTCAATGTTTAGTGTTTTGTTCTGTAGATCATTGTTTGTTTTCAGTGTGGTTTGTGTTGCTCAATGTTTAGTATTCTGTAGATCATTGCTTGTTTTCAGTGGGGTTTGTGTTGCTCAATGCGTAGTGTTGTGTAGATCATTGTTTGTGTTGCTCAATGTTTAGTGTTCTGTGTAGTGTTCTGTAGATCTTTGTTTGTTTTCAGGGTGGTTTGTGTTGCTCAATGTTTAGTGTTCTGTATAGTTTTGTGTAGATCATTGTTTTTTTTCAGTGGGGTTTGTGTTACTCAATGCTTAGTGTTCTGTAGATCATTGTTTGTTTTCAGTGTGGTTTGTGTTGCTCAATGTTTACTGTTCTGTGTAGTGTTGTGTAGATCATTGTTTGTTTTCAGTGTGGTTTGTGTTGCTAAATGTTTAGTGTTCTGTGTAGTGTTCTGTAGATCATTGTTTGTTTTCAGTGAGGTTTGTGTTGCTCAATGTTTAGTGTTCTGTAGATCATTGTTTGTTTTCAGTGGGGTTTGTGTTGCTGAATATTTAGTGTTCTGTGTAATGTTGTGTAGATCATTGTTTGTTTTCAGTGGGGTTTGTGTTGCTCAATGTTTAGTGTTCTGTTCTGTAGATCATTGTTTGTTTTCAGTGTGCTTTGTGTTGCTCAATGATTAGTGTTCTGTGTAGTGTTCTGTAGATCATTGTTTGTTTTCAGTGGGGTTTGTTTTGCTCAATGCTTAGTGTTGTGTAGATCATTGTTTGTTTTCAGTGTGGTTTGTGTTGCTCAATGTTTAGTGTTCTGTGTAGTGTTCTGTAGATCATTGTTTGTTTTCAGTGTGGTTTGTGTTGCTCAATGTTTAGTGTTCTGTGTAGTTTTGTGTAGATCATTGTTTGTTTTCAGTGGGGTTTGTGTTACTCAATGTTTAGTGTTCTGTGTAGTGTTCTGTAGATCATTGTTTGATTTCAGTGTGGTTTGTGTTACTCAATGTTTAGTGTTCTGTGTAGTGTTTTGTAGATCATTGTTTGTTTTCAGTGTGGTTTGTGTTGCTCAATGTTTAGTGTTCTGTTCTGTAGATCATTGTTTGTTTTCAGTGTGGTTTGTGTTGCTCAATGTTTAGTGTTCTGTGTAGTTTTGTGTAGATCATTGTTTGTTTTCAGTGGGGTTTGTGTTACTCAATGTTTAGTGTTCTGTGTAGTGTTTTGTAGATCATTGTTTCTTTTCAGTGTGGTTTGTGTTGCTCAATGTTTAGTGTTCTGGTCTATAGATCATTGTTTGTTTTCAGTGTGGTTTGTGTTGCTCAATGTTTAGTGTTCTGTGTAGTGTTCTGTAGATCATTGTTTGTTTTCAATGGGGTTAATGTTGCTCAATGTTTAGTGTTTTGTTCTGTAGATCATTGTTTGTTTTCAGTGTGGTTTGTGTTGCTCAATGTTTAGTGTTCTGTAGATCATTGCTTGTTTTCAGTGTGGTTTGTGTTGCTCAATGTTTAGTGTTCTGTAGATCATTGTTTGTTTTCAGTGTGGTTTGTGTTGCTCAATACTTAGTGTTGTGTAGATCATTGTTTGTGTTGCTCAATGTTTAGTGTTCTGTAGATCATTGTTTGTTTTCAGTGGGGTTTGTGTTGCTCAATGTTTAGTGTTCTGTTCTGTAGATCATTGTTTGTTTTCAGTGTGCTTTGTGTTGCTCAATGATTAGTGTTCTGTGTAGTGTTCTGTAGATCATTGTTTGTTTTCAGTGGGGTTTGTTTTGCTCAATGCTTAGTGTTGTGTAGATCATTGTTTGTTTTCAGTGTGGTTTGTGTTGCTCAATGTTTACTGTTCTGTGTAGTGTTGTGTAGATCATTGTTTGTTTTCAGTGTGGTTTGTTTTGCTCAATGTTTAGTGTTCTGTGTAGTGTTCTGTAGATCATTGTTTGTTTTCAGTGAGGTTTGTGTTGCTCAATGTTTAGTGTTCTGTTCTGTAGATCATTGTTTGTTTTCAGTGTGCTTTGTGTTGCTCAATGATTAGTGTTCTGTGTAGTGTTCTGTAGATCATTGTTTGTTTTCAGTGGGGTTTGTTTTGCTCAATGCTTAGTGTTGTGTAGATCATTGTTTGTTTTCAGTGTGGTTTGTGTTGCTCAATGTTTAGTGTTCTGTGTAGTTTTGTGTAGATCATTGTTTGTTTTCAGTGGGGTTTGTGTTACTCAATGTTTAGTGTTCTGTGTAGTGTTCTGTAGATCATTGTTTGATTTCAGTGTGGTTTGTGTTACTCAATGTTTAGTGTTCTGTGTAGTGTTTTGTAGATCATTGTTTGTTTTCAGTGTGGTTTGTGTTGCTCAATGTTTAGTGTTCTGTAGATCATTGTTTGTTTTCAGTGTGGTTTGTGTTACTCAATGTTTAGTGTTCTGTTCTATAGATTATTGTTTGTTTTCAGTGTGTTTGTGTTACTCAATGTTTAGTGTTCTGTGTAGTGTTCTGTAGATCATTGTTTGTTTTCAGTATGGTTTGTGTTGCTCAATGTTTAGTGTTCTGTAGATCATTGCTTGTTTTCAGTGGGGTTTGTGTTGCTCAATACTTAGTGTTGTGTAGATCATTGTTTGTGTTGCTCAATGTTTAGTGTTCTGTAGATCATTGTTTGTTTTCAGTGTGGTTTGTGTTGCTCAATGTTTAGTGTTCTGTAGATCATTGTTTGTTTTCAGTGTGGTTTGTGTTGCTCAATACTTAGTGTTGTGTAGATCATTGTTTGTGTTGCTCAATGTTTAGTGTTCTGTAGATCATTGTTTGTTTTCAGTGTGGTTTGTGTTACTCAATGTTTAGTGTTCTGTTCTGTAGATCATTGTTTGTTTTCAGTGTGGTTTGTGTTACTCAATGTTTAGTGTTCTGTTCTGTAGATCATTGTTTGTTTTCAGTGTGGTTTGTGTTACTCAATGTTTAGTGTTCTGTAGATCATTGTTTGTTTTCAGTATGGTTTGTGTTGTTCAATGTTTAGTGTTCTGTGTAATGTTCTGTAGATCATTGTTTGTTTTCAGTGTGGTTTGTGTTACTCAATGTTTAGTGTTCTGTTCTGTAGATCATTGTTTGTTTTCAGTGGGGTTCGTGTTACTCAATGCTCAGTGTTCTGTTCTGTAGATCATTGTTTGTTTTCAGTGTGGTTTGTGTTGCTCAATGTTTAGTGTTCTGTTCTGTAGATCATTGTTTGTTTTCAGTGTGGTTTGTGTTACTCAATGTTTAGTGTTCTGTGTAGTGTTCTGTAGATCATTGTTTGCTTTCAATGGGGTTTGTGTTGCTCAATGTTTAGTGTTTTGTTCTGTAGATCATTGTTTGTTTTCAGTGTGGTTTGCGTTGCTCAATGTTTAGTATTCTGTAGATCATTGCTTGTTTTCAGTGGGGTTTGTGTTGCTCAATGCTTAGTGTTGTGTAGATCATTGTTTGTGTTGCTCAATGTTTAGTGTTCTGTGTAGTGTTCTGTAGATCATTGTTTGTTTTCAGTGTGGTTTGTGTTACTCAATGTGTAGTGTTCTGTGTTCTGTTCTGTAGATCATTGTTTGTTTTCAGTGTGGTTTGTGCTACTCAATGTTTAGTGTTCTGTTCTGTAGATCATTGTTTGTTTTCAGTGGGGTTTGTGTTACTCAAAGTTTAGTGTTCTGTAGATCATTGTTTGTTTTCAGTGTGGTTTATGTTACTCAATGTTTAGTGTTCTGTAGATCATTGTTTGTTTTCAGTGGGGTTTGTGTTACTCAATGTTTAGTGTTCTGTAGATCAATGTTTGTTTTCAGTGTGGTTTGTGTTACTCAATGTTTAGTGTTCTGTGTTCTGTTCTGTAGATCATTGTTTGTTTTCAGTGTGGTTTGTGTTACTCAATGCTTAGTGTTCTGTTCTGTAGATTATTGTTTGTTTTCAGTGTGGTTTGTGTTACTCAATGTTTAGTGTTCTGTAGATCATTGTTTGTTTTCAGCGTGGTTTGTGTTGATCAATGTTTAGTGTTCTGTGTAGTGATCTGTAGATGTTTGTTTGTTTTAAGTGTGGTTTGTGTTGCTCAATGTTTAGTGTTTTGCTCTGTAGATCATTATTTGTTTTTAGTGTGGTTTGTGTTGCTCAATGTTTAGTGTTGTGTAGATCATTGTTTGTTTTCAGTGTGGTTTGTGTTGCTCAATGTTTAGTGTTCTGTAGATCATTGCTTGTTTTCAGTGTGGTTTGTGTTGCTCAATGTTTAGTGTTCTGTAGATCATTGTTTGTTTTCAGTGTGGTTTGTGTTGCTCAATACTTAGTGTTGTGTAGATCATTGTTTGTGTTGCTCAATGTTTAGTGTTCTGTAGATCATTGTTTGTTTTCAGTGGGGTTTGTGTTGCTCAATGTTTAGTGTTCTGTTCTGTAGATCATTGTTTGTTTTCAGTGTGCTTTGTGTTGCTCAATGATTAGTGTTCTGTGTAGTGTTCTGTAGATCATTGTTTGTTTTCAGTGGGGTTTGTTTTGCTCAATGCTTAGTGTTGTGTAGATCATTGTTTGTTTTCAGTGTGGTTTGTGTTGCTCAATGTTTACTGTTCTGTGTAGTGTTGTGTAGATCATTGTTTGTTTTCAGTGTGGTTTGTTTTGCTCAATGTTTAGTGTTCTGTGTAGTGTTCTGTAGATCATTGTTTGTTTTCAGTGAGGTTTGTGTTGCTCAATGTTTAGTGTTCTGTTCTGTAGATCATTGTTTGTTTTCAGTGTGCTTTGTGTTGCTCAATGATTAGTGTTCTGTGTAGTGTTCTGTAGATCATTGTTTGTTTTCAGTGGGGTTTGTTTTGCTCAATGCTTAGTGTTGTGTAGATCATTGTTTGTTTTCAGTGTGGTTTGTGTTGCTCAATGTTTAGTGTTCTGTGTAGTTTTGTGTAGATCATTGTTTGTTTTCAGTGGGGTTTGTGTTACTCAATGTTTAGTGTTCTGTGTAGTGTTCTGTAGATCATTGTTTGATTTCAGTGTGGTTTGTGTTACTCAATGTTTAGTGTTCTGTGTAGTGTTTTGTAGATCATTGTTTGTTTTCAGTGTGGTTTGTGTTGCTCAATGTTTAGTGTTCTGTAGATCATTGTTTGTTTTCAGTGTGGTTTGTGTTACTCAATGTTTAGTGTTCTGTTCTATAGATTATTGTTTGTTTTCAGTGTGTTTGTGTTACTCAATGTTTAGTGTTCTGTGTAGTGTTCTGTAGATCATTGTTTGTTTTCAGTATGGTTTGTGTTGCTCAATGTTTAGTGTTCTGTAGATCATTGCTTGTTTTCAGTGGGGTTTGTGTTGCTCAATACTTAGTGTTGTGTAGATCATTGTTTGTGTTGCTCAATGTTTAGTGTTCTGTAGATCATTGTTTGTTTTCAGTGTGGTTTGTGTTGCTCAATGTTTAGTGTTCTGTAGATCATTGTTTGTTTTCAGTGTGGTTTGTGTTGCTCAATACTTAGTGTTGTGTAGATCATTGTTTGTGTTGCTCAATGTTTAGTGTTCTGTAGATCATTGTTTGTTTTCAGTGTGGTTTGTGTTACTCAATGTTTAGTGTTCTGTTCTGTAGATCATTGTTTGTTTTCAGTGTGGTTTGTGTTACTCAATGTTTAGTGTTCTGTTCTGTAGATCATTGTTTGTTTTCAGTGGGGTTCGTGTTACTCAATGCTCAGTGTTCTGTTCTGTAGATCATTGTTTGTTTTCAGTGTGGTTTGTGTTGCTCAATGTTTAGTGTTCTGTTCTGTAGATCATTGTTTGTTTTCAGTGTGGTTTGTGTTACTCAATGTTTAGTGTTCTGTGTAGTGTTCTGTAGATCATTGTTTGCTTTCAATGGGGTTTGTGTTGCTCAATGTTTAGTGTTTTGTTCTGTAGATCATTGTTTGTTTTCAGTGTGGTTTGCGTTGCTCAATGTTTAGTATTCTGTAGATCATTGCTTGTTTTCAGTGGGGTTTGTGTTGCTCAATGCTTAGTGTTGTGTAGATCATTGTTTGTGTTGCTCAATGTTTAGTGTTCTGTGTAGTGTTCTGTAGATCATTGTTTGTTTTCAGTGTGGTTTGTGTTACTCAATGTGTAGTGTTCTGTGTTCTGTTCTGTAGATCATTGTTTGTTTTCAGTGTGGTTTGTGCTACTCAATGTTTAGTGTTCTGTTCTGTAGATCATTGTTTGTTTTCAGTGGGGTTTGTGTTACTCAAAGTTTAGTGTTCTGTAGATCATTGTTTGTTTTCAGTGTGGTTTATGTTACTCAATGTTTAGTGTTCTGTAGATCATTGTTTGTTTTCAGTGGGGTTTGTGTTACTCAATGTTTAGTGTTCTGTAGATCAATGTTTGTTTTCAGTGTGGTTTGTGTTACTCAATGTTTAGTGTTCTGTGTTCTGTTCTGTAGATCATTGTTTGTTTTCAGTGTGGTTTGTGTTACTCAATGCTTAGTGTTCTGTTCTGTAGATTATTGTTTGTTTTCAGTGTGGTTTGTGTTACTCAATGTTTAGTGTTCTGTAGATCATTGTTTGTTTTCAGCGTGGTTTGTGTTGATCAATGTTTAGTGTTCTGTGTAGTGATCTGTAGATGTTTGTTTGTTTTAAGTGTGGTTTGTGTTGCTCAATGTTTAGTGTTTTGCTCTGTAGATCATTATTTGTTTTTAGTGTGGTTTGTGTTGCTCAATGTTTAGTGTTGTGTAGATCATTGTTTGTTTTCAGTGTGGTTTGTGTTGCTCAATGCTTAGTGTTGTGTAGATCATTGTTTG
Source organism: Bathymodiolus septemdierum (assembly GCA_963383655.1). Taxonomy (NCBI): domain Eukaryota; kingdom Metazoa; phylum Mollusca; class Bivalvia; order Mytilida; family Modiolidae; genus Bathymodiolus; species Bathymodiolus septemdierum. The sequence continues at coordinate 31,972 of CAUJNP010000114.1, read as the reverse complement.
TTTTCAGTGTGGTTTGTGTTGCTTTATGTTTAGTGTTCTGTGTAGTGTTCTGTAGATCATTGTTTGTTTTCAGTGTGGTTTGTGTTGCTCAATGTTTAGTGTTCTGTGTAGTTTTGTGTAGATCATTGTTTGTTTTCAGTGGGGTTTGTGTTACTCAATGCTTAGTGTTCTGTAGATCATTGTTTGTTTTCAGTGTGGTTTGTGTTGCTCAATGTTTAGTGTTCTGTGTAATGTTCTGTAGATCATTGTTTGTTTTCAGTGTGGTTGTGTTACTCAATGTTTAGTGTTCTGTAGATCATTGTTTGTTTTCAGTGGGGTTTGTGTTACTCAATGTTTAGTGTTCTGTGTAGTGTTTTGTAGATCATTGTTTGTTTTCAGTGTGGTTTGTGTTGCTCAATGTTTAGTGTTCTGGTCTGTAGATCATTGTTTGTTTTCAGTGTGGTTTGTGTTGCTCAATGTTTAGTGTTCTGTGTAGTGTTCTGTAGATCATTGTTTGTTTTCAATGGGGTTAATGTTGCTCAATGTTTAGTGTTTTGTTCTGTAGATCATTGTTTGTTTTCAGTGTGGTTTGTGTTGCTCAATGTTTAGTGTTCTGTAGATCATTGCTTGTTTTCAGTGTGGTTTGTGTTGCTCAATGTTTAGTGTTCTGTAGATCATTGTTTGTTTTCAGTGTGGTTTGTGTTGCTCAATACTTAGTGTTGTGTAGTTCATTGTTTGTGTTGCTCAATGTTTAGTGTTCTGTAGATCATTGTTTGTTTTCAGTGGGGTTTGTGTTGCTCAATGTTTAGTGTTCTGTTCTGTAGATCATTGTTTGTTTTCAGTGTGCTTTGTGTTGCTCAATGATTAGTGTTCTGTGTAGTGTTCTGTAGATCATTGTTTGTTTTCAGTGGGGTTTGTTTTGCTCAATGCTTAGTGTTGTGTAGATCATTGTTTGTTTTCAGTGTGGTTTGTGTTGCTCAATGTTTACTGTTCTGTGTAGTGTTGTGTAGATCATTGTTTGTTTTCAGTGTGGTTTGTGTTGCTCAATGTTTAGTGTTCTGTGTAGTGTTCTGTAGATCATTGTTTGTTTTCAGTGAGGTTTGTGTTGCTCAATGTTTAGTGTTCTGTAGATCATTGTTTGTTTTCAGTGGGGTTTGTGTTGCTGAATATTTAGTGTTCTGTGTAATGTTGTGTAGATCATTGTTTGTTTTCAGTGGGGTTTGTGTTGCTCAATGTTTAGTGTTCTGTTCTGTAGATCATTGTTTGTTTTCAGTGTGCTTTGTGTTGCTCAATGATTAGTGTTCTGTGTAGTGTTCTGTAGATCATTGTTTGTTTTCAGTGGGGTTTGTTTTGCTCAATGCTTAGTGTTGTGTAGATCATTGTTTGTTTTCAGTGTGGTTTGTGTTGCTCAATGTTTAGTGTTCTGTGTAGTTTTGTGTAGATCATTGTTTGTTTTCAGTGGGGTTTGTGTTACTCAATGTTTAGTGTTCTGTGTAGTGTTCTGTAGATCATTGTTTGATTTCAGTGTGGTTTGTGTTACTCAATGTTTAGTGTTCTGTGTAGTGTTTTGTAGATCATTGTTTGTTTTCAGTGTGGTTTGTGTTGCTCAATGTTTAGTGTTCTGTAGATCATTGTTTGTTTTCAGTTGGGTTTGTGTTACTCAATGTTTAGTGTTCTGTTCTATAGATTATTGTTTGTTTTCAGTGTGGTTTGTGTTACTCAATGTTTAGTGTTCTGTGTAGTGTTCTGTAGATCATTGTTTGTTTTCAGTATGGTTTGTGTTGCTCAATGTTTAGTGTTCTGTAGATCATTGCTTGTTTTCAGTGGGGTTTGTGTTGCTCAATACTTAGTGTTGTGTAGATCATTGTTTGTGTTGCTCAATGTTTAGTGTTCTGTAGATCATTGTTTGTTTTCAGTGTGGTTTGTGTTGCTCAATGTTTAGTGTTCTGTAGATCATTGTTTGTTTTCAGTGTGGTTTGTGTTGCTCAATACTTAGTGTTGTGTAGATCATTGTTTGTGTTGCTCAATGTTTAGTGTTCTGTAGATCATTGTTTGTTTTCAGTGTGGTTTGTGTTACTCAATGTTTAGTGTTCTGTTCTGTAGATCATTGTTTGTTTTCAGTGTGGTTTGTGTTACTCAATGTTTAGTGTTCTGTTCTGTAGATCATTGTTTGTTTTCAGTGTGGTTTGTGTTACTGAATGTTTAGTGTTCTGTAGATCATTGTTTGTTTTCAGTATGGTTTGTGTTGTTCAATGTTTAGTGTTCTGTGTAATGTTCTGTAGATCATTGTTTGTTTTCAGTGTGGTTTGTGTTACTCAATGTTTAGTGTTCTGTTCTGTAGATCATTGTTTGTTTTCAGTGGGGTTCGTGTTACTCAATGCTCAGTGTTCTGTTCTGTAGATCATTGTTTGTTTTCAGTGTGGTTTGTGCTGCTCAATGTTTAGTGTTCTGTTCTGTAGATCATTGTTTGTTTTCAGTGTGGTTTGTGTTACTCAATGTTTAGTGTTCTGTGTAGTGTTCTGTAGATCATTGTTTGCTTTCAATGGGGTTTGTGTTGCTCAATGTTTAGTGTTTTGTTCTGTAGATCATTGTTTGTTTTCAGTGTGGTTTGCGTTGCTCAATGTTTAGTATTCTGTAGATCATTGCTTGTTTTCAGTGGGGTTTGTGTTGCTCAATGCTTAGTGTTGTGTAGATCATTGTTTGTGTTGCTCAATGTTTAGTGTTCTGTAGATCATTGTTTGTTTTCAGTGTGGTTTGTGTTACTCAATGTGTAGTGTTCTGTGTTCTGTTCTGTAGATCATTGTTTGTTTTCAGTGTGGTTTGTGCTACTCAATGTTTAGTGTTCTGTTCTGTAGATCATTGTTTGTTTTCAGTGGGGTTTGTGTTACTCAAAGTTTAGTGTTCTGTAGATCATTGTTTGTTTTCAGTGTGGTTTATGTTACTCAATGTTTAGTGTTCTGTAGATCATTGTTTGTTTTCAGTGGGGTTTGTGTTACTCAATGTTTAGTGTTCTGTAGATCAATGTTTGTTTTCAGTGTGGTTTGTGTTACTCAATGTTTAGTGTTCTGTGTTCTGTTCTGTAGATCATTGTTTGTTTTCAGTGTGGTTTGTGTTACTCAATGCTTAGTGTTCTGTTCTGTAGATTATTGTTTGTTTTCAGTGTGGTTTGTGTTACTCAATGTTTAGTGTTCTGTAGATCATTGTTTGTTTTCAGTGTGGTTTGTGTTGATCAATGTTTAGTGTTCTGTGTAGTGATCTGTAGATGTTTGTTTGTTTTAAGTGTGGTTTGTGTTGCTCAATGTTTAGTGTTTTGCTCTGTAGATCATTATTTGTTTTTAGTGTGGTTTGTGTTGCTCAATGTTTAGTGTTGTGTAGATCATTGTTTGTTTTCAGTGTGGTTTGTGTTGCTCAATGCTTAGTGTTGTGTAGATCATTGTTTGTTTTCAGTGTGGTTTGTGTTGCTTTATGTTTAGTGTTCTGTGTAGTGTTCTGTAGATCATTGTTTGTTTTCAGTGTGGTTTGTGTTGCTCAATGTTTAGTGTTCTGTGTAGTTTTGTGTAGATCATTGTTTGTTTTCAGTGGGGTTTGTGTTACTCAATGCTTAGTGTTCTGTAGATCATTGTTTGTTTTCAGTGTGGTTTGTGTTGCTCAATGTTTAGTGTTCTGTGTAATGTTCTGTAGATCATTGTTTGTTTTCAGTGTGGTTGTGTTACTCAATGTTTAGTGTTCTGTAGATCATTGTTTGTTTTCAGTGGGGTTTGTGTTACTCAATGTTTAGTGTTCTGTGTAGTGTTTTGTAGATCATTGTTTCTTTTCAGTGTGGTTTGTGTTGCTCAATGTTTAGTGTTCTGTTCTGTAGATCATTGTTTGTTTTTAGTGTGGTTTGTGTTGCTCAATGTTTAGTGTTCTGTGTAGTGTTCTGTAGATCATTGTTTGTTTTCAATGGGGTTAATGTTGCTCAATGTTTAGTGTTTTGTTCTGTAGATCATTGTTTGTTTTCAGTGTGGTTTGTGTTGCTCAATGTTTAGTCTTCTGTAGATCATTGCTTGTTTTCAGTGTGGTTTGTGTTGCTCAATGTTTAGTGTTCTGTAGATCATTGTTTGTTTTCAGTGTGGTTTGTGTTGCTCAATGTTTAGTGTTCTGTGTAGTGTTCTATAGATCATTGTTTGCTTTCAGTGTGGTTTGTGTTGCTCAATGTTTAGTGTTCTGTAGATCATTGTTTGTTTTCAATGGGGTTAGTGTTGCTCAATGTTTAGTGTTTTGTTCTGTAGATCATTGTTTGTTTTCAGTGTGGTTTGTGTTGCTCAATGTTTAGTGTTCTGTAGATCATTGCTTGTTTTCAGTGGGGTTTGTGTTGCTCAATACTTAGTGTTGTGTAGATCATTGTTTGTGTTGCTCAATGTTTAGTGTTCTGTAGATCATTGTTTGTTTTCAGTGGGGTTTGTGTTGCTCAATGTTTAGTGTTCTGTTCTGTAGATCATTGTTTGTTTTCAGTGTGCTTTGTGTTGCTCAATGATTAGTGTTCTGTGTAGTGTTCTGTAGATCATTGTTTGTTTTCAGTGGGGTTTGTTTTGCTCAATGCTTAGTGTTGTGTAGATCATTGTTTGTTTTCAGTGTGGTTTGTGTTGCTCAATGTTTACTGTTCTGTGTAGTGTTGTGTAGATCATTGTTTGTTTTCAGTGTGGTTTGTGTTGCTCAATGTTTAGTGTTCTGTAGATCATTGTTTGTTTTCAGTGAGGTTTGTGTTGCTCAATGTTTAGTGTTCTGTAGATCATTGTTTGTTTTCAGTGTGGTTTGTGTTACTCAATGTTTAGTGTTCTGTTCTATAGATTATTGTTTGTTTTCAGTGTGGTTTGTGTTACTCAATGTTTAGTGTTCTGTGTAGTGTTCTGTAGATCATTGTTTGTTTTCAGTATGGTTTGTGTTGCTCAATGTTTAGTGTTCTGTGTAATGTTCTGTAGATCATTGTTTGTTTTCAGTGGGGTTTGTGTTACTCAATGTTTAGTGTTCTGTGTAGTGTTTTGTAGATCATTGTTTGTTTTCAGTGTGGTTTGTGTTGCTCAATGTTTAGTGTTCTGTAGATCATTGTTTGTTTTCAGTGTGGTTTGTGTTACTCAATGTTTAGTGTTCTGTTCTATAGATTATTGTTTGTTTTCAGTGTGGTTTGTGTTACTCAATGTTTAGTGTTCTGTGTAGTGTTCTGTAGATCATTGTTTGTTTTCAGTATGGTTTGTGTTGCTCAATGTTTAGTGTTCTGTGTAATGTTCTGTAGATCATTGTTTGTTTTCAGTGTGGTTTGTGTTACTCAATGTTTAGTGTTCTGTGTAGTGTTCTGTAGATCATTGTTTGCTTTCAATGGGGTTTGTGTTGCTCAATGTTTAGTGTTTTGTTCTGTAGATCATTGTTTATTTTCAGTGTGGTTTGTGTTGCTCAATGTTTAGTGTTCTGTGTAGTTTTGTGTAGATCATTGTTTTTTTTCAGTGGTGTTTGTGTTACTCAATGCTTAGTGTTCTGTAGATCATTGTTTGTTTTCAGTGTGGTTTGTGTTACTCAATGTTTAGTGTTCTGTGTAGTGTTCTGTAGATCATTGTTTGCTTTCAATGGGGTTTGTGTTGCTCAATGTTTAGTGTTTTGTTCTGTAGATCATTGTTTGTTTTCAGTGTGGTTTGTGTTGCTCAATGTTTAGTATTCTGTAGATCATTGCTTGTTTTCAGTGGGGTTTGTGTTGCTCAATGCGTAGTGTTGTGTAGATCATTGTTTGTGTTGCTCAATGTTTAGTGTTCTGTGTAGTGTTCTGTAGATCTTTGTTTGTTTTCAGGGTGGTTTGTGTTGCTCAATGTTTAGTGTTCTGTGTAGTTTTGTGTAGATCATTGTTTTTTTTCAGTGGGGTTTGTGTTACTCAATGCTTAGTGTTCTGTAGATCATTGTTTGTTTTCAGTGTGGTTTGTGTTGCTCAATGTTTACTGTTCTGTGTAGTGTTGTGTAGATCATTGTTTGTTTTCAGTGTGGTTTGTGTTGCTAAATGTTTAGTGTTCTGTGTAGTGTTCTGTAGATCATTGTTTGTTTTCAGTGAGGTTTGTGTTGCTCAATGTTTAGTGTTCTGTAGATCATTGTTTGTTTTCAGTGGGGTTTGTGTTGCTGAATATTTAGTGTTCTGTGTAATGTTGTGTAGATCATTGTTTGTTTTCAGTGGGGTTTGTGTTGCTCAATGTTTAGTGTTCTGTTCTGTAGATCATTGTTTGTTTTCAGTGTGCTTTGTGTTGCTCAATGATTAGTGTTCTGTGTAGTGTTCTGTAGATCATTGTTTGTTTTCAGTGGGGTTTCTTTTGCTCAATGCTTAGTGTTGTGTAGATCATTGTTTGTTTTCAGTGTGGTTTGTGTTGCTCAATGTTTAGTGTTCTGTGTAGTGTTCTGTAGATCATTGTTTGTTTTCAGTGTGGTTTGTGTTGCTCAATGTTTAGTGTTCTGTGTAGTTTTGTGTAGATCATTGTTTGTTTTCAGTGGGGTTTGTGTTACTCAATGTTTAGTGTTCTGTGTAGTGTTCTGTAGATCATTGTTTGATTTCAGTGTGGTTTGTGTTACTCAATGTTTAGTGTTCTGTGTAGTGTTTTGTAGATCATTGTTTGTTTTCAGTGTGGTTTGTGTTGCTCAATGTTTAGTGTTCTGTTCTGTAGATCATTGTTTGTTTTCAGTGTGGTTTGTGTTGCTCAATGTTTAGTGTTCTGTGTAGTTTTGTGTAGATCATTGTTTGTTTTCAGTGGGGTTTGTGTTACTCAATGTTTAGTGTTCTGTGTAGTGTTTTGTAGATCATTGTTTCTTTTCAGTGTGGTTTGTGTTGCTCAATGTTTAGTGTTCTGGTCTATAGATCATTGTTTGTTTTCAGTGTGGTTTGTGTTGCTCAATGTTTAGTGTTCTGTGTAGTGTTCTGTAGATCATTGTTTGTTTTCAATGGGGTTAATGTTGCTCAATGTTTAGTGTTTTGTTCTGTAGATCATTGTTTGTTTTCAGTGTGGTTTGTGTTGCTCAATGTTTAGTGTTCTGTAGATCATTGCTTGTTTTCAGTGTGGTTTGTGTTGCTCAATGTTTAGTGTTCTGTAGATCATTGTTTGTTTTCAGTGTGGTTTGTGTTGCTCAATACTTAGTGTTGTGTAGATCATTGTTTGTGTTGCTCAATGTTTAGTGTTCTGTAGATCATTGTTTGTTTTCAGTGGGGTTTGTGTTGCTCAATGTTTAGTGTTCTGTTCTGTAGATCATTGTTTGTTTTCAGTGTGCTTTGTGTTGCTCAATGATTAGTGTTCTGTGTAGTGTTCTGTAGATCATTGTTTGTTTTCAGTGGGGTTTGTTTTGCTCAATGCTTAGTGTTGTGTAGATCATTGTTTGTTTTCAGTGTGGTTTGTGTTGCTCAATGTTTACTGTTCTGTGTAGTGTTGTGTAGATCATTGTTTGTTTTCAGTGTGGTTTGTGTTGCTCAATGTTTAGTGTTCTGTGTAGTGTTCTGTAGATCATTGTTTGTTTTCAGTGAGGTTTGTGTTGCTCAATGTTTAGTGTTCTGTTCTGTAGATCATTGTTTGTTTTCAGTGTGCTTTGTGTTGCTCAATGATTAGTTTTCTGTGTAGTGTTCTGTAGATCATTGTTTGTTTTCAGTGGGGTTTGTTTTGCTCAATGCTTAGTGTTGTGTAGATCATTGTTTGTTTTCAGTGTGGTTTGTGTTGCTCAATGTTTAGTGTTCTGTGTAGTTTTGTGTAGATCATTGTTTGTTTTCAGTGGGGTTTGTGTTACTCAATGTTTAGTGTTCTGTGTAGTGTTCTGTAGATCATTGTTTGATTTCAGTGTGGTTTGTGTTACTCAATGTTTAGTGTTCTGTGTAGTGTTTTGTAGATCATTGTTTGTTTTCAGTGTGGTTTGTGTTGCTCAATGTTTAGTGTTCTGTAGATCATTGTTTGTTTTCAGTGTGGTTTGTGTTACTCAATGTTTAGTGTTCTGTTCTATAGATTATTGTTTGTTTTCAGTGTGTTTGTGTTACTCAATGTTTAGTGTTCTGTGTAGTGTTCTGTAGATCATTGTTTGTTTTCAGTATGGTTTGTGTTGCTCAATGTTTAGTGTTCTGTAGATCATTGCTTGTTTTCAGTGGGGTTTGTGTTGCTCAATACTTAGTGTTGTGTAGATCATTGTTTGTGTTGCTCAATGTTTAGTGTTCTGTAGATCATTGTTTGTTTTCAGTGTGGTTTGTGTTGCTCAATGTTTAGTGTTCTGTAGATCATTGTTTGTTTTCAGTGTGGTTTGTGTTGCTCAATACTTAGTGTTGTGTAGATCATTGTTTGTGTTGCTCAATGTTTAGTGTTCTGTAGATCATTGTTTGTTTTCAGTGTGGTTTGTGTTACTCAATGTTTAGTGTTCTGTTCTGTAGATCATTGTTTGTTTTCAGTGTGGTTTGTGTTACTCAATGTTTAGTGTTCTGTTCTGTAGATCATTGTTTGTTTTCAGTGTGGTTTGTGTTACTCAATGTTTAGTGTTCTGTAGATCATTGTTTGTTTTCAGTATGGTTTGTGTTGTTCAATGTTTAGTGTTCTGTGTAATGTTCTGTAGATCATTGTTTGTTTTCAGTGTGGTTTGTGTTACTCAATGTTTAGTGTTCTGTTCTGTAGATCATTGTTTGTTTTCAGTGGGGTTCGTGTTACTCAATGCTCAGTGTTCTGTTCTGTAGATCATTGTTTGTTTTCAGTGTGGTTTGTGTTGCTCAATGTTTAGTGTTCTGTTCTGTAGATCATTGTTTGTTTTCAGTGTGGTTTGTGTTACTCAATGTTTAGTGTTCTGTGTAGTGTTCTGTAGATCATTGTTTGCTTTCAATGGGGTTTGTGTTGCTCAATGTTTAGTGTTTTGTTCTGTAGATCATTGTTTGTTTTCAGTGTGGTTTGCGTTGCTCAATGTTTAGTATTCTGTAGATCATTGCTTGTTTTCAGTGGGGTTTGTGTTGCTCAATGCTTAGTGTTGTGTAGATCATTGTTTGTGTTGCTCAATGTTTAGTGTTCTGTGTAGTGTTCTGTAGATCATTGTTTGTTTTCAGTGTGGTTTGTGTTGCTTTATGTTTAGTGTTCTGTGTAGTGTTCTGTAGATCATTGTTTGTTTTCAGTGTGGTTTGTGTTGCTCAATGTTTAGTGTTCTGTGTAGTTTTGTGTAGATCATTGTTTGTTTTCAGTGGGGTTTGTGTTACTCAATGCTTAGTGTTCTGTAGATCATTGTTTGTTTTCAGTGTGGTTTGTGTTGCTCAATGTTTACTGTTCTGTGTAGTGTTGTGTAGATCATTGTTTGTTTTCAGTGTGGTTTGTGTTGCTCAATGTTTAGTGTTCTGTGTAGTGTTCTGTAGATCATTGTTTGTTTTCAGTGAGGTTTGTGTTGCTCAATGTTTAGTGTTCTGTTCTGTAGATCATTGTTTGTTTTCAGTGTGCTTTGTGTTGCTCAATGATTAGTTTTCTGTGTAGTGTTCTGTAGATCATTGTTTGTTTTCAGTGGGGTTTGTTTTGCTCAATGCTTAGTGTTGTGTAGATCATTGTTTGTTTTCAGTGTGGTTTGTGTTGCTCAATGTTTAGTGTTCTGTGTAGTTTTGTGTAGATCATTGTTTGTTTTCAGTGGGGTTTGTGTTACTCAATGTTTAGTGTTCTGTGTAGTGTTCTGTAGATCATTGTTTGATTTCAGTGTGGTTTGTGTTACTCAATGTTTAGTGTTCTGTGTAGTGTTTTGTAGATCATTGTTTGTTTTCAGTGTGGTTTGTGTTGCTCAATGTTTAGTGTTCTGTAGATCATTGTTTGTTTTCAGTGTGGTTTGTGTTACTCAATGTTTAGTGTTCTGTTCTATAGATTATTGTTTGTTTTCAGTGTGTTTGTGTTACTCAATGTTTAGTGTTCTGTGTAGTGTTCTGTAGATCATTGTTTGTTTTCAGTATGGTTTGTGTTGCTCAATGTTTAGTGTTCTGTAGATCATTGCTTGTTTTCAGTGGGGTTTGTGTTGCTCAATACTTAGTGTTGTGTAGATCATTGTTTGTGTTGCTCAATGTTTAGTGTTCTGTAGATCATTGTTTGTTTTCAGTGTGGTTTGTGTTGCTCAATGTTTAGTGTTCTGTAGATCATTGTTTGTTTTCAGTGTGGTTTGTGTTGCTCAATACTTAGTGTTGTGTAGATCATTGTTTGTGTTGCTCAATGTTTAGTGTTCTGTAGATCATTGTTTGTTTTCAGTGTGGTTTGTGTTACTCAATGTTTAGTGTTCTGTTCTGTAGATCATTGTTTGTTTTCAGTGTGGTTTGTGTTACTCAATGTTTAGTGTTCTGTTCTGTAGATCATTGTTTGTTTTCAGTGTGGTTTGTGTTACTCAATGTTTAGTGTTCTGTAGATCATTGTTTGTTTTCAGTATGGTTTGTGTTGTTCAATGTTTAGTGTTCTGTGTAATGTTCTGTAGATCATTGTTTGTTTTCAGTGTGGTTTGTGTTACTCAATGTTTAGTGTTCTGTTCTGTAGATCATTGTTTGTTTTCAGTGGGGTTCGTGTTACTCAATGCTCAGTGTTCTGTTCTGTAGATCATTGTTTGTTTTCAGTGTGGTTTGTGTTGCTCAATGTTTAGTGTTCTGTTCTGTAGATCATTGTTTGTTTTCAGTGTGGTTTGTGTTACTCAATGTTTAGTGTTCTGTGTAGTGTTCTGTAGATCATTGTTTGCTTTCAATGGGGTTTGTGTTGCTCAATGTTTAGTGTTTTGTTCTGTAGATCATTGTTTGTTTTCAGTGTGGTTTGCGTTGCTCAATGTTTAGTATTCTGTAGATCATTGCTTGTTTTCAGTGGGGTTTGTGTTGCTCAATGCTTAGTGTTGTGTAGATCATTGTTTGTGTTGCTCAATGTTTAGTGTTCTGTGTAGTGTTCTGTAGATCATTGTTTGTTTTCAGTGTGGTTTGTGTTGCTTTATGTTTAGTGTTCTGTGTAGTGTTCTGTAGATCATTGTTTGTTTTCAGTGTGGTTTGTGTTGCTCAATGTTTAGTGTTCTGTGTAGTTTTGTGTAGATCATTGTTTGTTTTCAGTGGGGTTTGTGTTACTCAATGCTTAGTGTTCTGTAGATCATTGTTTGTTTTCAGTGTGGTTTGTGTTGCTCAATGTTTAGTGTTCTGTGTAATGTTCTGTAGATCATTGTTTGTTTTCAGTGTGGTTGTGTTACTCAATGTTTAGTGTTCTGTAGATCATTGTTTGTTTTCAGTGGGGTTTGTGTTACTCAATGTTTAGTGTTCTGTGTAGTGTTTTGTAGATCATTGTTTCTTTTCAGTGTGGTTTGTGTTGCTCAATGTTTAGTGTTCTGTTCTGTAGATCATTGTTTGTTTTTAGTGTGGTTTGTGTTGCTCAATGTTTAGTGTTCTGTGTAGTGTTCTGTAGATCATTGTTTGTTTTCAATGGGGTTAATGTTGCTCAATGTTTAGTGTTTTGTTCTGTAGATCATTGTTTGTTTTCAGTGTGGTTTGTGTTGCTCAATGTTTAGTCTTCTGTAGATCATTGCTTGTTTTCAGTGTGGTTTGTGTTGCTCAATGTTTAGTGTTCTGTAGATCATTGTTTGTTTTCAGTGTGGTTTGTGTTGCTCAATGTTTAGTGTTCTGTGTAGTGTTCTATAGATCATTGTTTGCTTTCAGTGTGGTTTGTGTTGCTCAATGTTTAGTGTTCTGTAGATCATTGTTTGTTTTCAATGGGGTTAGTGTTGCTCAATGTTTAGTGTTTTGTTCTGTAGATCATTGTTTGTTTTCAGTGTGGTTTGTGTTGCTCAATGTTTAGTGTTCTGTAGATCATTGCTTGTTTTCAGTGGGGTTTGTGTTGCTCAATACTTAGTGTTGTGTAGATCATTGTTTGTGTTGCTCAATGTTTAGTGTTCTGTAGATCATTGTTTGTTTTCAGTGGGGTTTGTGTTGCTCAATGTTTAGTGTTCTGTTCTGTAGATCATTGTTTGTTTTCAGTGTGCTTTGTGTTGCTCAATGATTAGTGTTCTGTGTAGTGTTCTGTAGATCATTGTTTGTTTTCAGTGGGGTTTGTTTTGCTCAATGCTTAGTGTTGTGTAGATCATTGTTTGTTTTCAGTGTGGTTTGTGTTGCTCAATGTTTACTGTTCTGTGTAGTGTTGTGTAGATCATTGTTTGTTTTCAGTGTGGTTTGTGTTGCTCAATGTTTAGTGTTCTGTAGATCATTGTTTGTTTTCAGTGAGGTTTGTGTTGCTCAATGTTTAGTGTTCTGTAGATCATTGTTTGTTTTCAGTGTGGTTTGTGTTACTCAATGTTTAGTGTTCTGTTCTATAGATTATTGTTTGTTTTCAGTGTGGTTTGTGTTACTCAATGTTTAGTGTTCTGTGTAGTGTTCTGTAGATCATTGTTTGTTTTCAGTATGGTTTGTGTTGCTCAATGTTTAGTGTTCTGTGTAATGTTCTGTAGATCATTGTTTGTTTTCAGTGGGGTTTGTGTTACTCAATGTTTAGTGTTCTGTGTAGTGTTTTGTAGATCATTGTTTGTTTTCAGTGTGGTTTGTGTTGCTCAATGTTTAGTGTTCTGTAGATCATTGTTTGTTTTCAGTGTGGTTTGTGTTACTCAATGTTTAGTGTTCTGTTCTATAGATTATTGTTTGTTTTCAGTGTGGTTTGTGTTACTCAATGTTTAGTGTTCTGTGTAGTGTTCTGTAGATCATTGTTTGTTTTCAGTATGGTTTGTGTTGCTCAATGTTTAGTGTTCTGTGTAATGTTCTGTAGATCATTGTTTGTTTTCAGTGTGGTTTGTGTTACTCAATGTTTAGTGTTCTGTGTAGTGTTCTGTAGATCATTGTTTGCTTTCAATGGGGTTTGTGTTGCTCAATGTTTAGTGTTTTGTTCTGTAGATCATTGTTTATTTTCAGTGTGGTTTGTGTTGCTCAATGTTTAGTGTTCTGTGTAGTTTTGTGTAGATCATTGTTTTTTTTCAGTGGTGTTTGTGTTACTCAATGCTTAGTGTTCTGTAGATCATTGTTTGTTTTCAGTGTGGTTTGTGTTACTCAATGTTTAGTGTTCTGTGTAGTGTTCTGTAGATCATTGTTTGCTTTCAATGGGGTTTGTGTTGCTCAATGTTTAGTGTTTTGTTCTGTAGATCATTGTTTGTTTTCAGTGTGGTTTGTGTTGCTCAATGTTTAGTATTCTGTAGATCATTGCTTGTTTTCAGTGGGGTTTGTGTTGCTCAATGCGTAGTGTTGTGTAGATCATTGTTTGTGTTGCTCAATGTTTAGTGTTCTGTGTAGTGTTCTGTAGATCTTTGTTTGTTTTCAGGGTGGTTTGTGTTGCTCAATGTTTAGTGTTCTGTGTAGTTTTGTGTAGATCATTGTTTTTTTTCAGTGGGGTTTGTGTTACTCAATGCTTAGTGTTCTGTAGATCATTGTTTGTTTTCAGTGTGGTTTGTGTTGCTCAATGTTTACTGTTCTGTGTAGTGTTGTGTAGATCATTGTTTGTTTTCAGTGTGGTTTGTGTTGCTAAATGTTTAGTGTTCTGTGTAGTGTTCTGTAGATCATTGTTTGTTTTCAGTGAGGTTTGTGTTGCTCAATGTTTAGTGTTCTGTAGATCATTGTTTGTTTTCAGTGGGGTTTGTGTTGCTGAATATTTAGTGTTCTGTGTAATGTTGTGTAGATCATTGTTTGTTTTCAGTGGGGTTTGTGTTGCTCAATGATTAGTGTTCTGTGTAGTGTTCTGTAGATCATTGTTTGTTTTCAGTGGGGTTTGTTTTGCTCAATGCTTAGTGTTGTGTAGATCATTGTTTGTTTTCAGTGTGGTTTGTGTTGCTCAATGTTTAGTGTTCTGTGTAGTGTTCTGTAGATCATTGTTTGTTTTCAGTGTGGTTTGTGTTGCTCAATGTTTAGTGTTCTGTGTAGTTTTGTGTAGATCATTGTTTGTTTTCAGTGGGGTTTGTGTTACTCAATGTTTAGTGTTCTGTGTAGTGTTCTGTAGATCATTGTTTGATTTCAGTGTGGTTTGTGTTACTCAATGTTTAGTGTTCTGTGTAGTGTTTTGTAGATCATTGTTTGTTTTCAGTGTGGTTTGTGTTGCTCAATGTTTAGTGTTCTGTTCTGTAGATCATTGTTTGTTTTCAGTGTGGTTTGTGTTGCTCAATGTTTAGTGTTCTGTGTAGTTTTGTGTAGATCATTGTTTGTTTTCAGTGGGGTTTGTGTTACTCAATGTTTAGTGTTCTGTGTAGTGTTTTGTAGATCATTGTTTCTTTTCAGTGTGGTTTGTGTTGCTCAATGTTTAGTGTTCTGGTCTATAGATCATTGTTTGTTTTCAGTGTGGTTTGTGTTGCTCAATGTTTAGTGTTCTGTGTAGTGTTCTGTAGATCATTGTTTGTTTTCAATGGGGTTAATGTTGCTCAATGTTTAGTGTTTTGTTCTGTAGATCATTGTTTGTTTTCAGTGTGGTTTGTGTTGCTCAATGTTTAGTGTTCTGTAGATCATTGCTTGTTTTCAGTGTGGTTTGTGTTGCTCAATGTTTAGTGTTCTGTAGATCATTGTTTGTTTTCAGTGTGGTTTGTGTTGCTCAATACTTAGTGTTGTGTAGATCATTGTTTGTGTTGCTCAATGTTTAGTGTTCTGTAGATCATTGTTTGTTTTCAGTGGGGTTTGTGTTGCTCAATGTTTAGTGTTCTGTTCTGTAGATCATTGTTTGTTTTCAGTGTGCTTTGTGTTGCTCAATGATTAGTGTTCTGTGTAGTGTTCTGTAGATCATTGTTTGTTTTCAGTGGGGTTTGTTTTGCTCAATGCTTAGTGTTGTGTAGATCATTGTTTGTTTTCAGTGTGGTTTGTGTTGCTCAATGTTTACTGTTCTGTGTAGTGTTGTGTAGATCATTGTTTGTTTTCAGTGTGGTTTGTGTTGCTCAATGTTTAGTGTTCTGTGTAGTGTTCTGTAGATCATTGTTTGTTTTCAGTGAGGTTTGTGTTGCTCAATGTTTAGTGTTCTGTTCTGTAGATCATTGTTTGTTTTCAGTGTGCTTTGTGTTGCTCAATGATTAGTGTTCTGTGTAGTGTTCTGTAGATCATTGTTTGTTTTCAGTGGGGTTTGTTTTGCTCAATGCTTAGTGTTGTGTAGATCATTGTTTGTTTTCAGTGTGGTTTGTGTTGCTCAATGTTTAGTGTTCTGTGTAGTTTTGTGTAGATCATTGTTTGTTTTCAGTGGGGTTTGTGTTACTCAATGTTTAGTGTTCTGTGTAGTGTTCTGTAGATCATTGTTTGATTTCAGTGTGGTTTGTGTTACTCAATGTTTAGTGTTCTGTGTAGTGTTCTGTAGATCATTGTTTGCTTTCAATGGGGTTTGTGTTGCTCAATGTTTAGTGTTTTGTTCTGTAGATCATTGTTTATTTTCAGTGTGGTTTGTGTTGCTCAATGTTTAGTGTTCTGTGTAGTTTTGTGTAGATCATTGTTTTTTTTCAGTGGTGTTTGTGTTACTCAATGCTTAGTGTTCTGTAGATCATTGTTTGTTTTCAGTGTGGTTTGTGTTACTCAATGTTTAGTGTTCTGTGTAGTGTTCTGTAGATCATTGTTTGCTTTCAATGGGGTTTGTGTTGCTCAATGTTTAGTGTTTTGTTCTGTAGATCATTGTTTGTTTTCAGTGTGGTTTGTGTTGCTCAATGTTTAGTATTCTGTAGATCATTGCTTGTTTTCAGTGGGGTTTGTGTTGCTCAATGCGTAGTGTTGTGTAGATCATTGTTTGTGTTGCTCAATGTTTAGTGTTCTGTGTAGTGTTCTGTAGATCTTTGTTTGTTTTCAGGGTGGTTTGTGTTGCTCAATGTTTAGTGTTCTGTGTAGTTTTGTGTAGATCATTGTTTTTTTTCAGTGGGGTTTGTGTTACTCAATGCTTAGTGTTCTGTAGATCATTGTTTGTTTTCAGTGTGGTTTGTGTTGCTCAATGTTTACTGTTCTGTGTAGTGTTGTGTAGATCATTGTTTGTTTTCAGTGTGGTTTGTGTTGCTAAATGTTTAGTGTTCTGTGTAGTGTTCTGTAGATCATTGTTTGTTTTCAGTGAGGTTTGTGTTGCTCAATGTTTAGTGTTCTGTAGATCATTGTTTGTTTTCAGTGGGGTTTGTGTTGCTGAATATTTAGTGTTCTGTGTAATGTTGTGTAGATCATTGTTTGTTTTCAGTGGGGTTTGTGTTGCTCAATGTTTAGTGTTCTGTTCTGTAGATCATTGTTTGTTTTCAGTGTGCTTTGTGTTGCTCAATGATTAGTGTTCTGTGTAGTGTTCTGTAGATCATTGTTTGTTTTCAGTGGGGTTTGTTTTGCTCAATGCTTAGTGTTGTGTAGATCATTGTTTGTTTTCAGTGTGGTTTGTGTTGCTCAATGTTTAGTGTTCTGTGTAGTGTTCTGTAGATCATTGTTTGTTTTCAGTGTGGTTTGTGTTGCTCAATGTTTAGTGTTCTGTGTAGTTTTGTGTAGATCATTGTTTGTTTTCAGTGGGGTTTGTGTTACTCAATGTTTAGTGTTCTGTGTAGTGTTCTGTAGATCATTGTTTGATTTCAGTGTGGTTTGTGTTACTCAATGTTTAGTGTTCTGTGTAGTGTTTTGTAGATCATTGTTTGTTTTCAGTGTGGTTTGTGTTGCTCAATGTTTAGTGTTCTGTTCTGTAGATCATTGTTTGTTTTCAGTGTGGTTTGTGTTGCTCAATGTTTAGTGTTCTGTGTAGTTTTGTGTAGATCATTGTTTGTTTTCAGTGGGGTTTGTGTTACTCAATGTTTAGTGTTCTGTGTAGTGTTTTGTAGATCATTGTTTCTTTTCAGTGTGGTTTGTGTTGCTCAATGTTTAGTGTTCTGGTCTATAGATCATTGTTTGTTTTCAGTGTGGTTTGTGTTGCTCAATGTTTAGTGTTCTGTGTAGTGTTCTGTAGATCATTGTTTGTTTTCAATGGGGTTAATGTTGCTCAATGTTTAGTGTTTTGTTCTGTAGATCATTGTTTGTTTTCAGTGTGGTTTGTGTTGCTCAATGTTTAGTGTTCTGTAGATCATTGCTTGTTTTCAGTGTGGTTTGTGTTGCTCAATGTTTAGTGTTCTGTAGATCATTGTTTGTTTTCAGTGTGGTTTGTGTTGCTCAATACTTAGTGTTGTGTAGATCATTGTTTGTGTTGCTCAATGTTTAGTGTTCTGTAGATCATTGTTTGTTTTCAGTGGGGTTTGTGTTGCTCAATGTTTAGTGTTCTGTTCTGTAGATCATTGTTTGTTTTCAGTGTGCTTTGTGTTGCTCAATGATTAGTGTTCTGTGTAGTGTTCTGTAGATCATTGTTTGTTTTCAGTGGGGTTTGTTTTGCTCAATGCTTAGTGTTGTGTAGATCATTGTTTGTTTTCAGTGTGGTTTGTGTTGCTCAATGTTTACTGTTCTGTGTAGTGTTGTGTAGATCATTGTTTGTTTTCAGTGTGGTTTGTGTTGCTCAATGTTTAGTGTTCTGTGTAGTGTTCTGTAGATCATTGTTTGTTTTCAGTGAGGTTTGTGTTGCTCAATGTTTAGTGTTCTGTTCTGTAGATCATTGTTTGTTTTCAGTGTGCTTTGTGTTGCTCAATGATTAGTGTTCTGTGTAGTGTTCTGTAGATCATTGTTTGTTTTCAGTGGGGTTTGTTTTGCTCAATGCTTAGTGTTGTGTAGATCATTGTTTGTTTTCAGTGTGGTTTGTGTTGCTCAATGTTTAGTGTTCTGTGTAGTTTTGTGTAGATCATTGTTTGTTTTCAGTGGGGTTTGTGTTACTCAATGTTTAGTGTTCTGTGTAGTGTTCTGTAGATCATTGTTTGATTTCAGTGTGGTTTGTGTTACTCAATGTTTAGTGTTCTGTGTAGTGTTTTGTAGATCATTGTTTGTTTTCAGTGTGGTTTGTGTTGCTCAATGTTTAGTGTTCTGTAGATCATTGTTTGTTTTCAGTGTGGTTTGTGTTACTCAATGTTTAGTGTTCTGTTCTATAGATTATTGTTTGTTTTCAGTGTGTTTGTGTTACTCAATGTTTAGTGTTCTGTGTAGTGTTCTGTAGATCATTGTTTGTTTTCAGTATGGTTTGTGTTGCTCAATGTTTAGTGTTCTGTAGATCATTGCTTGTTTTCAGTGGGGTTTGTGTTGCTCAATACTTAGTGTTGTGTAGATCATTGTTTGTGTTGCTCAATGTTTAGTGTTCTGTAGATCATTGTTTGTTTTCAGTGTGGTTTGTGTTGCTCAATGTTTAGTGTTCTGTAGATCATTGTTTGTTTTCAGTGTGGTTTGTGTTGCTCAATACTTAGTGTTGTGTAGATCATTGTTTGTGTTGCTCAATGTTTAGTGTTCTGTAGATCATTGTTTGTTTTCAGTGTGGTTTGTGTTACTCAATGTTTAGTGTTCTGTTCTGTAGATCATTGTTTGTTTTCAGTGTGGTTTGTGTTACTCAATGTTTAGTGTTCTGTTCTGTAGATCATTGTTTGTTTTCAGTGTGGTTTGTGTTACTCAATGTTTAGTGTTCTGTAGATCATTGTTTGTTTTCAGTATGGTTTGTGTTGTTCAATGTTTAGTGTTCTGTGTAATGTTCTGTAGATCATTGTTTGTTTTCAGTGTGGTTTGTGTTACTCAATGTTTAGTGTTCTGTTCTGTAGATCATTGTTTGTTTTCAGTGGGGTTCGTGTTACTCAATGCTCAGTGTTCTGTTCTGTAGATCATTGTTTGTTTTCAGTGTGGTTTGTGTTGCTCAATGTTTAGTGTTCTGTTCTGTAGATCATTGTTTGTTTTCAGTGTGGTTTGTGTTACTCAATGTTTAGTGTTCTGTGTAGTGTTCTGTAGATCATTGTTTGCTTTCAATGGGGTTTGTGTTGCTCAATGTTTAGTGTTTTGTTCTGTAGATCATTGTTTGTTTTCAGTGTGGTTTGCGTTGCTCAATGTTTAGTATTCTGTAGATCATTGCTTGTTTTCAGTGGGGTTTGTGTTGCTCAATGCTTAGTGTTGTGTAGATCATTGTTTGTGTTGCTCAATGTTTAGTGTTCTGTGTAGTGTTCTGTAGATCATTGTTTGTTTTCAGTGTGGTTTGTGTTACTCAATGTGTAGTGTTCTGTGTTCTGTTCTGTAGATCATTGTTTGTTTTCAGTGTGGTTTGTGCTACTCAATGTTTAGTGTTCTGTTCTGTAGATCATTGTTTGTTTTCAGTGGGGTTTGTGTTACTCAAAGTTTAGTGTTCTGTAGATCATTGTTTGTTTTCAGTGTGGTTTATGTTACTCAATGTTTAGTGTTCTGTAGATCATTGTTTGTTTTCAGTGGGGTTTGTGTTACTCAATGTTTAGTGTTCTGTAGATCAATGTTTGTTTTCAGTGTGGTTTGTGTTACTCAATGTTTAGTGTTCTGTGTTCTGTTCTGTAGATCATTGTTTGTTTTCAGTGTGGTTTGTGTTACTCAATGCTTAGTGTTCTGTTCTGTAGATTATTGTTTGTTTTCAGTGTGGTTTGTGTTACTCAATGTTTAGTGTTCTGTAGATCATTGTTTGTTTTCAGTGTGGTTTGTGTTGATCAATGTTTAGTGTTCTGTGTAGTGATCTGTAGATGTTTGTTTGTTTTAAGTGTGGTTTGTGTTGCTCAATGTTTAGTGTTTTGCTCTGTAGATCATTATTTGTTTTTAGTGTGGTTTGTGTTGCTCAATGTTTAGTGTTGTGTAGATCATTGTTTGTTTTCAGTGTGGTTTGTGTTGCTCAATGCTTAGTGTTGTGTAGATCATTGTTTGTTTTCAGTGTGGTTTGTGTTGCTTTATGTTTAGTGTTCTGTGTAGTGTTCTGTAGATCATTGTTTGTTTTCAGTGTGGTTTGTGTTGCTCAATGTTTAGTGTTCTGTGTAGTTTTGTGTAGATCATTGTTTGTTTTCAGTGGGGTTTGTGTTACTCAATGCTTAGTGTTCTGTAGATCATTGTTTGTTTTCAGTGTGGTTTGTGTTGCTCAATGTTTAGTGTTCTGTGTAATGTTCTGTAGATCATTGTTTGTTTTCAGTGTGGTTGTGTTACTCAATGTTTAGTGTTCTGTAGATCATTGTTTGTTTTCAGTGGGGTTTGTGTTACTCAATGTTTAGTGTTCTGTGTAGTGTTTTGTAGATCATTGTTTGTTTTCAGTGTGGTTTGTGTTGCTCAATGTTTAGTGTTCTGGTCTGTAGATCATTGTTTGTTTTCAGTGTGGTTTGTGTTGCGCAATGTTTAGTGTTCTGTGTAGTGTTCTGTAGATCATTGTTTGTTTTCAATGGGGTTAATGTTGCTCAATGTTTAGTGTTTTGTTCTGTAGATCATTGTTTGTTTTCAGTGTGGTTTGTGTTGCTCAATGTTTAGTGTTCTGTAGATCATTGCTTGTTTTCAGTGTGGTTTGTGTTGCTCAATGTTTAGTGTTCTGTAGATCATTGTTTGTTTTCAGTGTGGTTTGTGTTGCTCAATACTTAGTGTTGTGTAGTTCATTGTTTGTGTTGCTCAATGTTTAGTGTTCTGTAGATCATTGTTTGTTTTCAGTGGGGTTTGTGTTGCTCAATGTTTAGTGTTCTGTTCTGTAGATCATTGTTTGTTTTCAGTGTGCTTTGTGTTGCTCAATGATTAGTGTTCTGTGTAGTGTTCTGTAGATCATTGTTTGTTTTCAGTGGGGTTTGTTTTGCTCAATGCTTAGTGTTGTGTAGATCATTGTTTGTTTTCAGTGTGGTTTGTGTTGCTCAATGTTTACTGTTCTGTGTAGTGTTGTGTAGATCATTGTTTGTTTTCAGTGTGGTTTGTGTTGCTCAATGTTTAGTGTTCTGTGTAGTGTTCTGTAGATCATTGTTTGTTTTCAGTGAGGTTTGTGTTGCTCAATGTTTAGTGTTCTGTAGATCATTGTTTGTTTTCAGTGGGGTTTGTGTTGCTGAATATTTAGTGTTCTGTGTAATGTTGTGTAGATCATTGTTTGTTTTCAGTGGGGTTTGTGTTGCTCAATGTTTAGTGTTCTGTTCTGTAGATCATTGTTTGTTTTCAGTGTGCTTTGTGTTGCTCAATGATTAGTGTTCTGTGTAGTGTTCTGTAGATCATTGTTTGTTTTCAGTGGGGTTTGTTTTGCTCAATGCTTAGTGTTGTGTAGATCATTGTTTGTTTTCAGTGTGGTTTGTGTTGCTCAATGTTTAGTGTTCTGTGTAGTTTTGTGTAGATCATTGTTTGTTTTCAGTGGGGTTTGTGTTACTCAATGTTTAGTGTTCTGTGTAGTGTTCTGTAGATCATTGTTTGATTTCAGTGTGGTTTGTGTTACTCAATGTTTAGTGTTCTGTGTAGTGTTTTGTAGATCATTGTTTGTTTTCAGTGTGGTTTGTGTTGCTCAATGTTTAGTGTTCTGTAGATCATTGTTTGTTTTCAGTTGGGTTTGTGTTACTCAATGTTTAGTGTTCTGTTCTATAGATTATTGTTTGTTTTCAGTGTGGTTTGTGTTACTCAATGTTTAGTGTTCTGTGTAGTGTTCTGTAGATCATTGTTTGTTTTCAGTATGGTTTGTGTTGCTCAATGTTTAGTGTTCTGTAGATCATTGCTTGTTTTCAGTGGGGTTTGTGTTGCTCAATACTTAGTGTTGTGTAGATCATTGTTTGTGTTGCTCAATGTTTAGTGTTCTGTAGATCATTGTTTGTTTTCAGTGTGGTTTGTGTTGCTCAATGTTTAGTGTTCTGTAGATCATTGTTTGTTTTCAGTGTGGTTTGTGTTGCTCAATACTTAGTGTTGTGTAGATCATTGTTTGTGTTGCTCAATGTTTAGTGTTCTGTAGATCATTGTTTGTTTTCAGTGTGGTTTGTGTTACTCAATGTTTAGTGTTCTGTTCTGTAGATCATTGTTTGTTTTCAGTGTGGTTTGTGTTACTCAATGTTTAGTGTTCTGTTCTGTAGATCATTGTTTGTTTTCAGTGTGGTTTGTGTTACTCAATGTTTAGTGTTCTGTAGATCATTGTTTGTTTTCAGTATGGTTTGTGTTGTTCAATGTTTAGTGTTCTGTGTAATGTTCTGTAGATCATTGTTTGTTTTCAGTGTGGTTTGTGTTACTCAATGTTTAGTGTTCTGTTCTGTAGATCATTGTTTGTTTTCAGTGGGGTTCGTGTTACTCAATGCTCAGTGTTCTGTTCTGTAGATCATTGTTTGTTTTCAGTGTGGTTTGTGTTGCTCAATGTTTAGTGTTCTGTTCTGTAGATCATTGTTTGTTTTCAGTGTGGTTTGTGTTACTCAATGTTTAGTGTTCTGTGTAGTGTTCTGTAGATCATTGTTTGCTTTCAATGGGGTTTGTGTTGCTCAATGTTTAGTGTTTTGTTCTGTAGATCATTGTTTGTTTTCAGTGTGGTTTGCGTTGCTCAATGTTTAGTATTCTGTAGATCATTGCTTGTTTTCAGTGGGGTTTGTGTTGCTCAATGCTTAGTGTTGTGTAGATCATTGTTTGTGTTGCTCAATGTTTAGTGTTCTGTGTAGTGTTCTGTAGATCATTGTTTGTTTTCAGTGTGGTTTGTGTTACTCAATGTGTAGTGTTCTGTGTTCTGTTCTGTAGATCATTGTTTGTTTTCAGTGTGGTTTGTGCTACTCAATGTTTAGTGTTCTGTTCTGTAGATCATTGTTTGTTTTCAGTGGGGTTTGTGTTACTCAAAGTTTAGTGTTCTGTAGATCATTGTTTGTTTTCAGTGTGGTTTATGTTACTCAATGTTTAGTGTTCTGTAGATCATTGTTTGTTTTCAGTGGGGTTTGTGTTACTCAATGTTTAGTGTTCTGTAGATCAATGTTTGTTTTCAGTGTGGTTTGTGTTACTCAATGTTTAGTGTTCTGTGTTATGTTCTGTAGATCATTGTTTGTTTTCAGTGTGGTTTGTGTTACTCAATGCTTAGTGTTCTGTTCTGTAGATTATTGTTTGTTTTCAGTGTGGTTTGTGTTACTCAATGTTTAGTGTTCTGTAGATCATTGTTTGTTTTCAGTGTGGTTTGTGTTGATCAATGTTTAGTGTTCTGTGTAGTGATCTGTAGATGTTTGTTTGTTTTAAGTGTGGTTTGTGTTGCTCAATGTTTAGTGTTTTGCTCTGTAGATCATTATTTGTTTTTAGTGTGGTTTGTGTTGCTCAATGTTTAGTGTTGTGTAGATCATTGTTTGTTTTCAGTGTGGTTTGTGTTGCTCAATGCTTAGTGTTGTGTAGATCATTGTTTGTTTTCAGTGTGGTTTGTGTTGCTTTATGTTTAGTGTTCTGTGTAGTGTTCTGTAGATCATTGTTTGTTTTCAGTGTGGTTTGTGTTGCTCAATGTTTAGTGTTCTGTGTAGTTTTGTGTAGATCATTGTTTGTTTTCAGTGGGGTTTGTGTT
The DNA here is from genome assembly GCA_963383655.1 of Bathymodiolus septemdierum. NCBI lineage: Eukaryota > Metazoa > Mollusca > Bivalvia > Mytilida > Modiolidae > Bathymodiolus > Bathymodiolus septemdierum. The sequence continues at coordinate 8,693 of CAUJNP010000114.1, read as the reverse complement.
ACTCAATGCTTAGTGTTCTGTAGATCATTGTTTGTTTTCAGTGTGGTTTGTGTTACTCAATGTTTAGTGTTCTGTGTAATGTTCTGTAGATCATTGTTTGTTTTCAGTGTGGTTGTGTTACTCAATGTTTAGTGTTATGTAGATCATTGTTTGTTTTCAGTGGGGTTTGTGTTACTCAATGTTTAGTGTTCTGTGTAGTGTTTTGTAGATCATTGTTTCTTTTCAGTGTGGTTTGTGTTGCTCAATGTTTAGTGTTCTGTTCTGTAGATCATTGTTTGTTTTTAGTGTGGTTTGTGTTGCTCAATGTTTAGTGTTCTGTGTAGTGTTCTGTAGATCATTGTTTGTTTTCAATGGGGTTAATGTTGCTCAATGTTTAGTGTTTTGTTCTGTAGATCATTGTTTGTTTTCAGTGTGGTTTGTGTTGCTCAATGTTTAGTCTTCTGTAGATCATTGCTTGTTTTCAGTGTGGTTTGTGTTGCTCAATGTTTAGTGTTCTGTAGATCATTGTTTGTTTTCAGTGTGGTTTGTGTTGCTCAATGTTTAGTGTTCTGTGTAGTGTTCTATAGATCATTGTTTGGTTTCAGTGTGGTTTGTGTTGCTCAATGTTTAGTGTTCTGTAGATCATTGTTTGTTTTCAATGGGGTTAGTGTTGCTCAATGTTTAGTGTTTTGTTCTGTAGATCATTGTTTGTTTTTAGTGTGGTTTGTGTTGCTCAATGTTTAGTGTTCTGTAGATCATTGCTTGTTTTCAGTGGGGTTTGTGTTGCTCAATACTTAGTGTTGTGTAGATCATTGTTTGTGTTGCTCAATGTTTAGTGTTCTGTAGATCATTGTTTGTTTTCAGTGGGGTTTGTGTTGCTCAATGTTTAGTGTTCTGTTCTGTAGATCATTGTTTGTTTTCAGTGTGCTTTGTGTTGCTCAATGATTAGTGTTCTGTGTAGTGTTCTGTAGATCATTGTTTGTTTTCAGTGGGGTTTGTTTTGCTCAATGCTTAGTGTTGTGTAGATCATTGTTTGTTTTCAGTGTGGTTTGTGTTGCTCAATGTTTACTGTTCTGTGTAGTGTTGTGTAGATCATTGTTTGTTTTCAGTGTGGTTTGTGTTGCTCAATGTTTAGTGTTCTGTAGATCATTGTTTGTTTTCAGTGAGGTTTGTGTTGCTCAATGTTTAGTGTTCTGTAGATCATTGTTTGTTTTCAGTGGGGTTTGTGTTGCTGAATATTTAGTGTTCTGTGTAATGTTGTGTAGATCATTGTTTGTTTTCAGTGGGGTTTGTGTTGCTCAATGTTTAGTGTTCTGTTCTGTAGATCATTGTTTGTTTTCAGTGTGCTTTGTGTTGCTCAATGATTAGTGTTCTGTGTAGTGTTCTGTAGATCATTGTTTGTTTTCAGTGGGGTTTGTTTTGCTCAATGCTTAGTGTTGTGTAGATCATTGTTTGTTTTCAGTGTGGTTTGTGTTGCTCAATGTTTAGTGTTTTGTTCTGTAGATCATTGTTTGTTTTCAGTGTGGTTTGTGTTGCTCAATGTTTAGTATTCTGTAGATCATTGCTTGTTTTCAGTGGGGTTTGTGTTGCTCAATGCGTAGTGTTGTGTAGATCATTGTTTGTGTTGCTCAATGTTTAGTGTTCTGTGTAGTGTTCTGTAGATCTTTGTTTGTTTTCAGGGTGGTTTGTGTTGCTCAATGTTTAGTGTTCTGTGTAGTTTTGTGTAGATCATTGTTTTTTTTCAGTGGGGTTTGTGTTACTCAATGCTTAGTGTTCTGTAGATCATTGTTTGTTTTCAGTGTGGTTTGTGTTGCTCAATGTTTACTGTTCTGTGTAGTGTTGTGTAGATCATTGTTTGTTTTCAGTGTGGTTTGTGTTGCTAAATGTTTAGTGTTCTGTGTAGTGTTCTGTAGATCATTGTTTGTTTTCAGTGAGGTTTGTGTTGCTCAATGTTTAGTGTTCTGTAGATCATTGTTTGTTTTCAGTGGGGTTTGTGTTGCTGAATATTTAGTGTTCTGTGTAATGTTGTGTAGATCATTGTTTGTTTTCAGTGGGGTTTGTGTTGCTCAATGTTTAGTGTTCTGTTCTGTAGATCATTGTTTGTTTTCAGTGTGCTTTGTGTTGCTCAATGATTAGTGTTCTGTGTAGTGTTCTGTAGATCATTGTTTGTTTTCAGTGGGGTTTGTTTTGCTCAATGCTTAGTGTTGTGTAGATCATTGTTTGTTTTCAGTGTGGTTTGTGTTGCTCAATGTTTAGTGTTCTGTGTAGTGTTCTGTAGATCATCGTTTGTTTTCAGTGTGGTTTGTGTTGCTCAATGTTTAGTGTTCTGTGTAGTTTTGTGTAGATCATTGTTTGTTTTCAGTGGGGTTTGTGTTACTCAATGTTTAGTGTTCTGTGTAGTGTTCTGTAGATCATTGTTTGATTTCAGTGTGGTTTGTGTTACTCAATGTTTAGTGTTCTGTGTAGTGTTTTGTAGATCATTGTTTGTTTTCAGTGTGGTTTGTGTTGCTCAATGTTTAGTGTTCTGTTCTGTAGATCATTGTTTGTTTTCAGTGTGGTTTGTGTTTCTCAATGTTTAGTGTTCTGTGTAGTTTTGTGTAGATCATTGTTTGTTTTCAGTGGGGTTTGTGTTGCTCAATGTTTAGTGTTCTGTGTAGTGTTTTGTAGATCATTGTTTCTTTTCAGTGTGGTTTGTGTTGCTCAATGTTTAGTGTTCTGGTCTGTAGATCATTGTTTGTTTTCAGTGTGGTTTGTGTTGCTCAATGTTTAGTGTTCTGTGTAGTGTTCTGTAGATCATTGTTTGTTTTCAATGGGGTTAATGTTGCTCAATGTTTAGTGTTTTGTTCTGTAGATCATTGTTTGTTTTCAGTGTGGTTTGTGTTGCTCAATGTTTAGTGTTCTGTAGATCATTGCTTGTTTTCAGTGTGGTTTGTGTTGCTCAATGTTTAGTGTTCTGTAGATCATTGTTTGTTTTCAGTGTGGTTTGTGTTGCTCAATACTTAGTGTTGTGTAGATCATTGTTTGTGTTGCTCAATGTTTAGTGTTCTGTAGATCATTGTTTGTTTTCAGTGGGGTTTGTGTTGCTCAATGTTTAGTGTTCTGTTCTGTAGATCATTGTTTGTTTTCAGTGTGCTTTGTGTTGCTCAATGATTAGTGTTCTGTGTAGTGTTCTGTAGATCATTGTTTGTTTTCAGTGGGGTTTGTTTTGCTCAATGCTTAGTGTTGTGTAGATCATTGTTTGTTTTCAGTGTGGTTTGTGTTGCTCAATGTTTACTGTTCTGTGTAGTGTTGTGTAGATCATTGTTTGTTTTCAGTGTGGTTTGTGTTGCTCAATGTTTAGTGTTCTGTAGATCATTGTTTGTTTTCAGTGAGGTTTGTGTTGCTCAATGTTTAGTGTTCTGTAGATCATTGTTTGTTTTCAGTGGGGTTTGTGTTGCTGAATATTTAGTGTTCTGTGTAATGTTGTGTAGATCATTGTTTGTTTTCAGTGGGGTTTGTGTTGCTCAATGTTTAGTGTTCTGTTCTGTAGATCATTGTTTGTTTTCAGTGTGCTTTGTGTTGCTCAATGATTAGTGTTCTGTGTAGTGTTCTGTAGATCATTGTTTGTTTTCAGTGGGGTTTGTTTTGCTCAATGCTTAGTGTTGTGTAGATCATTGTTTGTTTTCAGTGTGGTTTGTGTTGCTCAATGTTTAGTGTTTTGTTCTGTAGATCATTGTTTGTTTTCAGTGTGGTTTGTGTTGCTCAATGTTTAGTATTCTGTAGATCATTGCTTGTTTTCAGTGGGGTTTGTGTTGCTCAATGCGTAGTGTTGTGTAGATCATTGTTTGTGTTGCTCAATGTTTAGTGTTCTGTGTAGTGTTCTGTAGATCTTTGTTTGTTTTCAGGGTGGTTTGTGTTGCTCAATGTTTAGTGTTCTGTGTAGTTTTGTGTAGATCATTGTTTTTTTTCAGTGGGGTTTGTGTTACTCAATGCTTAGTGTTCTGTAGATCATTGTTTGTTTTCAGTGTGGTTTGTGTTGCTCAATGTTTACTGTTCTGTGTAGTGTTGTGTAGATCATTGTTTGTTTTCAGTGTGGTTTGTGTTGCTAAATGTTTAGTGTTCTCTGTAGTGTTCTGTAGATCATTGTTTGTTTTCAGTGAGGTTTGTGTTGCTCAATGTTTAGTGTTCTGTAGATCATTGTTTGTTTTCAGTGGGGTTTGTGTTGCTGAATATTTAGTGTTCTGTGTAATGTTGTGTAGATCATTGTTTGTTTTCAGTGGGGTTTGTGTTGCTCAATGTTTAGTGTTCTGTTCTGTAGATCATTGTTTGTTTTCAGTGTGCTTTGTGTTGCTCAATGATTAGTGTTCTGTGTAGTGTTCTGTAGATCATTGTTTGTTTTCAGTGGGGTTTGTTTTGCTCAATGCTTAGTGTTGTGTAGATCATTGTTTGTTTTCAGTGTGGTTTGTGTTGCTCAATGTTTAGTGTTCTGTGTAGTGTTCTGTAGATCATCGTTTGTTTTCAGTGTGGTTTGTGTTGCTCAATGTTTAGTGTTCTGTGTAGTTTTGTGTAGATCATTGTTTGTTTTCAGTGGGGTTTGTGTTACTCAATGTTTAGTGTTCTGTGTAGTGTTCTGTAGATCATTGTTTGATTTCAGTGTGGTTTGTGTTACTCAATGTTTAGTGTTCTGTGTAGTGTTTTGTAGATCATTGTTTGTTTTCAGTGTGGTTTGTGTTGCTCAATGTTTAGTGTTCTGTTCTGTAGATGATTGTTTGTTTTCAGTGTGGTTTGTGTTGCTCAATGTTTAGTGTTCTGTGTAGTTTTGTGTAGATCATTGTTTGTTTTCAGTGGGGTTTGTGTTGCTCAATGTTTAGTGTTCTGTGTAGTGTTTTGTAGATCATTGTTTCTTTTCAGTGTGGTTTGTGTTGCTCAATGTTTAGTGTTCTGGTCTGTAGATCATTGTTTGTTTTCAGTGTGGTTTGTGTTGCTCAATGTTTAGTGTTCTGTGTAGTGTTCTGTAGATCATTGTTTGTTTTCAATGGGGTTAATGTTGCTCAATGTTTAGTGTTTTGTTCTGTAGATCATTGTTTGTTTTCAGTGTGGTTTGTGTTGCTCAATGTTTAGTGTTCTGTAGATCATTGCTTGTTTTCAGTGTGGTTTGTGTTGCTCAATGTTTAGTGTTCTGTAGATCATTGTTTGTTTTCAGTGTGGTTTGTGTTGCTCAATACTTAGTGTTGTGTAGATCATTGTTTGTGTTGCTCAATGTTTAGTGTTCTGTAGATCATTGTTTGTTTTCAGTGGGGTTTGTGTTGCTCAATGTTTAGTGTTCTGTTCTGTAGATCATTGTTTGTTTTCAGTGTGCTTTGTGTTGCTCAATGATTAGTGTTCTGTGTAGTGTTCTGTAGATCATTGTTTGTTTTCAGTGGGGTTTGTTTTGCTCAATGCTTAGTGTTGTGTAGATCATTGTTTGTTTTCAGTGTGGTTTGTGTTGCTCAATGTTTACTGTTCTGTGTAGTGTTGTGTAGATCATTGTTTGTTTTCAGTGTGGTTTGTGTTGCTCAATGTTTAGTGTTCTGTGTAGTGTTCTGTAGATCATTGTTTGTTTTCAGTGAGGTTTGTGTTGCTCAATGTTTAGTGTTCTGTAGATCATTGTTTGTTTTCAGTGGGGTTTGTGTTGCTGAATATTTAGTGTTCTGTGTAATGTTGTGTAGATCATTGTTTGTTTTCAGTGGGGTTTGTGTTGCTCAATGTTTAGTGTTCTGTTCTGTAGATCATTGTTTGTTTTCAGTGTGCTTTGTGTTGCTCAATGATTAGTGTTCTGTGTAGTGTTCTGTAGATCATTGTTTGTTTTCAGTGGGGTTTGTTTTGCTCAATGCTTAGTGTTGTGTAGATCATTGTTTGTTTTCAGTGTGGTTTGTGTTGCTCAATGTTTAGTGTTCTGTGTAGTGTTCTGTAGATCATCGTTTGTTTTCAGTGTGGTTTGTGTTGCTCAATGTTTAGTGTTCTGTGTAGTTTTGTGTAGATCATTGTTTGTTTTCAGTGGGGTTTGTGTTACTCAATGGTTAGTGTTCTGTGTAGTGTTCTGTAGATCATTGTTTGATTTCAGTGTGGTTTGTGTTACTCAATGTTTAGTGTTCTGTGTAGTGTTTTGTAGATCATTGTTTGTTTTCAGTGTGGTTTGTGTTGCTCAATGTTTAGTGTTCTGTTCTGTAGATCATTGTTTGTTTTCAGTGTGGTTTGTGTTGCTCAATGTTTAGTGTTCTGTGTAGTTTTGCGTAGATCATTGTTTGTTTTCAGTGGGGTTTGTGTTGCTCAATGTTTAGTGTTCTGTGTAGTGTTTTGTAGATCATTGTTTCTTTTCAGTGTGGTTTGTGTTGCTCAATGTTTAGTGTTCTGGTCTGTAGATCATTGTTTGTTTTCAGTGTGGTTTGTGTTGCTCAATGTTTAGTGTTCTGTGTAGTGTTCTGTAGATCATTGTTTGTTTTCAATGGGGTTAATGTTGCTCAATGTTTAGTGTTTTGTTCTGTAGATCATTGTTTGTTTTCAGTGTGGTTTGTGTTGCTCAATGTTTAGTGTTCTGTAGATCATTGCTTGTTTTCAGTGTGGTTTGTGTTGCTCAATGTTTAGTGTTCTGTAGATCATTGTTTGTTTTCAGTGTGGTTTGTGTTGCTCAATACTTAGTGTTGTGTAGATCATTGTTTGTGTTGCTCAATGTTTAGTGTTCTGTAGATCATTGTTTGTTTTCAGTGGGGTTTGTGTTGCTCAATGTTTAGTGTTCTGTTCTGTAGATCATTGTTTGTTTTCAGTGTGCTTTGTGTTGCTCAATGATTAGTGTTCTGTGTAGTGTTCTGTAGATCATTGTTTGTTTTCAGTGGGGTTTGTTTTGCTCAATGCTTAGTGTTGTGTAGATCATTGTTTGTTTTCAGTGTGGTTTGTGTTGCTCAATGTTTACTGTTCTGTGTAGTGTTGTGTAGATCATTGTTTGTTTTCAGTGTGGTTTGTGTTGCTCAATGTTTAGTGTTCTGTGTAGTTTTGTGTAGATCATTGTTTGTTTTCAGTGGGGTTTGTGTTACTCAATGGTTAGTGTTCTGTGTAGTGTTCTGTAGATCATTGTTTGATTTCAGTGTGGTTTGTGTTACTCAATGTTTAGTGTTCTGTGTAGTGTTTTGTAGATCATTGTTTGTTTTCAGTGTGGTTTGTGTTGCTCAATGTTTAGTGTTCTGTTCTGTAGATCATTGTTTGTTTTCAGTGTGGTTTGTGTTGCTCAATGTTTAGTGTTCTGTGTAGTTTTGCGTAGATCATTGTTTGTTTTCAGTGGGGTTTGTGTTGCTCAATGTTTAGTGTTCTGTGTAGTGTTTTGTAGATCATTGTTTCTTTTCAGTGTGGTTTGTGTTGCTCAATGTTTAGTGTTCTGGTCTGTAGATCATTGTTTGTTTTCAGTGTGGTTTGTGTTGCTCAATGTTTAGTGTTCTGTGTAGTGTTCTGTAGATCATTGTTTGTTTTCAATGGGGTTAATGTTGCTCAATGTTTAGTGTTTTGTTCTGTAGATCATTGTTTGTTTTCAGTGTGGTTTGTGTTGCTCAATGTTTAGTGTTCTGTAGATCATTGCTTGTTTTCAGTGTGGTTTGTGTTGCTCAATGTTTAGTGTTCTGTAGATCATTGTTTGTTTTCAGTGTGGTTTGTGTTGCTCAATACTTAGTGTTGTGTAGATCATTGTTTGTGTTGCTCAATGTTTAGTGTTCTGTAGATCATTGTTTGTTTTCAGTGGGGTTTGTGTTGCTCAATGTTTAGTGTTCTGTTCTGTAGATCATTGTTTGTTTTCAGTGTGCTTTGTGTTGCTCAATGATTAGTGTTCTGTGTAGTGTTCTGTAGATCATTGTTTGTTTTCAGTGGGGTTTGTTTTGCTCAATGCTTAGTGTTGTGTAGATCATTGTTTGTTTTCAGTGTGGTTTGTGTTGCTCAATGTTTACTGTTCTGTGTAGTGTTGTGTAGATCATTGTTTGTTTTCAGTGTGGTTTGTGTTGCTCAATGTTTAGTGTTCTGTGTAGTGTTCTGTAGATCATTGTTTGTTTTCAGTGAGGTTTGTGTTGCTCAATGTTTAGTGTTCTGTAGATCATTGTTTGTTTTCAGTGGGGTTTGTGTTGCTGAATATTTAGTGTTCTGTGTAATGTTGTGTAGATCATTGTTTGTTTTCAGTGGGGTTTGTGTTGCTCAATGTTTAGTGTTCTGTTCTGTAGATCATTGTTTGTTTTCAGTGTGCTTTGTGTTGCTCAATGATTAGTGTTCTGTGTAGTGTTCTGTAGATCATTGTTTGTTTTCAGTGGGGTTTGTTTTGCTCAATGCTTAGTGTTGTGTAGATCATTGTTTGTTTTCAGTGTGGTTTGTGTTGCTCAATGTTTAGTGTTCTGTGTAGTTTTGTGTAGATCATTGTTTGTTTTCAGTGGGGTTTGTGTTACTCAATGTTTAGTGTTCTGTGTAGTGTTCTGTAGATCATTGTTTGATTTCAGTGTGGTTTGTGTTACTCAATGTTTAGTGTTCTGTGTAGTGTTTTGTAGATCATTGTTTGTTTTCAGTGTGGTTTGTGTTGCTCAATGTTTAGTGTTCTGTAGATCATTGTTTGTTTTCAGTGTGGTTTGTGTTACTCAATGTTTAGTGTTCTGTTCTATAGATTATTGTTTGTTTTCAGTGTGGTTTGTGTTACTCAATGTTTAGTGTTCTGTGTAGTGTTCTGTAGATCA
>CAUJNP010000112.1:0-45849 GCA_963383655.1 Bathymodiolus septemdierum | reverse complement strand
ACAGCAGGTAACACATGTATTTTGTTTAATGACAGCTATCAATGTTGTATGTAAGAACAGCAGGTAACACATGTATTTTGTTTAATGACAGCTATCAATGTTGTATGTAAGAGCAGCAGGTAACACATGTATTTTGTTTAATGACAGCTATCAATGTTGTATGTAAGAGCAGCAGGTAACACATGTATTTTGTTTAATGACAGCTATTAATGTTGTATGTAAGAGCAGTAGGTAACACATGTATTTTGTTTAATGACAGCTATCAATGTTGTATGTAAGAGCAGCAGGTAACACATGTATTTTGTTTAATGACAGTTATCAATGTTGTATGTAAGAGCAGCAGGTAACACATGTATTTTGTTTAATGACAGCTATCAATGTTGTATGTAAGAGCAGCAGGTAACACATGTATTTTGTTTAATGACAGCTATCAATGTTGTATGTAAGAGCAGCAGGTAACACATGTATTTTGTTTAATGACAGTTATCAATGTTGTATGTAAGAGCAGCAGGTAACACATGTATTTTGTTTAATGACAGTTATCAATGTTGTATGTAAGAGCAGCAGGTAACACATGTATTTTGTTTAATGACAGCTATCAATGTTGTATGTAAGAGCAGCAGGTAACACATGTATTTTGTTTAATGACAGCTATCAATGTTGTATGTAAGAACAGCAGGTAACACATGTATTTTGTTTAATGACAGCTATCAATGTTGTATGTAAGAGCAGCAGGTAACACATGTATTTTGTTTAATGACAGCTATCAATGTTGTATGTAAGAGCAGCAGGTAACACATGTATTTTGTTTAATGACAGCTATCAATGTTGTATGTAAGAGCAGCAGGTAACACATGTATTTTGTTTAATGACAGTTATCAATGTTGTATGTAAGAGCAGCAGGTAACACATGTATTTTGTTTAATGACAGCTATCAATGTTGTATGTAAGAGCAGCAGGTAACACATGTATTTTGTTTAATGACATTTATCAATGTTGTATGTAAGAGCAGCAGGTAACACATGTATTTTGTTTAATGACAGCTATCAATGTTGTATGTAAGAGCAGCAGGTAACACATGTATTTTGTTTAATGACAGCTATCAATGTTGTATGTAAGAGCAGCAGGTAACACATGTATTTTGTTTAATGACAGCTATCAATGTTGTATGTAAGAGCAGCAGGTAACACATGTATTTTGTTTAATGACAGCTATCAATGTTGTATGTAAGAGCAGCAGGTAACACATGTATTTTGTTTAATGACAGCTATCAATGTTGTATGTAAGAGCAGCAGGTAACACATGTATTTTGTTTAATGACAGCTATCAATGTTGTATGTAAGAGCAGCAGGTAACACATGTATTTTGTTTAATGACAGCTATCAATGTTGTATGTAAGAGCAGCAGGTAACACATGTATTTTGTTTAATGACAGCTATCAATGTTGTATGTAAGAGCAGCAGGTAACACATGTATTTTGTTTAATGACAGCTATCAATGTTGTATGTAAGAGCAGCAGGTAACACATGTATTTTGTTTAATGACAGCTATCAATGTTGTATGTAAGAGCAGCAGGTAACACATGTATTTTGTTTAATGACAGCTATCAATGTTGTATGTAAGAGCAGCAGGTAACACATGTATTTTGCTTAATGACATTTATCAATGTTGTATGTAAGAGCAGCAGGTAACACATGTATTTTGTTTAATGTCAGCTATCAATGTTGTATGTAAGAGCAGCAGGTAACACATGTATTTTGTTTAATGACAGCTATCAATGTTGTATGTAAGAGCAGTAGGTAACACATGTATTTTGTTTAATGACAGCTATCAATGTTGTATGTAAAAGCAGCAGGTAACACATGTATTTTGTTTAATGACAGCTATCAATGTTGTATGTAAGAGCAGCAGGTAACACATGTATTTTGTTTAATGACAGCTATCAATGTTGTATGTAAGAACAGCAGGTAACACATGTATTTTGTTTAATGACAGCTATCAATGTTGTATGTAAGAACAGCAGGTAACACATGTATTTTGTTTAATGACAGCTATCAATGTTGTATGTAAGAGCAGCAGGTAACACATGTATTTTGTTTAATGACAGCTATCAATGTTGTATGTAAGAACAGCAGGTAACACATGTATTTTGTTTAATGACATTTATCAATGTTGTATGTAAGAACAGCAGGTAACACATGTATTTTGCTTAATGACATTTATCAATCTTGTATGTAAGAGCAGCAGGTAACACATGTATTTTGTTTAATGACAGCTATCAATGTTGTATGTAAGAGCAGCAGGTAACACATGTATTTTGTTTAATGACAGCTATCAATGTTGTATGTAAGAGCAGCAGGTAACACATGTATTTTGTTTAATGACAGCTATCAATGTTGTATGTAAGAACAGCAGGTAACACATGTATTTTGTTTAATGACATTTATCAATGTTGTATGTAAGAGTAGCAGGTAACACATGTATTTTGTTTAATGACAGCTATCAATGTTGTATGTAAGAACAGCAGGTAACACATGTATTTTGTTCAATGACAGCTATCAATGTTGTATGTAAGAACAGCAGGTAACACATGTATTTTGTTTAATGACATTTATCAATGTTGTATGTAAGAGCAGTAGGTAACACATGTATTTTGTTTAATGACAGCTATCAATGTTGTATGTAAGAGCAGCAGGTAACACATGTATTTTGTTTAATGACATTTATCAATGTTGTATGTAAGAACAGCAGGTAACACATGTATTTTGTTTAATGACAGCTATCAATGTTGTATGTAAGAACAGCAGGTAACACATGTATTTTGTTTAATGACAGCTATCAATGTTGTATGTAAGAGCAGCAGGTAACACATGTATTTTGTTTAATGACAGTTATCAATGTTGTATGTAAGAACAGCAGGTAACACATGTATTTTGTTTAATGACAGCTATCAATGTTGTATGTAAGAACAGCAGGTAACACATGTATTTTGATTAATGACATTTATCAATGTTGTATGTAAGAGTAGCAGGTAACACATGTATTTTGTTTAATGACAGCTATCAATGTTGTATGTAAGAACAGCAGGTAACACATGTATTTTGTTTAATGACAGCTATCAATGTTGTATGTAAGAGCAGTAGGTAACACATGTATTTTGTTTAATGACAGCTATCAATGTTGTATGTAAGAGCAGCAGGTAACACATGTATTTTGTTTAATGACAGCTATCAATGTTGTATGTAAGAACAGCAGGTAACACATGTATTTTGTTTAATGACAGCTATCAATGTTGTATGTAAGAGCAGCAGGTAACACATGTATTTTGTTTAATGACAGCTATCAATGTTGTATGTAAGAGCAGTGGGTAACACATGTATTTTGTTTAATGACAGCTATCAATGTTGTATGTAAGAGCAGCAGGTAACACATGTATTTTGCTTAATGACATTTATCAATGTTGTATGTAAGAGCAGCAGGTAACACATGTATTTTGTTTAATGACAGCTATCAATGTTGTATGTAAGAGCAGCAAATAATACATGTATTTTGTTTAATGACATTTATCAATGTTGTATGTAAGAGTAGCAGGTAACACATGTATTTTGTTTAATGACAGCTATCAATGTTGTATGTAAGAGCAGCAGGTAACACATGTATTTTGTTTAATGTCAGCTATCAATGTTGTATGTAAGAACAGCAGGTAACACATGTATTTTGTTTAATAACAGCTATCAATGTTGTATGTAAGAGCAGCAGGTAACACATGTATTTTGTTTAATGACAGCTATCAATGTTGTATGTAAGAACAGCAGGTAACACATGTATTTTGATTAATGACAGCTATCAATGTTGTATGTAAGAGCAGTAGGTAACACATGTATTTTGTTTAATGACAGCTATTAATCTTGTATGTAAGAGCAGCAGGTAACACATGTATTTTGTTTAATGACAGCTATTAATCTTGTATGTAAGAGCAGCAGGTAACACATGTATTTTGTTTAATGTCAGCTATCAATGTTGTATGTAAGAACAGCAGGTAACACATGTATTTTGTTTAATGACAGCTATCAATGTTGTATGTAAGAACAGCAGGTAACACATGTATTTTGTTTAATGTCAGCTATCAATGTTGTATGTAAGAACAGCAGGTAACACATGTATTTTGTTTAATGACAGCTATCAATGTTGTATGTAAGAGCAGCAGGTAACACATGTATTTTGTTTAATGACAGCTATCAATGTTGTATGTAAGAGCAGTAGGTAACACATGTATTTTGTTTAATGACAGCTATTAATCTTGTATGTAAGAGCAGCAGGTAACACATGTATTTTGTTTAATGACAGTTATCAATGTTGTATGTAAGAGCAGCAGGTAACACATGTATTTTGTTTAATGACAGCTATCAATGTTGTATGTAAGAGCAGCAGGTAACACATGTATTTTGTTTAATGACAGCTATCAATGTTGTATGTAAGAGCAGCAGGTAACACATGTATTTTGTTTAATGACAGCTATCAATGTTGTATGTAAGAACAGCAGGTAACACATGTATTTTGTTTAATGACAGCTATCAATGTTGTATGTAAGAGCAGCAGGTAACACATGTATTTTGTTTAATGACAGCTATCAATGTTGTATGTAAGAACAGCAGGTAACACATGTATTTTGTTTAATGACATTTATCAATGTTGTATGTAAGAACAGCAGGTAACACATGTATTTTGCTTAATGACATTTATCAATCTTGTATGTAAGAGCAGCAGGTAACACATGTATTTTGTTTAATGACAGCTATCAATGTTGTATGTAAGAGCAGCAGGTAACACATGTATTTTGTTTAATGACAGCTATCAATGTTGTATGTAAGAGCAGCAGGTAACACATGTATTTTGTTTAATGACAGCTATTAATCTTGTATGTAAGAGTAGCAGGTAACACATGTATTTTGTTTAATGACAGCTATCAATGTTGTATGTAAGAGCAGCAGGTAACACATGTATTTTGTTTAATGACAGCTATTAATCTTGTATGTAAGAGCAGCAGGTAACACATGTATTTTGTTTAATGACAGCTATCAATGTTGTATGTAAGAACAGCAGGTAACACATGTATTTTGTTTAATGACAGCTATCAATGTTGTATGTAAGAACAGCAGGTAACACATGTATTTTGTTTAATGACAGCTATCAATGTTGTATGCAAGAGCAGCAGGTAACACATGTATTTTGTTTAATGACAGCTATTAATCTTGTATGTAAGAGCAGCAGGTAACACATGTATTTTGTTTAATGACAGCTATTAATCTTGTATGTAAGAGCAGTAGGTAACACATGTATTTTGTTTAATGACAGTTATCAATGTTGTATGTAAGAGCAGCAGGTAACACATGTATTTTGTTTAATGATAGCTATCAATGTTGTATGTAAGAGCAGCAGGTAACACATGTATTTTGTTTAATGACAGCTATCAATGTTGTATGTAAGAACAGCAGGTAACACATGTATTTTGTTTAATGACAGCTATCAATGTTGTATGTAAGAACAGCAGGTAATACATGTATTTTGTTTAATGACATTTATCAATGTTGTATGTAAGAACAGCAGGTAACACATGTATTTTGTTTAATGACAGCTATCAATGTTGTATGTAAGAGCAGCAGGTAACACATGTATTTTGTTTAATGACAGCTATCAATGTTGTATGTAAGAACAGCAGGTAACACATGTATTTTGTTTAATGACAGCTATCAATGTTGTATGTAAGAACAGCAGGTAACACATGTATTTTGTTTAATGACATTTATCAATGTTGTATGTAAGAGTAGCAGGTAACACATGTATTTTGTTTAATGACAGCTATCAATGTTGTATGTAAGAACAGCAGGTAACACATGTATTTTGTTCAATGACAGCTATCAATGTTGTATGTAAGAACAGCAGGTAACACATGTATTTTGTTTAATGACAGCTATCAATGTTGTATGTAAGAACAGCAGGTAACACATGTATTTTGTTTAATGACAGCTATCAATGTTGTATGTAAGAGCAGTAGGTAACACATGTATTTTGTTTAATGACAGCTATCAATGTTGTATGTAAGAACAGCAGGTAACACATGTATTTTGTTTAATGACATTTATCAATGTTGTATGTAAGAGCAGCAGGTAACACATGTATTTTGTTTAATGACAGCTATCAATGTTGTATGTAAGAACAGCAGGTAACACATGTATTTTGTTTAATGACAGCTATCAATGTTGTATGTAAGAGCAGCAGGTAACACATGTATTTTGTTTAATGACAGCTATCAATGTTGTATGTAAGAACAGCAGGTAACACATGTATTTTGTTTAATGTCAGCTATCAATGTTGTATGTAAGAGCAGTAGTTAACACATGTATTTTGTTTAATGACAGCTATCAATGTTGTATGTAAGAGCAGCAGGTAACACATGTATTTTGTTTAATGACAGCTATCAATGTTGTATGTAAGAGCAGCAGGTAACACATGTATTTTGTTTAATGACATTTATCAATGTTGTATGTAAGAGCAGCAGGTAACACATGTATTTTGTTTAATGACATTTATCAATGTTGTATGTAAGAGTAGCAGGTAACACATGTATTTTGTTTAATGACATTTATCAATGTTGTATGTAAGAGCAGCAGGTAACACATGTATTTTGTTTAATGACAGCTATCAATGTTGTATGTAAGAGTAGCAGATAACACATGTATTTTGTTTAATGACAGCTATCAATGTTGTATGTAAGAGCAGCAGGTAATACATGTATTTTGTTTAATGACAGCTATCAATGTTGTATGTAAGAGTAGCAGGTAACACATGTATTTTGTTTAATGACAGCTATCAATGTTGTATGTAAGAGTAGCAGGTAACACATGTATTTTGTTTAATGACATTTATCAATGTTGTATGTAAGAGCAGCAGGTAACACATGTATTTTGTTTAATGACAGCTATCAATGTTGTATGTAAGAGTAGCAGGTAACACATGTATTTTGTTTAATGACAGCTATCAATGTTGTATGTAAGAGCAGCAGGTAATACATGTATTTTGTTTAATGACGTCTATCAATGTTGTATGTAAGAGCAGCAGGTAACACATGTATTTTGTTTAATGACAGCTATCAATGTTGTATGTAAGAACAGCAGGTAACACATGTATTTTGTTTAATGACAGCTATCAATGTTGTATGTAAGAGCAGCAGGTAACACATGTATTTTGTTTAATGACAGCTATCAATGTTGTATGTAAGAACAGCAGGTAACACATGTATTTTGTTTAATGACATTTATCAATGTTGTATGTAAGAGTAGCAGGTAACACATGTATTTTGTTTAATGACAGCTATCAATGTTGTATGTAAGAACAGCAGGTAACACATGTATTTTGTTCAATGACAGCTATCAATGTTGTATGTAAGAACAGCAGGTAACACATGTATTTTGTTTAATGACATTTATCAATGTTGTATGTAAGAGCAGTAGGTAACACATGTATTTTGTTTAATGACAGCTATCAATGTTGTATGTAAGAGCAGCAGGTAACACATGTATTTTGTTTAATGACATTTATCAATGTTGTATGTAAGAACAGCAGGTAACACATGTATTTTGTTTAATGACAGCTATCAATGTTGTATGTAAGAACAGCAGGTAACACATGTATTTTGTTTAATGACAGCTATCAATGTTGTATGTAAGAGCAGCAGGTAACACATGTATTTTGTTTAATGACATTTATCAATGTTGTATGTAAGAACAGCAGGTAACACATGTATTTTGTTTAATGACAGCTATCAATGTTGTATGTAAGAACAGCAGGTAACACATGTATTTTGTTTAATGACATTTATCAATGTTGTATGTAAGAGTAGCAGGTAACACATGTATTTTGTTTAATGACAGCTATCAATGTTGTATGTAAGAACAGCAGGTAACACATGTATTTTGTTTAATGACAGCTATCAATGTTGTATGTAAGAGCAGTAGGTAACACATGTATTTTGTTTAATGACAGCTATCAATGTTGTATGTAAGAGCAGCAGGTAACACATGTATTTTGTTTAATGACAGCTATCAATGTTGTATGTAAGAACAGCAGGTAACACATGTATTTTGTTTAATGACAGCTATCAATGTTGTATGTAAGAGCAGCAGGTAACACATGTATTTTGTTTAATGACAGCTATCAATGTTGTATGTAAGAGCAGCGGGTAACACATGTATTTTGTTTAATGACAGCTATCAATGTTGTATGTAAGAGCAGCAGGTAACACATGTATTTTGCTTAGTGACATTTATCAATGTTGTATGTAAGAGCAGCAGGTAACACATGTATTTTGTTTAATGACAGCTATCAATGTTGTATGTAAGAGCAGCAAATAATACATGTATTTTGTTTAATGACATTTATCAATGTTGTATGTAAGAGTAGCAGGTAACACATGTATTTTGTTTAATGACAGCTATCAATGTTGTATGTAAGAGCAGCAGGTAACACATGTATTTTGTTTAATGTCAGCTATCAATGTTGTATGTAAGAACAGCAGGTAACACATGTATTTTGTTTAATGACAGCTATCAATGTTGTATGTAAGAGCAGCAGGTAACACATGTATTTTGTTTAATGACAGCTATCAATGTTGTATGTAAGAACAGCAGGTAACACATGTATTTTGTTTAATGACAGCTATCAATGTTGTATGTAAGAGCAGTAGGTAACACATGTATTTTGTTTAATGACAGCTATTAATCTTGTATGTAAGAGCAGCAGGTAACACATGCATTTTGTTTAATGACAGTTATCAATGTTGTATGTAAGAACAGCAGGTAACACATGTATTTTGTTTAATGACAGCTATTAATCTTGTATGTAAGAGCAGCAGGTAACACATGTATTTTGTTTAATGTCAGCTATCAATGTTGTATGTAAGAACAGCAGGTAACACATGTATTTTGTTTAATGACAGTTATCAATGTTGTATGTAAGAGCAGCAGGTAACACATGTATTTTGTTTAATGACAGCTATCAATGTTGTATGTAAGAGCAGCAGGTAACACATGTATTTTGTTTAATGACAGCTATCAATGTTGTATGTAAGAGCAGCAGGTAACACATGTATTTTGTTTAATGACAGCTATCAATGTTGTATGTAAGAACAGCAGGTAACACATGTATTTTGTTTAATGACAGCTATCAATGTTGTATGTAAGAGCAGCAGGTAACACATGTATTTTGTTTAATGACAGCTATCAATGTTGTATGTAAGAACAGCAGGTAACACATGTATTTTGTTTAATGACATTTATCAATGTTGTATTTAAGAACAGCAGGTAACACATGTATTTTGCTTAATGACATTTATCAATCTTGTATGTAAGAGCAGCAGGTAACACATGTATTTTGTTTAATGACAGCTATCAATGTTGTATGTAAGAGCAGCAGGTAACACATGTATTTTGTTTAATGACAGCTATTAATCTTGTATGTAAGAGTAGCAGGTAACACATGTATTTTGTTTAATGACAGCTATCAATGTTGTATGTAAGAGCAGCAGGTAACACATGTATTTTGTTTAATGACAGCTATTAATCTTGTATGTAAGAGCAGCAGGTAACACATGTATTTTGTTTAATGACAGCTATCAATGTTGTATGTAAGAACAGCAGGTAACACATGTATTTTGTTTAATGACAGCTATCAATGTTGTATGTAAGAACAGCAGGTAACACATGTATTTTGTTTAATGACAGCTATCAATGTTGTATGTAAGAGCAGCAGGTAACACATGTATTTTGTTTAATGACAGCTATTAATCTTGTATGTAAGAGCAGCAGGTAACACATGTATTTTGTTTAATGACAGCTATTAATCTTGTATGTAAGAGCAGTAGGTAACACATGTATTTTGTTTAATGACAGTTATCAATGTTGTATGTAAGAGCAGCAGGTAACACATGTATTTTGTTTAATGATAGCTATCAATGTTGTATGTAAGAGCAGCAGGTAACACATGTATTTTGTTTAATGACAGCTATCAATGTTGTATGTAAGAACAGCAGGTAACACATGTATTTTGTTTAATGACAGCTATCAATGTTGTATGTAAGAACAGCAGGTAACACATGTATTTTGTTTAATGACATTTATCAATGTTGTATGTAAGAACAGCAGGTAACACATGTATTGTGTTTAATGACAGCTATCAATGTTGTATGTAAGAGCAGCAGGTAACACATGTATTTTGTTTAATGACAGCTATCAATGTTGTATGTAAGAACAGCAGGTAACACATGTATTTTGTTTAATGACAGCTATCAATGTTGTATGTAAGAACAGCAGGTAACACATGTATTTTGTTTAATGACATTTATCAATGTTGTATGTAAGAGTAGCAGGTAACACATGTATTTTGTTTAATGACAGCTATCAATGTTGTATGTAAGAACAGCAGGTAACACATGTATTTTGTTCAATGACAGCTATCAATGTTGTATGTAAGAACAGCAGGTAACACATGTATTTTGTTTAATGACAGCTATCAATGTTGTATGTAAGAACAGCAGGTAACACATGTATTTTGTTTAATGACAGCTATCAATGTTGTATGTAAGAGCAGTAGGTAACACATGTATTTTGTTTAATGACAGCTATCAATGTTGTATGTAAGAACAGCAGGTAACACATGTATTTTGTTTAATGACAGCTATCAATGTTGTATGTAAGAGCAGCAGGTAACACATGTATTTTGCTTAATGACATTTATCAATGTTGTATGTAAGAGCAGCAGGTAACACATGTATTTTGTTTAATGACAGCTATCAATGTTGTATGTAAGAGCAGCAAATAATACATGTATTTTGTTTAATGACATTTATCAATGTTGTATGTAAGAGTAGCAGGTAACACATGTATTTTGTTTAATGACAGCTATCAATGTTGTATGTAAGAGCAGCAGGTAACACATGTATTTTGTTTAATGTCAGCTATCAATGTTGTATGTAAGAACAGCAGGTAACACATGTATTTTGTTTAATGACAGCTATCAATGTTGTATGTAAGAGCAGCAGGTAACACATGTATTTTGTTTAATGACAGCTATCAATGTTGTATGTAAGAACAGCAGGTAACACATGTATTTTGTTTAATGACAGCTATCAATGTTGTATGTAAGAGCAGTAGGTAACACATGTATTTTGTTTAATGACAGCTATTAATCTTGTATGTAAGAGCAGCAGGTAACACATGTATTTTGTTTAATGACAGTTATCAATGTTGTATGTAAGAACAGCAGGTAACACATGTATTTTGTTTAATGACAGCTATTAATCTTGTATGTAAGAGCAGCAGGTAACACATGTATTTTGTTTAATGTCAGCTATCAATGTTGTATGTAAGAACAGCAGGTAACACATGTATTTTGTTTAATGACAGCTATCAATGTTGTATGTAAGAACAGCAGGTAACACATGTATTTTGTTTAATGTCAGCTATCAATGTTGTATGTAAGAACAGCAGGTAACACATGTATTTTGTTTAATGACAGCTATCAATGTTGTATGTAAGAGCAGCAGGTAACACATGTATTTTGTTTAATGACAGCTATCAATGTTGTATGTAAGAGCAGTAGGTAACACATGTATTTTGTTTAATGACAGCTATTAATCTTGTATGTAAGAGCAGCAGGTAACACATGTATTTTGTTTAATGACAGTTATCAATGTTGTATGTAAGAGCAGCAGGTAACACATGTATTTTGTTTAATGACAGCTATCAATGTTGTATGTAAGAGCAGCAGGTAACACATGTATTTTGTTTAATGACAGCTATCAATGTTGTATGTAAGAGCAGCAGGTAACACATGTATTTTGTTTAATGACAGCTATCAATGTTGTATGTAAGAACAGCAGGTAACACATGTATTTTGTTTAATGACAGCTATCAATGTTGTATGTAAGAGCAGCAGGTAACACATGTATTTTGTTTAATGACAGCTATCAATGTTGTATGTAAGAACAGCAGGTAACACATGTATTTTGTTTAATGACATTTATCAATGTTGTATGTAAGAACAGCAGGTAACACATGTATTTTGCTTAATGACATTTATCAATCTTGTATGTAAGAGCAGCAGGTAACACATGTATTTTGTTTAATGACAGCTATCAATGTTGTATGTAAGAGCAGCAGGTAACACATGTATTTTGTTTAATGACAGCTATTAATCTTGTATGTAAGAGTAGCAGGTAACACATGTATTTTGTTTAATGACAGCTATCAATGTTGTATGTAAGAGCAGCAGGTAACACATGTATTTTGTTTAATGACAGCTATTAATCTTGTATGTAAGAGCAGCAGGTAACACATGTATTTTGTTTAATGACAGCTATCAATGTTGTATGTAAGAACAGCAGGTAACACATGTATTTTGTTTAATGACAGCTATCAATGTTGTATGTAAGAACAGCAGGTAAGACATGTATTTTGTTTAATGACAGCTATCAATGTTGTATGTAAGAGCAGCAGGTAACACATGTATTTTGTTTAATGACAGCTATTAATCTTGTATGTAAGAGCAGCAGGTAACACATGTATTTTGTTTAATGACAGCTATTAATCTTGTATGTAAGAGCAGTAGGTAACACATGTATTTTGTTTAATGACAGTTATCAATGTTGTATGTAAGAGCAGCAGGTAACACATGTATTTTGTTTAATGATAGCTATCAATGTTGTATGTAAGAGCAGCAGGTAACACATGTATTTTGTTTAATGACAGCTATCAATGTTGTATGTAAGAACAGCAGGTAACACATGTATTTTGTTTAATGACAGCTATCAATGTTGTATGTAAGAACAGCAGGTAACACATGTATTTTGTTTAATGACATTTATCAATGTTGTATGTAAGAACAGGAGGTAACACATGTATTGTGTTTAATGACAGCTATCAATGTTGTATGTAAGAGCAGCAGGTAACACATGTATTTTGTTTAATGACAGCTATCAATGTTGTATGTAAGAACAGCAGGTAACACGTGTATTTTGTTTAATGACAGCTATCAATGTTGTATGTAAGAACAGCAGGTAACACATGTATTTTGTTTAATGACATTTATCAATGTTGTATGTAAGAGTAGCAGGTAACACATGTATTTTGTTTAATGACAGCTATCAATGTTGTATGTAAGAACAGCAGGTAACACATGTATTTTGTTCAATGACAGCTATCAATGTTGTATGTAAGAACAGCAGGTAACACATGTATTTTGTTTAATGACAGCTATCAATGTTGTATGTAAGAACAGCAGGTAACACATGTATTTTGTTTAATGACAGCTATCAATGTTGTATGTAAGAGCAGTAGGTAACACATGTATTTTGTTTAATGACAGCTATCAATGTTGTATGTAAGAACAGCAGGTAACACATGTATTTTGTTTAATGACAGCTATCAATGTTGTATGTAAGAGCAGCAGGTAACACATGTATTTTGTTTAATGACAGCTATCAATGTTGTATGTAAGAACAGCAGGTAACACATGTATTTTGTTTAATGTCAGCTATCAATGTTGTATGTAAGAGCAGTAGGTAACACATGTATTTTGTTTAATGACAGCTATCAATGTTGTATGTAAGAGCAGCAGGTAACACATGTATTTTGTTTAATGACAGCTATCAATGTTGTATGTAAGAGCAGCAGGTAACACATGTATTTTGTTTAATGACATTTATCAATGTTGTATGTAAGAGCAGCAGGTAACACATGTATTTTGTTTAATGACATTTATCAATGTTGTATGTAAGAGTAGCAGGTAACACATGTATTTTGTTTAATGACATTTATCAATGTTGTATGTAAGAGCAGCAGGTAACACATGTATTTTGTTTAATGACAGCTATCAATGTTGTATGTAAGAGCAGCAGGTAACACATGTATTTTGTTTAATGACATTTATCAATGTTGTATGTAAGAGCAGCAGGTAACACATGTATTTTGTTTAATGACATTTATCAATGTTGTATGTAAGAGTAGCAGGTAACACATGTATTTTGTTTAATGACATTTATCAATGTTGTATGTAAGAGCAGCAGGTAACACATGTATTTTGTTTAATGACAGCTATCAATGTTGTATGTAAGAGCAGCAGGTAACACATGTATTTTGTTTAATGACATTTATCAATGTTGTATGTAAGAGTAGCAGGTAACACATGTATTTTGTTTAATGACATTTATCAATGTTGTATGTAAGAGCAGCAGGTAACACATGTATTTTGTTTAATGACAGCTATCAATGTTGTATGTAAGAGCAGCAGGTAACACATGTATTTTGTTTAATGACAGCTATCAATGTTGTATGTAAGAGCAGCAGGTAACACATGTATTTTGTTTAATGACATTTATCAATGTTGTATGTAAGAGCAGCAGGTAACACATGTATTTTGTTTAATGACAGCTATCAATGTTGTATGTAAGAGCAGCAGGTAACACATGTATTTTGTTTAATGACAGCTATCAATGTTGTATGTAAGAACAGCAGGTAACACATGTATTTTGTTTAATGACAGCTATCAATGTTGTATGTAAGAACAGCAGGTAACACATGTATTTTGTTTAATGACAGCTATCAATGTTGTATGTAAGAACAGCAGGTAACACATGTATTTTGTTTAATGACAGCTATCAATGTTGTATGTAAGAGCAGCAGGTAACACATGTATTTTGCTTAATGACATTTATCAATGTTGTATGTAAGAGCAGCAGGTAACACATGTATTTTGTTTAATGTCAGCTATCAATGTTGTATGTAAGAGCAGCAGGTAACACATGTATTTTGTTTAATGACAGCTATCAATGTTGTATGTAAGAGCAGTAGGTAACACATGTATTTTGTTTAATGACAGCTATCAATGTTGTATGTAAAAGCAGCAGGTAACACATGTATTTTGTTTAATGACAGCTATCAATGTTGTATGTAAGAGCAGCAGGTAACACATGTATTTTGTTTAATGACAGCTATCAATGTTGTATGTAAGAACAGCAGGTAACACATGTATTTTGTTTAATGACAGCTATCAATGTTGTATGTAAGAACAGCAGGTAACACATGTATTTTGTTTAATGACAGCTATCAATGTTGTATGTAAGAGCAGCAGGTAACACATGTATTTTGTTTAATGACAGCTATCAATGTTGTATGTAAGAAGAGCAGGTAACACATGTATTTTGTTTAATGACATTTATCAATGTTGTATGTAAGAACAGCAGGTAACACATGTATTTTGCTTAATGACATTTATCAATCTTGTATGTAAGAGCAGCAGGTAACACATGTATTTTGTTTAATGACAGCTATCAATGTTGTATGTAAGAGCAGCAGGTAACACATGTATTTTGTTTAATGACAGCTATCAATGTTGTATGTAAGAGCAGCAGGTAACACATGTATTTTGTTTAATGACAGCTATTAATCTTGTATGTAAGAGCAGCAGGTAACACATGCATTTTGTTTAATGACAGTTATCAATGTTGTATGTAAGAACAGCAGGTAACACATGTATTTTGTTTAATGACAGCTATTAATCTTGTATGTAAGAGCAGCAGGTAACACATGTATTTTGTTTAATGTCAGCTATCAATGTTGTATGTAAGAACAGCAGGTAACACATGTATTTTGTTTAATGACAGCTATCAATGTTGTATGTAAGAACAGCAGGTAACACATGTATTTTGTTTAATGTCAGCTATCAATGTTGTATGTAAGAACAGCAGGTAACACATGTATTTTGTTTAATGACAGCTATCAATGTTGTATGTAAGAGCAGCAGGTAACACATGTATTTTGTTTAATGACAGCTATCAATGTTGTATGTAAGAGCAGTAGGTAACACATGTATTTTGTTTAATGACAGCTATTAATCTTGTATGTAAGAGCAGCAGGTAACACATGTATTTTGTTTAATGACAGTTATCAATGTTGTATGTAAGAGCAGCAGGTAACACATGTATTTTGTTTAATGACAGCTATCAATGTTGTATGTAAGAGCAGCAGGTAACACATGTATTTTGTTTAATGACAGCTATCAATGTTGTATGTAAGAGCAGCAGGTAACACATGTATTTTGTTTAATGACAGCTATCAATGTTGTATGTAAGAACAGCAGGTAACACATGTATTT
The DNA here is from genome assembly GCA_963383655.1 of Bathymodiolus septemdierum. Classification (NCBI taxonomy): domain Eukaryota; kingdom Metazoa; phylum Mollusca; class Bivalvia; order Mytilida; family Modiolidae; genus Bathymodiolus; species Bathymodiolus septemdierum. The sequence continues at coordinate 29,643 of CAUJNP010000112.1, read as the reverse complement.
TGTTTAATGACAGCTATCAATGTTGTATGTAAGAGCAGCAGGTAACACATGTATTTTGTTTAATGACAGCTATCAATGTTGTATGTAAGAACAGCAGGTAACACATGTATTTTGTTTAATGACATTTATCAATGTTGTATGTAAGAACAGCAGGTAACACATGTATTTTCCTTAATGACATTTATCAATCTTGTATGTAAGAGCAGCAGGTAACACATGTATTTTGTTTAATGACAGTTATCAATGTTGTATGTAAGAGCAGCAGGTAACACATGTATTTTGTTTAATGACAGCTATTAATCTTGTATGTAAGAGTAGCAGGTAACACATGTATTTTGTTTAATGACAGCTATCAATGTTGTATGTAAGAGCAGCAGGTAACACATGTATTTTGTTTAATGACAGCTATTAATCTTGTATGTAAGAGCAGCAGGTAACACATGTATTTTGTTTAATGACAGCTATCAATGTTGTATGTAAGAACAGCAGGTAACACATGTATTTTGTTTAATGACAGCTATCAATGTTGTATGTAAGAACAGCAGGTAACACATGTATTTTGTTTAATGACAGCTATCAATGTTGTATGTAAGAGCAGCAGGTAACACATGTATTTTGTTTAATGACAGCTATTAATCTTGTATGTAAGAGCAGCAGGTAACACATGTATTTTGTTTAATGACAGCTATTAATCTTGTATGTAAGAGCAGTAGGTAACACATGTATTTTGTTTAATGACAGTTATCAATGTTGTATGTAAGAGCAGCAGGTAACACATGTATTTTGTTTAATGATAGCTATCAATGTTGTATGTAAGAGCAGCAGGTAACACATGTATTTTGTTTAATGACAGCTATCAATGTTGTATGTAAGAACAGCAGGTAACACATGTATTTTGTTTAATGACAGCTATCAATGTTGTATGTAAGAACAGCAGGTAACACATGTATTTTGTTTAATGACATTTATCAATGTTGTATGTAAGAACAGGAGGTAACACATGTATTGTGTTTAATGACAGCTATCAATGTTGTATGTAAGAGCAGCAGGTAACACATGTATTTTGTTTAATGACAGCTATCAATGTTGTATGTAAGAACAGCAGGTAACACGTGTATTTTGTTTAATGACAGCTATCAATGTTGTATGTAAGAACAGCAGGTAACACATGTATTTTGTTTAATGACATTTATCAATGTTGTATGTAAGAGTAGCAGGTAACACATGTATTTTGTTTAATGACAGCTATCAATGTTGTATGTAAGAACAGCAGGTAACACATGTATTTTGTTCAATGACAGCTATCAATGTTGTATGTAAGAACAGCAGGTAACACATGTATTTTGTTTAATGACAGCTATCAATGTTGTATGTAAGAACAGCAGGTAACACATGTATTTTGTTTAATGACAGCTATCAATGTTGTATGTAAGAGCAGTAGGTAACACATGTATTTTGTTTAATGACAGCTATCAATGTTGTATGTAAGAACAGCAGGTAACACATGTATTTTGTTTAATGACAGCTATCAATGTTGTATGTAAGAGCAGCAGGTAACACATGTATTTTGTTTAATGACAGCTATCAATGTTGTATGTAAGAACAGCAGGTAACACATGTATTTTGTTTAATGTCAGCTATCAATGTTGTATGTAAGAGCAGTAGGTAACACATGTATTTTGTTTAATGACAGCTATCAATGTTGTATGTAAGAGCAGCAGGTAACACATGTATTTTGTTTAATGACAGCTATCAATGTTGTATGTAAGAGCAGCAGGTAACACATGTATTTTGTTTAATGACATTTATCAATGTTGTATGTAAGAGCAGCAGGTAACACATGTATTTTGTTTAATGACATTGATCAATGTTGTATGTAAGAGTAGCAGGTAACACATGTATTTTGTTTAATGACATTTATCAATGTTGTATGTAAGAGCAGCAGGTAACACATGTATTTTGTTTAATGACAGCTATCAATGTTGTATGTAAGAGCAGCAGGTAACACATGTATTTTGTTTAATGACATTTATCAATGTTGTATGTAAGAGCAGCAGGTAACACATGTATTTTGTTTAATGACATTGATCAATGTTGTATGTAAGAGTAGCAGGTAACACATGTATTTTGTTTAATGACATTTATCAATGTTGTATGTAAGAGCAGCAGGTAACACATGTATTTTGTTTAATGACAGCTATCAATGTTGTATGTAAGAGCAGCAGGTAACACATGTATTTTGTTTAATGACATTTATCAATGTTGTATGTAAGAGTAGCAGGTAACACATGTATTTTGTTTAATGACATTTATCAATGTTGTATGTAAGAGCAGCAGGTAACACATGTATTTTGTTTAATGACAGCTATCAATGTTGTATGTAAGAGCAGCAGGTAACACATGTATTTTGTTTAATGACAGCTATCAATGTTGTATGTAAGAGCAGCAGGTAATACATGTATTTTGTTTAATGACGTCTATCAATGTTGTATGTAAGAGCAGCAGGTAACACATGTATTTTGTTTAATGACAGCTATCAATGTTGTATGTAAGAGCAGCAGGTAATACATGTATTTTGTTTAATGACAGCTATCAATGTTGTATGTAAGAGCAGCAGGTAACACATGTATTTTGTTTAATGACAGCTATCAATGTTGTATGTAAGAGTAGCAGGTAACACATGTATTTTGTTTAATGACAGCTATCAATGTTGTATGTAAGAGCAGCAGGTAACACATGTATTTTGTTTAATGACAGCTATCAATGTTGTATGTAAGAGTAGCAGGTAACACATGTATTTTGTTTAATGACAGTTATCAATGTTGTATGTAAGAGTAGCAGGTAACACATGTATTTTGTTTAATGACGTCTATCAATGTTGTATGTAAGAGCAGCAGGTAACACATGTATTTTGTTTAATGACAGCTATCAATGTTGTATGTAAGAACAGCAGGTAACACATGTATTTTGTTTAATGACAGCTATCAATGTTGTATGTAAGAGTAGCAGGTAACACATGTATTTTGTTTAATGACAGCTATCAATGTTGTATGTAAGAGCAGCAGGTAACACATGTATTTTGTTTAATGACAGCTATCAATGTTGTATGTAAGAGCAGCAGGTAACACATGTATTTTGTTTAATGACAGCTATCAATGTTGTATGTAAGAACAGCAGGTAACACATGTATTTTGTTTAATGACAGCTATCAATGTTGTATGTAAGAACAGCAGGTAACACATGTATTTTGTTTAATGTCAGCTATCAATGTTGTATGTAAGAACAGCAGGTAACACATGTATTTTGTTTAATGACAGCTATCAATGTTGTATGTAAGAGCAGCAGGTAACACATGTATTTTGTTTAATGACAGCTATCAATGTTGTATGTAAGAGCAGTAGGTAACACATGTATTTTGTTTAATGACAGCTATTAATCTTGTATGTAAGAGCAGCAGGTAACACATGTATTTTGTTTAATGACAGTTATCAATGTTGTATGTAAGAGCAGCAGGTAACACATGTATTTTGTTTAATGACAGCTATCAATGTTGTATGTAAGAGCAGCAGGTAACACATGTATTTTGTTTAATGACAGCTATCAATGTTGTATGTAAGAGCAGCTGGTAACACATGTATTTTGTTTAATGACAGCTATCAATGTTGTATGTAAGAACAGCAGGTAACACATGTATTTTGTTTAATGACAGCTATCAATGTTGTATGTAAGAGCAGCAGGTAACACATGTATTTTGTTTAATGACAGCTATCAATGTTGTATGTAAGAACAGCAGGTAACACATGTATTTTGTTTAATGACATTTATCAATGTTGTATGTAAGAACAGCAGGTAACACATGTATTTTGCTTAATGACATTGATCAATTTTGTATGTAAGAGCAGCAGGTAACACATGTATTTTGTTTAATGACAGCTATCAATGTTGTATGTAAGAGCAGCAGGTAACACATGTATTTTGTTTAATGACAGCTATTAATCTTGTATGTAAGAGTAGCAGGTAACACATGTATTTTGTTTAATGACAGCTATCAATGTTGTATGTAAGAGCAGCAGGTAACACATGTATTTTGTTTAATGACAGCTATTAATCTTGTATGTAAGAGCAGCAGGTAACACATGTATTTTGTTTAATGACAGCTATCAATGTTGTATGTAAGAACAGCAGGTAACACATGTATTTTGTTTAATGACAGCTATCAATGTTGTATGTAAGAACAGCAGGTAACACATGTATTTTGTTTAATGACAGCTATCAATGTTGTATGTAAGAGTAGCAGGTAACACATGTATTTTGTTTAATGACAGCTATCAATGTTGTATGTAAGAGCAGCAGGTAACACATGTATTTTGTTTAATGACAGCTATCAATGTTGTATGTAAGAGCAGCAGGTAACACATGTATTTTGTTTAATGACAGCTATCAATGTTGTATGTAAGAACAGCAGGTAACACATGTATTTTGTTTAATGACAGCTATCAATGTTGTATGTAAGAACAGCAGGTAACACATGTATTTTGTTTAATGACAGCTATCAATGTTGTATGTAAGAGCAGCAGGTAACACATGTATTTTGCTTAATGACATTTATCAATGTTGTATGTAAGAGCAGCAGGTAACACATGTATTTTGTTTAATGTCAGCTATCAATGTTGTATGTAAGAGCAGCAGGTAACACATGTATTTTGTTTAATGACAGCTATCAATGTTGTATGTAAGAGCAGTAGGTAACACATGTATTTTGTTTAATGACAGCTATCAATGTTGTATGTAAAAGCAGCAGGTAACACATGTATTTTGTTTAATGACAGCTATCAATGTTGTATGTAAGAGCAGCAGGTAACACATGTATTTTGTTTAATGACAGCTATCAATGTTGTATGTAAGAACAGCAGGTAACACATGTATTTTGTTTAATGACAGCTATCAATGTTGTATGTAAGAACAGCAGGTAACACATGTATTTTGTTTAATGACAGCTATCAATGTTGTATGTAAGAGCAGCAGGTAACACATGTATTTTGTTTAATGACAGCTATCAATGTTGTATGTAAGAAGAGCAGGTAACACATGTATTTTGTTTAATGACATTTATCAATGTTGTATGTAAGAACAGCAGGTAACACATGTATTTTGCTTAATGACATTTATCAATCTTGTATGTAAGAGCAGCAGGTAACACATGTATTTTGTTTAATGACAGCTATCAATGTTGTATGTAAGAGCAGCAGGTAACACATGTATTTTGTTTAATGACAGCTATCAATGTTGTATGTAAGAGCAGCAGGTAACACATGTATTTTGTTTAATGACAGTTATCAATGTTGTATGTAAGAACAGCAGGTAACACATGTATTTTGTTTAATGACAGTTATCAATGTTGTATGTAAGAGCAGCAGGTAACACATGTATTTTGTTTAATGACAGTTATCAATGTTGTATGTAAGAGCAGCAGGTAACACATGTATTTTGTTTAATGACAGCTATTAATCTTGTATGTAAGAGCAGCAGGTAACACATGTATTTTGTTTAATGACAGCTATCAATGTTGTATGTAAGAACAGCAGGTAACACATGTATTTTGTTTAATGACAGCTATCAATGTTGTATGTAAGAGCAGCAGGTAACACATGTATTTTGTTTAATGACAGTTATCAATGTTGTATGTAAGAGCAGCAGGTAACACATGTATTTTGTTTAATGACAGCTATCAATGTTGTATGTAAGAGCAGCAGGTAACACATGTATTTTGTTTAATGACAGCTATCAATGTTGTATGTAAGAGCAGCAGGTAACACATGTATTTTGTTTAATTACAGCTATCAATGTTGTATGTAAGAGCAGCAGGTAACACATGTATTTTGTTTAATGACAGCTATCAATGTTGTATGTAAGAGCAGCAGGTAACACATGTATTTTGTTTAATTACAGCTATCAATGTTGTATGTAAGAGCAGCAGGTAACACATGTATTTTGTTTAATGACAGCTATCAATGTTGTATGTAAGAACAGCAGGTAACACATGTATTTTGTTTAATGACAGCTATCAATGTTGTATGTAAGAGCAGCAGGTAACACATGTATTTTGTTTAATGACAGCTATCAATGTTGTATGTAAGAACAGCAGGTAACACATGTATTTTGTTTAATGACAGCTATCAATGTTGTATGTAAGAGCAGCAGGTAACACATGTATTTTGTTTAATGACATTTATCAATGTTGTATGTAAGAACAGCAGGTAACACATGTATTTTGTTTAATGACAGCTATCAATGTTGTATGTAAGAGCAGCAGGTAACACATGTATTTTGTTTAATGACAGCTATCAATGTTGTATGTAAGAGTAGCAGGTAACACATGTATTTTGTTTAATGACAGCTATCAATGTTGTATGTAAGAGCAGCAGGTAACACATGTATTTTGTTTAATGTCAGCTATCAATGTTGTATGTAAGAGTAGCAGGTAACACATGTATTTTGTTTAATGACAGCTATCAATGTTGTATGTAAGAACAGCAGGTAACACATGTATTTTGTTTAATGACAGCTATCAATGTTGTATGTAAGAACAGCAGGTAACACATGTATTTTGTTTAATGACAGCTATCAATGTTGTATGTAAGAACAGCAGGTAACACATGTATTTTGTTTAATGACAGCTATCAATGTTGTATGTAAGAACAGCAGGTAACACATGTATTTTGTTTAATGACAGCTATCAATGTTGTATGTAAGAACAGCAGGTAACACATGTATTTTGTTTAATGACAGCTATCAATGTTGTATGTAAGAGCAGTAGGTAACACATGTATTTTGTTTAATGACAGCTATCAATGTTGTATGTAAGAGCAGCAGGTAACACATGTATTTTGTTTAATGACAGCTATCAATGTTGTATGTAAGAACAGCAGGTAACACATGTATTTTGTTTAATGACAGATATCAATGTTGTATGTAAGAGCAGCAGGTAACACATGTATTTTGTTTAATGACAGCTATCAATGTTGTATGTAAGAGCAGCAGGTAACACATGTATTTTGTTTAATGACAGTTATCAATGTTGTATGTAAGAACAGCAGGTAACACATGTATTTTGTTTAATGACAGCTATCAATGTTGTATGTAAGAACAGCAGGTAACACATGTATTTTGTTTAATGACAGCTATCAATGTTGTATGTAAGAACAGCAGGTAACACATGTATTTTGTTTAATGACAGCTATCAATGTTGTATGTAAGAACAGCAGGTAACACATGTATTTTGTTTAATGACAGCTATCAATGTTGTATGTAAGAACAGCAGGTAACACATGTATTTTGTTTAATGACAGCTATCAATGTTGTATGTAAGAGCAGCAGGTAACACATGTATTTTGTTTAATGACACCTATCAATGTTGTATGTAAGAACAGCAGGTAACACATGTATTTTGTTTAATGACAGCTATCAATGTTGTATGTAAGAGCAGCAGGTAACACATGTATTTTGTTTAATGACATTTATCAATGTTGTATGTAAGAGTAGCAGGTAACACATGTATTTTGTTTAATGACAGCTATCAATGTTGTATGTAAGAACAGCAGGTAACACATGTATTTTGTTCAATGACAGCTATCAATGTTGTATGTAAGAACAGCAGGTAACACATGTATTTTGTTTAATGACATTTATCAATGTTGTATGTAAGAGCAGTAGGTAACACATGTATTTTGTTTAATGACAGCTATCAATGTTGTATGTAAGAACAGCAGGTAACACATGTATTTTGTTTAATGACATTTATCAATGTTGTATGTAAGAGTAGCAGGTAACACATGTATTTTGTTTAATGACAGCTATCAATGTTGTATGTAAGAACAGCAGGTAACACATGTATTTTGTTTAATGACAGCTATCAATGTTGTATGTAAGAACAGCAGGTAACACATGTATTTTGTTTAATGACATTTATCAATGTTGTATGTAAGAGTAGCAGGTAACACATGTATTTTGTTTAATGACAGCTATCAATGTTGTATGTAAGAACAGCAGGTAACACATGTATTTTGTTTAATGACAGCTATCAATGTTGTATGTAAGAGCAGCAGGTAACACATGTATTTTGTTTAATGACAGCTATCAATGTTGTATGTAAGAACAGCAGGTAACACATGTATTTTGTTTAATGACAGCTATCAATGTTGTATGTAAGAACAGCAGGTAACACATGTATTTTGTTTAATGACAGCTATCAATGTTGTATGTAAGAACAGCAGGTAACACATGTATTTTGTTTAATGACAGCTATCAATGTTGTATGTAAGAGCAGCAGGTAACACATGTATTTTGTTTAATGACAGCTATCAATGTTGTATGTAAGAACAGCAGGTAACACATGTATTTTGTTTAATGACAGCTATCAATGTTGTATGTAAGAGCAGCAGGTAACACATGTATTTTGTTTAATGACAGCTATCAATGTTGTATGTAAGAGCAGCAGGTAACACATGTATTTTGTTTAAAAACATTTATCAATGTTGTATGTAAGAGTAGCAGGTAACACATGTATTTTGTTTAATGACAGCTATCAATGTTGTATGTAAGAACAGCAGGTAACACATGTATTTTGTTCAATGACAGCTATCAATGTTGTATGTAAGAACAGCAGGTAACACATGTATTTTGTTTAATGACATTTATCAATGTTGTATGTAAGAGCAGTAGGTAACACATGTATTTTGTTTAATGACAGCTATCAATGTTGTATGTAAGAACAGCAGGTAACACATGTATTTTGTTTAATGACAGCTATCAATGTTGTATGTAAGAACAGCAGGTAACACATGTATTTTGTTTAATGACATTTATCAATGTTGTATGTAAGAGCAGTAGGTAACACATGTATTTTGTTTAATGACATTTATCAATGTTGTATGTAAGAGTAGCAGGTAACACATGTATTTTGTTTAATGACAGCTATCAATGTTGTATGTAAGAACAGCAGGTAACACATGTATTTTGTTTAATGACAGCTATCAATGTTGTATGTAAGAACAGCAGGTAACACATGTATTTTGTTTAATGACAGCTATCAATGTTGTATGTAAGAACAGCAGGTAACACATGTATTTTGTTTAATGACATTTATCAATGTTGTATGTAAGAGTAGCAGGTAACACATGTATTTTGTTTAATGACAGCTATCAATGTTGTATGTAAGAACAGCAGGTAACACATGTATTTTGTTTAATGACAGCTATCAATGTTGTATGTAAGAGCAGCAGGTAACACATGTATTTTGTTTAATGACAGCTATCAATGTTGTATGTAAGAACAGCAGGTAACACATGTATTTTGTTTAATGACAGCTATCAATGTTGTATGTAAGAACAGCAGGTAACACATGTATTTTGTTTAATGACAGCTATCAATGTTGTATGTAAGAACAGCAGGTAACACATGTATTTTGTTTAATGACAGCTATCAATGTTGTATGTAAGAGCAGCAGGTAACACATGTATTTTGTTTAATGACAGCTATCAATGTTGTATGTAAGAACAGCAGGTAACACATGTATTTTGTTTAATGACAGCTATCAATGTTGTATGTAAGAGCAGCAGGTAACACATGTATTTTGTTTAATGACAGCTATCAATGTTGTATGTAAGAGCAGCAGGTAACACATGTATTTTGTTTAAAAACATTTATCAATGTTGTATGTAAGAGTAGCAGGTAACACATGTATTTTGTTTAATGACAGCTATCAATGTTGTATGTAAGAACAGCAGGTAACACATGTATTTTGTTCAATGACAGCTATCAATGTTGTATGTAAGAACAGCAGGTAACACATGTATTTTGTTTAATGACATTTATCAATGTTGTATGTAAGAGCAGTAGGTAACACATGTATTTTGTTTAATGACAGCTATCAATGTTGTATGTAAGAACAGCAGGTAACACATGTATTTTGTTTAATGACAGCTATCAATGTTGTATGTAAGAACAGCAGGTAACACATGTATTTTGTTTAATGACATTTATCAATGTTGTATGTAAGAGCAGTAGGTAACACATGTATTTTGTTTAATGACATTTATCAATGTTGTATGTAAGAGTAGCAGGTAACACATGTATTTTGTTTAATGACAGCTATCAATGTTGTATGTAAGAACAGCAGGTAACACATGTATTTTGTTTAATGACAGCTATCAATGTTGTATGTAAGAACAGCAGGTAACACATGTATTTTGTTTAATGACATTTATCAATGTTGTATGTAAGAGTAGCAGGTAACACATGTATTTTGTTTAATGACAGCTATCAATGTTGTATGTAAGAACAGCAGGTAACACATGTATTTTGTTTAATGACAGCTATGAATGTTGTATGTAAGAACAGCAGGTAACACATGTATTTTGTTTAATGACAGCTATCAATGTTGTATGTAAGAGCAGTAGGTAACACATGTATTTTGTTTAATGACAGCTATCAATGTTGTATGTAAGAGCAGCAGGTAACACATGTATTTTGTTTAATGACAGCTATCAATGTTGTATGTAAGAACAGCAGGTAACACATGTATTTTGTTTAATGACAGCTATCAATGTTGTATGTAAGAGTAGCAGGTAACACATGTATTTTGTTTAATGTCAGCTATCAATGTTGTATGTAAGAGCAGCAGGTAACACATGTATTTTGTTTAATGACAGCTATCAATGTTGTATGTAAGAGCAGCGGGTAACACATGTATTTTGTTTAATGACAGCTATCAATGTTGTATGTAAGAGCAGCAGGTAACACATGTATTTTGTTTAATGACATTTATCAATGTTGTATGTAAGAGCAGCGGGTAACACATGTATTTTGTTTAATGACAGCTATCAATGTTGTATGTAAGAGCAGCAGGTAACACATGTATTTTGTTTAATGACAGCTATCAATGTTGTATGTAAGAGCAGCGGGTAACACATGTATTTTGTTTAATGACAGCTATCAATGCTGTATGTAAGAACAGCAGGTAACACATGTATTTTGTTTAATGACAGCGATCAATGTTGTATGTAAGAGCAGCAGGTAACACATGTATTTTGTTTAATGACATTTATCAATGTTGTATGTAAGAGCAGCAGGTAACACATGTATTTTGTTTAATGACAGCTATCAATGTTGTATGTAAGAGCAGCAGGTAATACATGTATTTTGTTTAATGACAGCTATCAATGTTGTATGTAAGAACAGCAGGTAACACATGTATTTTGTTTAATGACAGCTATCAATGTTGTATGTAAGAGCAGCAGGTAACACATGTATTTTGTTTAATGACAGCTATCAATGTTGTATGTAAGTGGAGCAGGTAACACATGTATTTTGTTTAATGACATTTATAAATGTTGTATGTAAGAGTAGCAGGTAACACATGTATTTTGTTTAATGACAGCTATCAATGTTGTATGTAAGAACAGCAGGTAACACATGTATTTTGTTCAATGACAGCTATCAATGTTGTATGTAAGAACAGCAGGTAACACATGTATTTTGTTTAATGACATTTATCAATGTTGTATGTAAGAGCAGTAGGTAACACATGTATTTTGTTTAATGACAGCTATCAATGTTGTATGTAAGAACAGCAGGTAACACATGTATTTTGTTTAATGACATTTATCAATGTTGTATGTAAGAGTAGCAGGTAACACATGTATTTTGTTTAATGACAGCTATCAATGTTGTATGTAAGAACAGCAGGTAACACATGTATTTTGTTTAATGACAGCTATCAATGTTGTATGTAAGAACAGCAGGTAACACATGTATTTTGTTTAATGACAGCTATCAATGTTGTATGTAAGAGCAGCAGGTAACACATGTATTTTGTTTAATGACAGCTATCAATGTTGTATGTAAGAACAGCAGGTAACACATGTATTTTGTTTAATGACAGCTATCAATGTTGTATGTAAGAACAGCAGGTAACACATGTATTTTGTTTAATGACAGCTATCAATGTTGTATGTAAGAGCAGTAGGTAACACATGTATTTTGTTTAATGACAGCTATCAATGTTGTATGTAAGAGCAGCAGGTAACACATGTATTTTGTTTAATGACAGCTATCAATGTTGTATGTAAGAACAGCAGGTAACACATGTATTTTGTTTAATGACAGCTATCAATGTTGTATGTAAGAGTAGCAGGTAACACATGTATTTTGTTTAATGTCAGCTATCAATGTTGTATGTAAGAGCAGCAGGTAACACATGTATTTTGTTTAATGACAGCTATCAATGTTGTATGTAAGAGCAGCGGGTAACACATGTATTTTGTTTAATGACATTTATCAATGTTGTATGTAAGAGCAGCAGGTAACACATGTATTTTGTTTAATGACAGCTATCAATGTTGTATGTAAGAACAGCAGGTAACACATGTATTTTGTTTAATGACAGCTATCAATGTTGTATGTAAGAACAGCAGGTAACACATGTATTTTGTTTAATGACAGCTATCAATGTTGTATGTAAGAACAGCAGGTAACACATGTATTTTGTTTAATGACAGCTATCAATGTTGTATGTAAGAGCAGCAGGTAACACATGTATTTTGTTTAATGACAGCTATCAATGTTGTATGTAAGAACAGCAGGTAACACATGTATTTTGTTTAATGACAGCTATCAATGTTGTATGTAAGAGCAGCAGGTAACACATGTATTTTGTTTAATGACAGCTATCAATGTTGTATGTAAGAGCAGCAGGTAACACATGTATTTTGTTTAATGACATTTATCAATGTTGTATGTAAGAGTAGCAGGTAACACATGTATTTTGTTTAATGACAGCTATCAATGTTGTATGTAAGAACAGCAGGTAACACATGTATTTTGTTCAATGACAGCTATCAATGTTGTATGTAAGAACAGCAGGTAACACATGTATTTTGTTTAATGACATTTATCAATGTTGTATGTAAGAGCAGTAGGTAACACATGTATTTTGTTTAATGACAGCTATCAATGTTGTATGTAAGAACAGCAGGTAACACATGTATTTTGTTTAATGACATTTATCAATGTTGTATGTAAGAGTAGCAGGTAACACATGTATTTTGTTTAATGACAGCTATCAATGTTGTATGTAAGAACAGCAGGTAACACATGTATTTTGTTTAATGACAGCTATCAATGTTGTATGTAAGAACAGCAGGTAACACATGTATTTTGTTTAATGACATTTATCAATGTTGTATGTAAGAGTAGCAGGTAACACATGTATTTTGTTTAATGACAGCTATCAATGTTGTATGTAAGAACAGCAGGTAACACATGTATTTTGTTTAATGACAGCTATCAATGTTGTATGTAAGAGCAGCAGGTAACACATGTATTTTGTTTAATGACAGCTATCAATGTTGTATGTAAGAACAGCAGGTAACACATGTATTTTGTTTAATGACAGCTATCAATGTTGTATGTAAGAACAGCAGGTAACACATGTATTTTGTTTAATGACAGCTATCGATGTTGTATGTAAGAACAGCAGGTAACACATGTATTTTGTTTAATGACAGCTATCAATGTTGTATGCAAGAGCAGCAGGTAACACATGTATTTTGTTTAATGACAGCTATCAATGTTGTATGTAAGAACAGCAGGTAACACATGTATTTTGTTTAATGACAGCTATCAATGTTGTATGTAAGAGCAGCAGGTAACACATGTATTTTGTTTAATGACAGCTATCAATGTTGTATGTAAGAGCAGCAGGTAACACATGTATTTTGTTTAATGACATTTATCAATGTTGTATGTAAGAGTAGCAGGTAACACATGTATTTTGTTTAATGACAGCTATCAATGTTGTATGTAAGAACAGCAGGTAACACATGTATTTTGTTCAATGACAGCTATCAATGTTGTATGTAAGAACAGCAGGTAACACATGTATTTTGTTTAATGACATTTATCAATGTTGTATGTAAGAGCAGTAGGTAACACATGTATTTTGTTTAATGACAGCTATCAATGTTGTATGTAAGAACAGCAGGTAACACATGTATTTTGTTTAATGACAGCTATCAATGTTGTATGTAAGAGTAGCAGGTAACACATGTATTTTGTTTAATGACAGCTATCAATGTTGTATGTAAGAACAGCAGGTAACACATGTATTTTGTTTAATGACAGCTATCAATGTTGTATGTAAGAACAGCAGGTAACACATGTATTTTGTTTAATGACATTTATCAATGTTGTATGTAAGAGTAGCAGGTAACACATGTATTTTGTTTAATGACAGCTATCAATGTTGTATGTAAGAACAGCAGGTAACACATGTATTTTGTTTAATGACAGCTATCAATGTTGTATGTAAGAACAGCAGGTAACACATGTATTTTGTTTAATGACAGCTATCAATGTTGTATGTAAGAGCAGTAGGTAACACATGTATTTTGTTTAATAACAGCTATCAATGTTGTATGTAAGAGCAGCAGGTAACACATGTATTTTGTTTAATGACAGCTATCAATGTTGTATGTAAGAACAGCAGGTAACACATGTATTTTGTTTAATGACAGCTATCAATGTTGTATGTAAGAACAGCAGGTAACACATGTATTTTGTTTAATGACAGCTATCAATGTTGTATGTAAGAACAGCAGATAACACATGTATTTTGTTTAATGACAGCTATCAATGTTGTATGTAAGAGCAGTAGGTAACACATGTATTTTGTTTAATGACAGCTATCAATGTTGTATGTAAGAGCAGCAGGTAACACATGTATTTTGTTTAATGACAGCTATCAATGTTGTATGTAAGAACAGCAGGTAACACATGTATTTTGTTTAATGACAGCTATCAATGTTGTATGTAAGAGTAGCAGGTAACACATGTATTTTGTTTAATGTCAGCTATCAATGTTGTATGTAAGAGCAGCAGGTAACACATGTATTTTGTTTAATGACAGCTATCAATGTTGTATGTAAGAGCAGCGGGTAACACATGTATTTTGTTTAATGACAGCTATCAATGTTGTATGTAAGAGCAGCAGGTAACACATGTATTTTGTTTAATGACATTTATCAATGTTGTATGTAAGAGCAGCGGGTAACACATGTATTTTGTTTAATGACAGCTATCAATGTTGTATGTAAGAGCAGCAGGTAACACATGTATTTTGTTTAATGACAGCTATCAATGTTGTATGTAAGAGCAGCGGGTAACACATGTATTTTGTTTAATGACAGCTATCAATGCTGTATGTAAGAACAGCAGGTAACACATGTATTTTGTTTAATGACAGCTATCAATGTTGTATGTAAGAGCAGCAGGTAACACATGTATTTTGTTTAATGACATTTATCAATGTTGTATGTAAGAGCAGCAGGTAACACATGTATTGTGTTTAATGACAGCTATCAATGTTGTATGTAAGAGCAGCAGGTAATACATGTATTTTGTTTAATGACAGCTATCAATGTTGTATGTAAGAACAGCAGGTAACACATGTATTTTGTTTAATGACAGCTATCAATGTTGTATGTAAGAACAGCAGGTAACACATGTATTTTGTTTAATGACATTTATCAATGTTGTATGTAAGAGTAGCAGGTAACACATGTATTTTGTTTAATGACAGCTATCAATGTTGTATGTAAGAACAGCAGGTAACACATGTATTTTGTTTAATGACAGCTATCAATGTTGTATGTAAGAACAGCAGGTAACACATGTATTTTGTTTAATGACAGCTATCAATGTTGTATGTAAGAGCAGTAGGTAACACATGTATTTTGTTTAATAACAGCTATCAATGTTGTATGTAAGAGCAGCAGGTAACACATGTATTTTGTTTAATGACAGCTATCAATGTTGTATGTAAGAACAGCAGGTAACACATGTATTTTGTTTAATGACAGCTATCAATGTTGTATGTAAGAACAGCAGGTAACACATGTATTTTGTTTAATGACAGCTATCAATGTTGTATGTAAGAACAGCAGGTAACACATGTATTTTGTTTAATGACAGCTATCAATGTTGTATGTAAGAGCAGTAGGTAACACATGTATTTTGTTTAATGACAGCTATCAATGTTGTATGTAAGAGCAGCAGGTAACACATGTATTTTGTTTAATGACAGCTATCAATGTTGTATGTAAGAACAGCAGGTAACACATGTATTTTGTTTAATGACAGCTATCAATGTTGTATGTAAGAGTAGCAGGTAACACATGTATTTTGTTTAATGTCAGCTATCAATGTTGTATGTAAGAGCAGCAGGTAACACATGTATTTTGTTTAATGACAGCTATCAATGTTGTATGTAAGAGCAGCGGGTAACACATGTATTTTGTTTAATGACAGCTATCAATGTTGTATGTAAGAGCAGCAGGTAACACATGTATTTTGTTTAATGACATTTATCAATGTTGTATGTAAGAGCAGCGGGTAACACATGTATTTTGTTTAATGACAGCTATCAATGTTGTATGTAAGAGCAGCAGGTAACACATGTATTTTGTTTAATGACAGCTATCAATGTTGTATGTAAGAACAGCAGGTAACACATGTATTTTGTTTAATGACAGCTATTAATCTTGTATGTAAGAGCAGCAGGTAACACATGTATTTTGTTTAATGTCAGCTATCAATGTTGTATGTAAGAACAGCAGGTAACACATGTATTTTGTTTAATGACAGCTATCAATGTTGTATGTAAGAACAGCAGGTAACACATGTATTTTGTTTAATGTCAGCTATCAATGTTGTATGTAAGAACAGCAGGTAACACATGTATGTTGTTTAATGACAGCTATCAATGTTGTATGTAAGAGCAGCAGGTAACACATGTATTTTGTTTAATGACAGCTATCAATGTTGTATGTAAGAGCAGTAGGTAACACATGTATTTTGTTTAATGACAGCTATTAATCTTGTATGTAAGAGCAGCAGGTAACACATGTATTTTGTTTAATGACAGTTATCAATGTTGTATGTAAGAGCAGCAGGTAACACATGTATTTTGTTTAATGACAGCTATCAATGTTGTATGTAAGAGCAGCAGGTAACACATGTATTTTGTTTAATGACAGCTATCAATGTTGTATGTAAGAGCAGCAGGTAACACATGTATTTTGTTTAATGACAGCTATCAATGTTGTATGTAAGAACAGCAGGTAACACATGTATTTTGTTTAATGACAGCTATCAATGTTGTATGTAAGAGCAGCAGGTAACACATGTATTTTGTTTAATGACAGCTATCAATGTTGTATGTAAGAACAGCAGGTAACACATGTATTTTGTTTAATGACATTTATCAATGTTGTATGTAAGAACAGCAGGTAACACATGTATTTTGCTTAATGACATTTATCAATCTTGTATGTAAGAGCAGCAGGTAACACATGTATTTTGTTTAATGACAGCTATCAATGTTGTATGTAAGAGCAGCAGGTAACACATGTATTTTGTTTAATGACAGCTATCAATGTTGTATGTAAGAGCAGCAGGTAACACATGTATTTTGTTTAATGACAGCTATTAATCTTGTATGTAAGAGTAGCAGGTAACACATGTATTTTGTTTAATGACAGCTATCAATGTTGTATGTAAGAGCAGCAGGTAACACATGTATTTTGTTTAATGACAGCTATTAATCTTGTATGTAAGAGCAGCAGGTAACACATGTATTTTGCTTAATGACAGCTATCAATGTTGTATGTAAGAACAGCAGGTAACACATGTATTTTGTTTAATGACAGCTATCAATGTTGTATGTAAGAACAGCAGGTAACACATGTATTTTGTTTAATGACAGCTATCAATGTTGTATGTAAGAGCAGCAGGTAACACATGTATTTTGTTTAATGACAGCTATTAATCTTGTATGTAAGAGCAGCAGGTAACACATGTATTTTGTTTAATGACAGCTATTAATCTTGTATGTAAGAGCAGTAGGTAACACATGTATTTTGTTTAATGACATTTATCAATGTTGTATGTAAGAACAGCAGGTAACACATGTATTTTGTTTAATGACAGCTATCAATGTTGTATGTAAGAACAGCAGGTAACACATGTATTTTGTTTAATGACAGCTATCAATGTTGTATGTAAGAGCAGCAGGTAACACATGTATTTTGTTTAATGACATTTATCAATGTTGTATGTAAGAACAGCAGGTAACACATGTATTTTGTTTAATGACAGCTATCAATGTTGTATGTAAGAACAGCAGGTAACACATGTATTTTGTTTAATGACATTTATCAATGTTGTATGTAAGAGTAGCAGGTAACACATGTATTTTGTTTAATGACAGCTATCAATGTTGTATGTAAGAACAGCAGGTAACACATGTATTTTGTTTAATGACAGCTATCAATGTTGTATGTAAGAGCAGTAGGTAACACATGTATTTTGTTTAATGACAGCTATCAATGTTGTATGTAAGAGCAGCAGGTAACACATGTATTTTGTTTAATGACAGCTATCAATGTTGTATGTAAGAACAGCAGGTAACACATGTATTTTGTTTAATGACAGCTATCAATGTTGTATGTAAGAGCAGCAGGTAACACATGTATTTTGTTTAATGACAGCTATCAATGTTGTATGTAAGAGCAGCGGGTAACACATGTATTTTGTTTAATGACAGCTATCAATGTTGTATGTAAGAGCAGCAGGTAACACATGTATTTTGCTTAATGACATTTATCAATGTTGTATGTAAGAGCAGCAGGTAACACATGTATTTTGTTTAATGACAGCTATCAATGTTGTATGTAAGAGCAGCAAATAATACATGTATTTTGTTTAATGACATTTATCAATGTTGTATGTAAGAGTAGCAGGTAACACATGTATTTTGTTTAATGACAGCTATCAATGTTGTATGTAAGAGCAGCAGGTAACACATGTATTTTGTTTAATGTCAGCTATCAATGTTGTATGTAAGAACAGCAGGTAACACATGTATTTTGTTTAATGACAGCTATCAATGTTGTATGTAAGAGCAGCAGGTAACACATGTATTTTGTTTAATGACAGCTATCAATGTTGTATGTAAGAACAGCAGGTAACACATGTATTTTGTTTAATGACAGCTATCAATGTTGTATGTAAGAGCAGTAGGTAACACATGTATTTTGTTTAATGACAGCTATTAATCTTGTATGCAAGAGCAGCAGGTAACACATGTATTTTGTTTAATGACAGTTATCAATGTTGTATGTAAGAACAGCAGGTAACACATGTATTTTGTTTAATGACAGCTATTAATCTTGTATGTAAGAGCAGCAGGTAACACATGTATTTTGTTTAATGTCAGCTATCAATGTTGTATGTAAGAACAGCAGGTAACACATGTATTTTGTTTAATGACAGCTATCAATGTTGTATGTAAGAACAGCAGGTAACACATGTATTTTGTTTAATGTCAGCTATCAATGTTGTATGTAAGAACAGCAGGTAACACATGTATTTTGTTTAATGACAGCTATCAATGTTGTATGTAAGAGCAGCAGGTAACACATGTATTTTGTTTAATGACAGCTATCAATGTTGTATGTAAGAGCAGTAGGTAACACATGTATTTTGTTTAATGACAGCTATTAATCTTGTATGTAAGAGCAGCAGGTAACACATGTATTTTGTTTAATGACAGTTATCAATGTTGTATGTAAGAGCAGCAGGTAACACATGTATTTTGTTTAATGACAGCTATCAATGTTGTATGTAAGAGCAGCAGGTAACACATGTATTTTGTTTAATGACAGCTATCAATGTTGTATGTAAGAGCAGCTGGTAACACATGTATTTTGTTTAATGACAGCTATCAATGTTGTATGTAAGAACAGCAGGTAACACATGTATTTTGTTTAATGACAGCTATCAATGTTGTATGTAAGAGCAGCAGGTAACACATGTATTTTGTTTAATGACAGCTATCAATGTTGTATGTAAGAACAGCAGGTAACACATGTATTTTGTTTAATGACATTTATCAATGTTGTATGTAAGAACAGCAGGTAACACATGTATTTTGCTTAATGACATTTATCAATTTTGTATGTAAGAGCAGCAGGTAACACATGTATTTTGTTTAATGACAGCTATCAATGTTGTATGTAAGAGCAGCAGGTAACACATGTATTTTGTTTAATGACAGCTATTAATCTTGTATGTAAGAGTAGCAGGTAACACATGTATTTTGTTTAATGACAGCTATCAATGTTGTATGTAAGAGCAGCAGGTAACACATGTATTTTGTTTAATGACAGCTATTAATCTTGTATGTAAGAGCAGCAGGTAACACATGTATTTTGTTTAATGACAGCTATCAATGTTGTATGTAAGAACAGCAGGTAACACATGTATTTTGTTTAATGACAGCTATCAATGTTGTATGTAAGAACAGCAGGTAACACATGTATTTTGTTTAATGACAGCTATCAATGTTGTATGTAAGAGCAGCAGGTAACACATGTATTTTGTTTAATGACAGCTATTAATCTTGTATGTAAGAGCAGCAGGTAACACATGTATTTTGTTTAATGACAGCTATTAATCTTGTATGTAAGAGCAGTAGGTAACACATGTATTTTGTTTAATGACAGTTATCAATGTTGTATGTAAGAGCAGCAGGTAACACATGTATTTTGCTTAATGACATTTATCAATGTTGTATGTAAGAGCAGCAGGTAACACATGTATTTTGTTTAATGACAGCTATCAATGTTGTATGTAAGAGCAGTAGGTAACACATGTATTTTGTTTAATGACAGCTATCAATGTTGTATGTAAGAACAGCAGGTAACACATGTATTTTGTTTAATGACATTTATCAATGTTGTATGTAAGAGCAGCAGGTAACACATGTATTTTGTTTAATGACAGCTATCAATGTTGTATGTAAGAACAGCAGGTAACACATGTATTTTGTTTAATGACAGCTATCAATGTTGTATGTAAGAGCAGCAGGTAACACATGTATTTTGTTTAATGACAGCTATCAATGTTGTATGTAAGAACAGCAGGTAACACATGTATTTTGTTTAATGTCAGCTATCAATGTTGTATGTAAGAGCAGTAGGTAACACATGTATTTTGTTTAATGACAGCTATCAATGTTGTATGTAAGAGCAGCAGGTAACACATGTATTTTGTTTAATGACAGCTATCAATGTTGTATGTAAGAGCAGCAGGTAACACATGTATTTTGTTTAATGACATTTATCAATGTTGTATGTAAGAGCAGCAGGTAACACATGTATTTTGTTTAATGACATTTATCAATGTTGTATGTAAGAGTAGCAGGTAACACATGTATTTTGTTTAATGACATTTATCAATGTTGTATGTAAGAGCAGCAGGTAACACATGTATTTTGTTTAATGACAGCTATCAATGTTGTATGTAAGAGTAGCAGGTAACACATGTATTTTGTTTAATGACAGCTATCAATGTTGTATGTAAGAGCAGCAGGTAATACATGTATTTTGTTTAATGACGTCTATCAATGTTGTATGTAAGAGCAGCAGGTAACACATGTATTTTGTTTAATGACAGCTATCAATGTTGTATGTAAGAACAGCAGGTAACACATGTATTTTGTTTAATGACAGCTATCAATGTTGTATGTAAGAGTAGCAGGTAACACATGTATTTTGTTTAATGATATTTATCAATGTTGTATGTAAGAACAGCAGGTAACACATGTATTTTGTTTAATGACAGCTATCAATGTTGTATGTAAGAGCAGCAGGTAACACATGTATTTTGTTTAATGACAGCTATCAATGTTGTATGTAAGAGCAGCAGGTAATACATGTATTTTGTTTAATGACAGCTATCAATGTTGTATGTAAGAGCAGCAGGTAACACATGTATTTTGTTTAATGACAGCTATCAATGTTGTATGTAAGAGCAGCAGGTAACACATGTATTTTGTTTAATGACAGCTATCAATGTTGTATGTAAGAGCAGCAGGTAACACATGTATTTTGCTTAATGACATTTATCAATGTTGTATGTAAGAGCAGCAGGTAACACATGTATTTTGTTTAATGTCAGCTATCAATGTTGTATGTAAGAGCAGCAGGTAACACATGTATTTTGTTTAATGACAGCTATCAATGTTGTATGTAAGAGCAGTAGGTAACACATGTATTTTGTTTAATGACAGCTATCAATGTTGTATGTAAAAGCAGCAGGTAACACATGTATTTTGTTTAATGACAGCTATCAATGTTGTATGTAAGAGCAGCAGGTAACACATGTATTTTGTTTAATGACAGCTATCAATGTTGTATGTAAGAACAGCAGGTAACACATGTATTTTGTTTAATGACAGCTATCAATGTTGTATGTAAGAACAGCAGGTAACACATGTATTTTGTTTAATGACAGCTATCAATGTTGTATGTAAGAGCAGCAGGTAACACATGTATTTTGTTTAATGACAGCTATCAATGTTGTATGTAAGAACAGCAGGTAACACATGTATTTTGTTTAATGACATTTATCAATGTTGTATGTAAGAACAGCAGGTAACACATGTATTTTGCTTAATGACATTTATCAATCTTGTATGTAAGAGCAGCAGGTAACACATGTATTTTGTTTAATGACAGCTATCAATGTTGTATGTAAGAGCAGCAGGTAACACATGTATTTTGTTTAATGACAGCTATCAATGTTGTATGTAAGAGCAGCAGGTAACACATGTATTTTGTTTAATGACAGCTATCAATGTTGTATGTAAGAACAGCAGGTAACACATGTATTTTGTTTAATGACATTTATCAATGTTGTATGTAAGAGTAGCAGGTAACACATGTATTTTGTTTAATGACAGCTATCAATGTTGTATGTAAGAACAGCAGGTAACACATGTATTTTGTTCAATGACAGCTATCAATGTTGTATGTAAGAACAGCAGGTAACACATGTATTTTGTTTAATGACATTTATCAATGTTGTATGTAAGAGCAGTAGGTAACACATGTATTTTGTTTAATGACAGCTATCAATGTTGTATGTAAGAGCAGCAGGTAACACATGTATTTTGTTTAATGACATTTATCAATGTTGTATGTAAGAACAGCAGGTAACACATGTATTTTGTTTAATGACAGCTATCAATGTTGTATGTAAGAACAGCAGGTAACACATGTATTTTGTTTAATGACAGCTATCAATGTTGTATGTAAGAGCAGCAGGTAACACATGTATTTTGTTTAATGACAGTTATCAATGTTGTATGTAAGAACAGCAGGTAACACATGTATTTTGTTTAATGACAGCTATCAATGTTGTATGTAAGAACAGCAGGTAACACATGTATTTTGATTAATGACATTTATCAATGTTGTATGTAAGAGTAGCAGGTAACACATGTATTTTGTTTAATGACAGCTATCAATGTTGTATGTAAGAACAGCAGGTAACACATGTATTTTGTTTAATGACAGCTATCAATGTTGTATGTAAGAGCAGTAGGTAACACATGTATTTTGTTTAATGACAGCTATCAATGTTGTATGTAAGAGCAGCAGGTAACACATGTATTTTGTTTAATGACAGCTATCAATGTTGTATGTAAGAACAGCAGGTAACACATGTATTTTGTTTAATGACAGCTATCAATGTTGTATGTAAGAGCAGCAGGTAACACATGTATTTTGTTTAATGACAGCTATCAATGTTGTATGTAAGAGCAGTGGGTAACACATGTATTTTGTTTAATGACAGCTATCAATGTTGTATGTAAGAGCAGCAGGTAACACATGTATTTTGCTTAATGACATTTATCAATGTTGTATGTAAGAGCAGCAGGTAACACATGTATTTTGTTTAATGACAGCTATCAATGTTGTATGTAAGAGCAGCAAATAATACATGTATTTTGTTTAATGACATTTATCAATGTTGTATGTAAGAGTAGCAGGTAACACATGTATTTTGTTTAATGACAGCTATCAATGTTGTATGTAAGAGCAGCAGGTAACACATGTATTTTGTTTAATGTCAGCTATCAATGTTGTATGTAAGAACAGCAGGTAACACATGTATTTTGTTTAATAACAGCTATCAATGTTGTATGTAAGAGCAGCAGGTAACACATGTATTTTGTTTAATGACAGCTATCAATGTTGTATGTAAGAACAGCAGGTAACACATGTATTTTGATTAATGACAGCTATCAATGTTGTATGTAAGAGCAGTAGGTAACACATGTATTTTGTTTAATGACAGCTATTAATCTTGTATGTAAGAGCAGCAGGTAACACATGTATTTTGTTTAATGACAGCTATTAATCTTGTATGTAAGAGCAGCAGGTAACACATGTATTTTGTTTAATGTCAGCTATCAATGTTGTATGTAAGAACAGCAGGTAACACATGTATTTTGTTTAATGACAGCTATCAATGTTGTATGTAAGAACAGCAGGTAACACATGTATTTTGTTTAATGTCAGCTATCAATGTTGTATGTAAGAACAGCAGGTAACACATGTATTTTGTTTAATGACAGCTATCAATGTTGTATGTAAGAGCAGCAGGTAACACATGTATTTTGTTTAATGACAGCTATCAATGTTGTATGTAAGAGCAGTAGGTAACACATGTATTTTGTTTAATGACAGCTATTAATCTTGTATGTAAGAGCAGCAGGTAACACATGTATTTTGTTTAATGACAGTTATCAATGTTGTATGTAAGAGCAGCAGGTAACACATGTATTTTGTTTAATGACAGCTATCAATGTTGTATGTAAGAGCAGCAGGTAACACATGTATTTTGTTTAATGACAGCTATCAATGTTGTATGTAAGAGCAGCAGGTAACACATGTATTTTGTTTAATGACAGCTATCAATGTTGTATGTAAGAACAGCAGGTAACACATGTATTTTGTTTAATGACAGCTATCAATGTTGTATGTAAGAGCAGCAGGTAACACATGTATTTTGTTTAATGACAGCTATCAATGTTGTATGTAAGAACAGCAGGTAACACATGTATTTTGTTTAATGACATTTATCAATGTTGTATGTAAGAACAGCAGGTAACACATGTATTTTGCTTAATGACATTTATCAATCTTGTATGTAAGAGCAGCAGGTAACACATGTATTTTGTTTAATGACAGCTATCAATGTTGTATGTAAGAGCAGCAGGTAACACATGTATTTTGTTTAATGACAGCTATCAATGTTGTATGTAAGAGCAGCAGGTAACACATGTATTTTGTTTAATGACAGCTATTAATCTTGTATGTAAGAGTAGCAGGTAACACATGTATTTTGTTTAATGACAGCTATCAATGTTGTATGTAAGAGCAGCAGGTAACACATGTATTTTGTTTAATGACAGCTATTAATCTTGTATGTAAGAGCAGCAGGTAACACATGTATTTTGTTTAATGACAGCTATCAATGTTGTATGTAAGAACAGCAGGTAACACATGTATTTTGTTTAATGACAGCTATCAATGTTGTATGTAAGAACAGCAGGTAACACATGTATTTTGTTTAATGACAGCTATCAATGTTGTATGCAAGAGCAGCAGGTAACACATGTATTTTGTTTAATGACAGCTATTAATCTTGTATGTAAGAGCAGCAGGTAACACATGTATTTTGTTTAATGACAGCTATTAATCTTGTATGTAAGAGCAGTAGGTAACACATGTATTTTGTTTAATGACAGTTATCAATGTTGTATGTAAGAGCAGCAGGTAACACATGTATTTTGTTTAATGATAGCTATCAATGTTGTATGTAAGAGCAGCAGGTAACACATGTATTTTGTTTAATGACAGCTATCAATGTTGTATGTAAGAACAGCAGGTAACACATGTATTTTGTTTAATGACAGCTATCAATGTTGTATGTAAGAACAGCAGGTAATACATGTATTTTGTTTAATGACATTTATCAATGTTGTATGTAAGAACAGCAGGTAACACATGTATTTTGTTTAATGACAGCTATCAATGTTGTATGTAAGAGCAGCAGGTAACACATGTATTTTGTTTAATGACAGCTATCAATGTTGTATGTAAGAACAGCAGGTAACACATGTATTTTGTTTAATGACAGCTATCAATGTTGTATGTAAGAACAGCAGGTAACACATGTATTTTGTTTAATGACATTTATCAATGTTGTATGTAAGAGTAGCAGGTAACACATGTATTTTGTTTAATGACAGCTATCAATGTTGTATGTAAGAACAGCAGGTAACACATGTATTTTGTTCAATGACAGCTATCAATGTTGTATGTAAGAACAGCAGGTAACACATGTATTTTGTTTAATGACAGCTATCAATGTTGTATGTAAGAACAGCAGGTAACACATGTATTTTGTTTAATGACAGCTATCAATGTTGTATGTAAGAGCAGTAGGTAACACATGTATTTTGTTTAATGACAGCTATAATCTTGTATGTAAGAGCAGCAGGTAACACATGTATTTTGTTTAATGACAGTTATCAATGTTGTATGTAAGAGCAGCAGGTAACACATGTATTTTGTTTAATGACAGCTATCAATGTTGTATGTAAGAGCAGCAGGTAACACATGTATTTTGTTTAATGACAGCTATCAATGTTGTATGTAAGAGCAGCAGGTAACACATGTATTTTGTTTAATGACAGCTATCAATGTTGTATGTAAGAACAGCAGGTAACACATGTATTTTGTTTAATGACAGCTATCAATGTTGTATGTAAGAGCAGCAGGTAACACATGTATTTTGTTTAATGACAGCTATCAATGTTGTATGTAAGAACAGCAGGTAACACATGTATTTTGTTTAATGACATTTATCAATGTTGTATGTAAGAACAGCAGGTAACACATGTATTTTGCTTAATGACATTTATCAATCTTGTATGTAAGAGCAGCAGGTAACACATGTATTTTGTTTAATGACAGCTATCAATGTTGTATGTAAGAGCAGCAGGTAACACATGTATTTTGTTTAATGACAGCTATCAATGTTGTATGTAAGAGCAGCAGGTAACACATGTATTTTGTTTAATGACAGCTATTAATCTTGTATGTAAGAGTAGCAGGTAACACATGTATTTTGTTTAATGACAGCTATCAATGTTGTATGTAAGAGCAGCAGGTAACACATGTATTTTGTTTAATGACAGCTATTAATCTTGTATGTAAGAGCAGCAGGTAACACATGTATTTTGTTTAATGACAGCTATCAATGTTGTATGTAAGAACAGCAGGTAACACATGTATTTTGTTTAATGACAGCTATCAATGTTGTATGTAAGAACAGCAGGTAACACATGTATTTTGTTTAATGACAGCTATCAATGTTGTATGCAAGAGCAGCAGGTAACACATGTATTTTGTTTAATGACAGCTATTAATCTTGTATGTAAGAGCAGCAGGTAACACATGTATTTTGTTTAATGACAGCTATTAATCTTGTATGTAAGAGCAGTAGGTAACACATGTATTTTGTTTAATGACAGTTATCAATGTTGTATGTAAGAGCAGCAGGTAACACATGTATTTTGTTTAATGATAGCTATCAATGTTGTATGTAAGAGCAGCAGGTAACACATGTATTTTGTTTAATGACAGCTATCAATGTTGTATGTAAGAACAGCAGGTAACACATGTATTTTGTTTAATGACAGCTATCAATGTTGTATGTAAGAACAGCAGGTAACAATGTATTTGTTTAATGACATTTATCAATGTTGTATGTAAGAACAGCAGGTAACACATGTATTTGTTTAATGACTGCTATCAATGTTGTATGTAAGAGCAGCAGGTAACACATGTATTTTGTTTAATGACAGCTATCAATGTTGTATGTAAGAACAGCAGGTAACACATGTATTTTGTTTAATGACAGCTATCAATGTTGTATGTAAGAACAGCAGGTAACACATGTATTTTGTTTAATGACAGCTATCAATGTTGTATGTAAGAACAGCAGGTAACACATGTATTTTGTTTAATGACAGCTATCAATGTTGTATGTAAGAGCAGCAGGTAACACATGTATTTTGTTTAATGACAGCTATCAATGTTGTATGTAAGAACAGCAGGTAACACATGTATTTTGTTTAATGACAGCTATCAATGTTGTATGTAAGAGCAGCAGGTAACACATGTATTTTGTTTAATGACAGCTATCAATGTTGTATGTAAGAACAGCAGGTAACACATGTATTTTGTTTAATGACAGCTATCAATGTTGTATGTAAGAGCAGCAGGTAACACATGTATTTTGTTTAATGACAGGCTATCAATGTTGTATGTAAGAACAGCAGGTAACACATGTATTTTGTTTAATGACAGCTATCAATGTTGTATGTAAGAGCAGTAGGTAACACATGTATTTTGTTTAATGACAGCTATCAATGTTGTATGTAAGAGCAGCAGGTAACACATGTATTTTGTTTAATGACAGCTATCAATGTTGTATGTAAGAGCAGCAGGTAACACATGTATTTTGTTTAATGACAGCTATCAATGTTGTATGTAAGAGCAGCAGGTAACACATGTATTTTGTTTAATGACAGCTATCAATGTTGTATGTAAGAGTAGCAGGTAACACATGTATTTTGTTTAATGACAGCTATCAATGTTGTATGTAAGAGCAGCAGGTAACACATGTATTTTGTTTAATGACAGCTATCAATGTTGTATGTAAGAGTAGCAGGTAACACATGTATTTTGTTTAATGACAGCTATCAATGTTGTATGTAAGAGCAGCAGGTAACACATGTATTTTGTTTAATGACAGCTATCAATGTTGTATGTAAGAGTAGCAGGTAACACATGTATTTTGTTTAATGACATTTATCAATGTTGTATGTAAGAGCAGCAGGTAACACATGTATTTTGTTTAATGACAGCTATCAATGTTGTATGTAAGAGTAGCAGGTAACACATGTATTTTGTTTAATGACAGCTATCAATGTTGTATGTAAGAGCAGCAGGTAACTACATGTATTTTGTTTAATGACAGTCTATCAATGTTGTATGTAAGAGTAGCAGGTAACACATGTATTTTGTTTAATGACAGCTATCAATGTTGTATGTAAGAGTCAGCAGGTAACACATGTATTTTGTTTAATGACAGCTATCAATGTTGTATGTAAGAGCAGCAGGTAACACATGTATTTTGTTTAATGACAGCTATCAATGTTGTATGTAAGAGCAGCAGGTAACACATGTATTTTGTTTAATGACAGTTATCAATGTTGTATGTAAGAGCAGCAGGTAACACATGTATTTTGTTTAATGACAGCTATCAATGTTGTATGTAAGAGCAGCAGGTAACACATGTATTTTGTTTAATGACAGCTATCAATGTTGTAATGTAAGAACAGCAGGTAACACATGTATTTTGTTTAATGACAGCTATCAATGTTGTATGTAAGAGCAGCAGGTAACACATGTATTTTGTTTAATGACAGCTATCAATGTTGTATGTAAGAACAGCAGGTAACACATGTATTTTGTTTAATGACATTTATCAATGGTTGTATGTAAGAGTAGCAGGTACACATGTTATTTTGTTTAATGACAGCTTATCAATAGTTGTATGTAAGAACAGCAGGTGGCTAACACTATGTATTTTGTTTAATGA